>JANPWX010000529.1:1602990-1622973 GCA_024734555.1 Trochalopteron elliotii
TCCCGGCTCCCGGACAGCAGCGCGGTGAGACACGGCCCGCCCCCGCCGCTCCCGGGGCCGCATCCCGCCCGCAGGGGGCTCATCCCCAGCGGGGCCCGCGCTCTGGGGCAGCGGGCGGCATCCCCTCAGGCGTGTTTTGGGGGGTGACGGGCTCGTCCTGCCGAGGTGGGAGCATCTCTTGTCCGCGGGGCTCCGGGAGGAGGGGGTCTCGTCCTGCCCGGGGTGCTGGGGGGAGTTGGTTTTATCCTGCCTGAACAGGGATTCCCCTGCCCGGGGCCGTGTGGGGGGAACGCGCCTTGTCCTGCCCGGCCAGCAGGAATCCCGTGCCGGGATGGTGATGGTGGGATGGATGCGCGCCTCATCCTGCCTGACTGGGGACAACCCCCTGCACCTGGAGGGAGGGGGTGAATGGGAAGGGTCCGCTGTGGGCAGAGAAGGGGGTCCCGTCCTGTCCGGCGGTGCTGTGGAGGTGCCTTGGGATGCAGAAGGCAGGGCAGCTCCCGGGGGATATATCCGGGCAGGAATGCTCTCGCTGGAGCGCTGTAGGGGAGACACTTCCAGCGTACGGTGCAGGGAAAACCCAGCGTGCTTTTGGAAGACGGGATCGAGGGGGTGAGGAGTTGTGGAGGATCTTTGGGATGCTGGATCAGGATGCAGTGATAGGAGGTTTCCTGCCTAGGAAAGATCCTCTGTTCCAGACTGCTTTTGGAGGGAAAGGTGCTCGCTGGGAGTGGGTCTCATCCTGGCTTGAGGGATCCCCCTGTCTGAGGCTGCGGCTGGAGGGGAGATTCTCACTGTGTGGGATCACCTCCTGCCCAGGGTGTGCTGAGGGTGGCTGGAAGGAGGTGCCCTGTGAGGAGGATCCCAGCTGTGGTGGTGGGACCAGCGGGTCATATCCTGCCTGGGAGCTGATCCCCTGCTCTGCCGCAAGGGTGGTCACAGCTATGGGGTGTTCACACCCTGCCTGGGTGCTGCTTGGAGGAGTCCCAAGCCAGAAGAGAACATAAGAAGGGATTTCCCATGGCAAAGAAGGCTTGAGCTCATCGGGGTGGAGTAGCAGGGCTTGGGATTTGGCTTAGCCATGGCCTGCAGGGGCTTGAACAATGTTAGACAGGGAAGGAAGGGACTGGCACAAACTCACAAATCAGCCTGGGGGTGTGGGGCAGAAACCTGGGACTGAGGAAGGGGCTGGCATCCCAAACCCAGGCAGAGGAGCTGCCAGTGCTGCAGAGAGAGCGCTCTGTGGGCGACTGAGCACGGCAGTGGTGGGAGGGGGATCCACTCAGCTCGGCCCTGATGGTGTTGGCTTCGTTCCCAGCTTTGGAGAAATCCCCACACGTGCACCGAGATGTGAGGAGGCAAAGGCTTTCCCTTTTCCAAAGGACAGCACTTGGCAGGTTAAGAAAATCAACATAAGGGAGCAATCACAGAGAGCTTTCTGTCCTCTCAGGCGAGATGAAGTGGGGTCAGATGCGTCGGTGGTGCAGTGGAAGTGAGTGAAGACACAGCTGGGATGGACTTTGCCAGGGCTGCCTGAGGAAAAGGTCTCCTGGAGAATTCCTCATTCCCCATCCAGAACTCAACAGCCCTGTGCAGTCAAACCCTATAGGATAGTTATTTCTGTAAGAACAAGTATCTTAAACCTTTAACTTTGCAAGGCAGGGAGGTGAAATCTCTAGAATAAGCCTCCCCTGATGCAGATGACAGGCTGAAAAGTATTTCCAGAGTAAAACTGCTGCAGCTACAGTGCATGTAAAATGCTTCTTTGGTCTTGTGTTTCAGCCCTTGGAGCCCTCCACCCAGTCCCTCCATGTCCATAGCCAGCAAGGTGAGTTTGACTTCCGGGCACTGCTTGCTTGTTTGGGTTAACATTCGTGTTTATGGATTTCATTCTGAAGCTGTTTACTTATTTGAGAACATCCCTTGAGCTGCTCCAGAGCAAAAATTCAGCCTTGTGGTATTTTTAGCTTATTTTTCTAAGAGAAGAAGCAGATGTGATTGGGTTCTCTTGCCCTCTCTCTGTAACCTCTGTATTCATTTGTCTTTTTAATGGAATTTGTCCCAGGGGTCAAAGTTTCCTACATACAAAGTTCCTAAGTATTTTATGGAAATAAATGGCGGAGTAGAGGCCATCACTGTCCCAGCTGGAGACAAAGAGAGTGCATTCACTCCAAGCTATACATTGCAGGATCCACACAGGATGTTGTCACAGGAAACAGCTACATAATTCTCCTGCTCACAGATTGTTTCTTCCTCCAATCCTCCCAGGAGGCTTTGTGATTCTGTAAAATAGGTGATTCTTGCCTTTTCTGGAAACACGGATCAAGCAGGAAGGTTTGTCCCTGTTATTGTTTCTCTTCTTGTTTTTATTATAGCATGAATGTTCTAATATGCCTTTCTTTTTTGTTTGTTTGTTTGGGGGATTTCTTTGTTACTTCTAAATACTTTGAAAATTCCTGAGCAGGTCAGGAGCCTTCCTGGAGTGTTCCAGGGGCTTTGTCAAAACCTGCCCAGGAATCATCCTGTGGTGCCATCCTTGTTATGTCTGAGGGGGACTGGAACCTGAAAGCCCCCCGTGTTCAGGAGGACCTGCAGTGCTTTATTTGCTATTCTTTGTTATTGTGCCTGAAACAGCTTCCTTCCCATTTAGCAACAGCATTCAGAGTTGTGGGCAGTTGATGTCCTTTTGATCTTTGCCACTTCTCCAAGTCTCCCAGCAGTCATGGCTTTATTAACTGTCCCCATGTGGCCCCTGTCCGTGGGGAGCTGGGGGGATGCAGGCAGGGCTGAAAGGTGCCTGTGACCTTGAGAGGTGGTGCTGGGACTAATTAGTGCCACACCGGGTGTGATTCTGGGCAGCTTCTCCTCCTCCTGGGGGCTGGTGAGTGTTTTATAGCCAGAAGGTGCAGCTCTGGTGTCTCTGTCTGCCACCACCACAGCGCTCAGTGGTGGAGTTGTGAGTGAAGGGATTAAACAAGGAATCGTGGTTTCCATTCTTTCAAAGGCTGGGTTAATTTCAGATGTCTGTGAGAGTTGAGAAATTTTTGCACAAAATATTCTGTGGATGTTGTTCTGTGTCTGGGGATCACCAGAGCCATTTGGCAGCAGCCTGGGGACATGGTCTGTAAGGCTTCCACCACCTGAAATACTCTTTGCTGCTTTCATACATTTCTCAGTGTAATCTCTTGAATCTGAAGATGATGGAATTTCCTGGAAGCAGCTTGCTTTCCCCCTTGGAATTGCCTTTTCCTTTCCCTCTGCTCGGAGCTGCCAGTGGAAGTAAGGGAACAGGATTCTTGGTCAATTGTGGCTGATGAATGGAGTGTGAGCAGCTCAGGAAATTTAACTTCCCACTGCAAGAGCTTGGGAAATTCATTTGTTGACCCTACACAGCATTCAGCTCTGTGATTATTGGGGGAGAACTGTGCTCATCTAAACTGAGCTTTGATGGGCACTGGTTTAACTGAGAAAAACTGGTGTGTTGGTTTGAAAGTAAACCAGGGAGAGAGATTAAACCCCACACAAATACCTTGAGACAGACTTCAGATCGGAGTTACAATTTAATAGAAAGATTACAAAAGATGGAATGATAGAAAGATTACAAAAGATGGAATGATAGAGAAAAGCTGGCTTAAACCCACAAAGTCAGAGTACAACCTGGTCAGGGTGGTTGCAGTGGGATTAAGCAGTGCTGTTGAAGTGATGGTTGCAGGGGTCCTGTGGATGGTCTGGTTCTCTAACGTACAGTCAGCTTCAGGCAGGAGGGTTCGGTACCTCCCCCAGAGCGGGGAATTTCACAATGGAATGATGTGATCCCATGAGTCACAGGATATTCTGGGGAGTCCTTTATGGCCTAGGTCGTTCCAGCTGCCCTTGAGCCATTATGGCCCATTGGCAGGGATGACCCCCGTGGGCTGGGTGTATTTATCGCGGCTGAGTTAATTTGTGAAGACAAAGAAACACCACCCTGCCATGCAGGGTTTGCCTCCTTCCCTTATCTAACACCCAGCTTGCAGCCTGGGGGGTTGGGTGTGCTCTGTGCAGCTCCTGCAAAGGCCATTAATAGTTCATCAGGAATAATGTGGATGGCAGTAGAATACACAGTTTGGTTTACACCCCACATTGCAACCCAGAAGGAATGGTTACAATGAAAGAAGGAGCAAAAAGTGACTCCCTGAATTGGTGTTTGGTACTCGAAGGAGATGCATTTGGAGCCCGCCCATGATGCACTGAGAAATGAACTGTCAACTCAAAACCAAGATAAGATGGGGGCCAAGTGTATTTATGTAAAACAAATTTTTATGAGCGAGAAGGAATTAAAGGGCAAAGTTGAGATGCCTGCTGTGAAATGAAAATCCAGATGCTGTGCAGCCTTTCTGAATTCCTGCTGGAATAGTTCCCGGGTGTACCTTTGTAATCTTTCCTAGTTCTCGTGGTCATTTTGGCAATTATGGATTATGGAGTTCTGTCTTCCAAGTGTGATGTTATTTGGTCCATCATTTTCCACTCACCAAGGGCAAACTTGTTCAATTGCAGCTTTTCCAGTAGTTGATGGTCATCCTGTCCACCACCCCCTCTTGAACATGACTGTTTTGTTCCCTCAGCATTTCCCTCATCATGAGCTCTGAATTAAATGTTCCCGTGGATCCTTCCACTCCTGCTTGCTGCTCTGAGCCTGGCACGAAGGGCATGGATTATCGGGACTGGGTCCGGCGCAGCTACCTGGAATTGGTCACGTCCAACCACCACTCTGTTCAAGCCCTTTCCTGGAGAAAATTGTACCTGAGCCGAGCCAAACTGAAAGCTTCCAGCAGAACCTCTGCTCTCCTCTCTGGATTTGCAATGGTAATGTGTGTTTTGTAGCTTTTTGAGCTGTGAAGGTTTTTTAGGTTGCCTCAAATCAACTATTTAATCAGTGTTTTCCTCCTGGGAAGAAGCAGGGAGTTGTTTCCTGAAGAGACAGGAGGCATCTACCTGGGGGCTTCTGTTTGGCTGCTGCTGCAAATTTTGAGGCTGGCTCTCTCATTGCAGCAGGGATACATGAGCTGTCTAACAGCCAACCCACACATTCCCAAGTCAGCCCTTTAAAAATACTAATCCCCTACCTGCAAGTGATCCTAAGTGCTCCAGCAGCATTGCTAAACAATCCTTTGGCCCCGAGGCCGTCTGGTGCTGGCTGCCCTCATGCAGGCTGCTCTTGGGTGTGGAGCACTTTCAGGCCCCTGTGGTTGCTGTGGTCCTGAACGTTATTTTAATTTCTCTGCATGTTTTCTCAGGTCACGGTGTCTAAAATAAGGTGGAGGTTGGGCCACAGTCTGCCAAAGTGAAGTTTGCATAGTGTGATCAGGGAGATCGTGTTCTACCACTGAGGTGTGAGAAGAGCCCTGAGCCTCAGACCTGGTGTCAGAGGGCTCTGCAGCCTGCAGGGAGCCAAACGTGGTGTATTTTTGTCAGTGCTGGCTATTGGAAGTGATCCCTGGTGCTTGCTGTCCACTGTGCAGCACTTGGGTGTTATTTGGAAGTGATTTGCATAGGTCAGAACCGTGTCAGAAGTGAGTAAATAAACAAGACTGAGACAGTCAGCGGTCCAGTGCTCAGGGCTGTCTGAGCTGAGTGTTAAAACACCACCATGCTGTGTCAGTGTGAGCCCCTTTATCTCCCATCAGCTTTTGCTTACTGGGAGTGAGAATTGAAACCAGTTTGGGGGAGGTTTCCTCTTCAGGAAGTGGGCAGGTCTGGTTGTTGCCGAGGTCTGTCAGCAGAGGGGCAGAGGGCAGCGCCTGGATGGCGTGGGACATGATCTGAAGATGTTTCATCCCACAGCTCAGAAGCTGGGAGGGAAAGACAGATCTTAGGCACTTTCCAGATTGCCTTTCTTGTTTTATTTTAGCTTCTTCCGCTGCTTTTTCCTCCTCCAGCCCCCCAGATCATGAATCATCCATAACATTACAACAGCCTGGGATGATAAAGTTGGTCACTCAAAGTGAAGCTGGAAAGCTGCAGGGGCTTCAGTGGGACCAGGCTGGAGTGGAGACAGGGTGCTCATTGCTCTCCACTTGCTGGCTGTGTGCAAAAGATGCCCTTAAAAGCTTTTCTCAAAGTCTGTGTTGGCTTGTAACCAAGCTTGTGTGCTGCAGGGGCAGAAGGTCTCTCCTCTTTTTGAGAAAGCTGGGTGCTCTCCTGTAGACTTCTCTCACACAGGAGTTTTCTTACTCCAAAAAGCCTCCCACATGTGTGCCTCTGATTACTGGAGTTCTGTTGTGACTGTTGTCCTTAACACAATTACTAATTTAAATAATATTTTGTATTGTTGGGGACTGATCTACCAGCGTGGTCACCCGGGGTGTCCCTGCTGGGGTGTGCTGTCACTGGCACCACTGAGACTCAGGGGACTGCAGCCCACCCACACTGCAGGGCTGAACCACATCTCTGAAAACAAAGCAGCCTTTCTCAGCTCTCACAGCCAAAAGTTGCTGAAAGTCCTTGGCAAACACACAAAATTAACCACTGGTTTTACATTCTCTTTGAACTGTTTAAAGTGCAGTTGAATATACATAGGTGTAAGTAGTGTTAATTATGCTCACCAGCCTAATGTAAGAAATAGATCTGAAATCAGTAACTGAGAAATAAAATCTCTTGCAAGGAGGAAGAGATTTTATTTTTATTTTTTTATTTTTATTAGCAAGCTTTTCCCCCAGCTGATTGGAAAGCTGGGGTGTTTGTTCCTCCTGGGCTATTTCTCCACTTCAGTGGAATTCAGTACACGGATGTTTACTCTCTAGTAAGAGCACCTCTTTGGCTATTGATGAAAGAAGAGAAGTTATTTAGAGATAAATACGTGTAGACGTGGCACTTAGGGCCATGGTTTAGTGGTGGACTTGGCAGTGCTGGTGTAGTGGTTGGATTCTGTGATCCTAAAGGTGTTTTCCAGTCTGAAGGATTCCGTGATTCTATTAAAGTTTCCCCAAAGCCTGCATTTAACTATGTAAACAAATGTCATCCAGGGCTTGGCTATTGCTTTATTTACTTCCCTGTTGGTGTGTTTGATTCAAGCTAGCTCCACATTGGCTGAAATTATTGTGAGCTGTTGGATATTTAATCAACAGCCCATGGCTCTGATCCAGCTCCTTCTGGACAGGCTGCAGAATAATGCGAACGTTCCTCGTTACCATCCCTGGTATTTCTGGCAGAGCACTGAGGCAGGTCAGGAGGATGTGGGTCATTCCAGTGCCAGGTCTGCTTGGAGGTGGGCTGTAGGGCAGCTGCAGCTGCCCCGAGGAAGCTGCAAATAAAGGAAATTTAGAGGGAGCTTAGGAAACCTCCTTCATAATTTTCCTGATGGAAATAAGAGCTATTACTGCTAATCCATCTTCTCAATACTTATCCAATTGCTACAGGATATGTGTTTGATTAAAAAAAAAAAAAAAAAAAAAAAAAAAAAAACCTTGACAGATCTACTGGAGTTATTGTTTTTGCAGTCTGCCAAACCATCTGTGAGAATGTGTCATGGTTTATGTTAAGCCATTTGTCATCCTTTTGCTTGATATTATCTGTCCTGGTCTAAATTTCTCAAGATGAATAATAACTTTGTTGTGGACAGTCTGAGCTATACTGGTTTAAACCCCACCATCATTGCATGTAATTTAATTGAAGTTTAATTTTAGAATGTTGTGAGCCCTTGATCCTGTAATTGTGGAGTTCAACTAGGTTATTCTCAAGCTTAAAATTAAGCCTGTGCTGAAATATTCCATGGCTTGGCAGAGAGCTCAGCCTTGCAAAGTTCCTTCTGGGAAGAGGTTAAAATTAAGGGGGCTATTACACGGAAGAGTATAATTGTATCAAACATGACATATTAATAGTTTTACAGGCTAGGCAGCATTTTTAGTGATTTTTAAATGGGTTATGTCAGCTTGTCCTCTTTCTCTTGTCCCGGTCAGGGAATGACATGACAGCCTGTGCTGGGTAAAGCAATAAGAGCTCACTCACCTTTTCAGTACTTGTTTGAGTTAAAATGAACTGTTTTTCTGCCTTGCTGCCCTATCTGGATTGTTGGTGTTTTTCACTGAAATACCTCTTACTGAGCCATCAGTCAGTGTTAAAAATTCATCACATTGCACAGCGGAAGCTCGCCCTGGGGAATAGGTTAGTCTGGGAGGAAACATCCAATTAGCTGAAAAGTGCTACTCATGTGAAGGATAACAAGCAGAAATTGATATGTTGACATCAGCTAGGCTTTCAGCTTTAATATAAAGCTGTAAATTGGACATGCAGGTACAATTCCCATTCAGCTGTGTCTCTGGGTATTACAGCACCCCATAATGAACAATGTACCTGCAGGTTTTCCTGGCTGATGGGGCGTGACTGGCAACCACAGTGCTGTACAAATTCATTGTACAGTGAGGCAGAGAATAAATCTGATCTCCTCCCTCTCGAATCAATAGAAGGGAAACTGCAAAGGGAGCACACACAAGGCAACAGGAAATCTGTTCTAATTAAATTGACCTTGCAATTGATAGTGAAGCCAGTCCTGTGGTAGGGTTTTCTCTGCTATACAACAAGAACTACTGTAAACCACAACCAGGAGCTAATAAAAACAAACAAAGGTAAAACCCCGACATGTTCATGATCAGAACAGAAGGCTGGGAATGCCCAAGAACTATCACAGGATTTATGGTGTCTCTAATGTCTTAAATAGTTGATGAAACTATAAAATCCAGACTTGTAGAGATTGACCATTTTCCACACGTGTTGTATCTTGTTTGCTGGTAAATGTGTTGAGACTTGACTGTGATCTGATGGGTTTCAGAGCAAATGTAGGTAGGGCAGCAGTCATGCCAGCTGGTTTCATGCCCTTTAATCTTTTTCAGGGCTTCCAACAGGGACAACATGAGCATACCCCTAATCTTCCAGTGCCTAAATAATATTATGAGCAAGTAATACCAGAGCAAGTGGTGCAGGTGATTATACAGAGCCTGAAATGGCTGCTCAGGGGAGTCTCATGTGAAGTGTGGATAACATAATCATGAGTCAGTTTGGCAAAATCCTTCTGTGTCCCAGAATCGAATGCAGATTTGAAACTTTGCCTTCTCATGATGTTCTTTAGAGGGGCTTCTTTCCAGCAAGCTGTGCTGTGCTGGACAGGAGGTCAGCTGGGATCACCAGAGGTTTCTTGGTCTCTTGCTGCCAAGAGACTTAACTTCTCTGCAAATCATGAAGTGCAGCTACAGATCCAAGCCAGCTGCTAGAGAGGAATGTTTGATAGTTTTATCCACTGCTTTCATGTCTTTTCTTAGCAGAAGGTTTGTGCAGCCCTTTCAGGGATGCCACCACACAGAAGTATTGCTTTGCTTCACAGGTAGCTTAAGTAATTGTAAAAATTCTTATGCTAAACCAGTTAACAGGACTCCAGTTCTGATCTCAGAGGAGCCTCCTGCTCTCTTGCACACATTCTGTTTCTTAAGCTTTATTTGATTAAAGTAAAAATAGCTTTAGAGACCTGCTGTGTGATAGCTCTTGTTTTGGGAAGGAGACTCCCTGAGTTACTGAACACACCCATAAACCAGTAGCTGTCCACTTCTGCTGGGTGTATCACTAAGTTATTGCCTCTCAAGGGAGAAATTTGAGGATATAAATAACTTAAAAGTTATTTATCTGGGCATATTTGTAATAAGAACAAACGTAAACCATTCTGAGAATAGAAGGCAGTTATTTTAACTATGGGCTAACTTGAACTGTAAAGTAGCTTGTGTGCTTCCCATGGTGGGTAGTGAAACCTGGCTGGCCACTGGCCAGGGGATCTGCTTGGTTTTGCTTTTCTTTACACGCCTGAAGCTGAAACTTCCTGTGCTGCAGCCGCAAGGAAAGAGTGGCAGTGGAGGGTGTGATGGTGGGTTAGAGCAGGCTGTTAGCTGCCTCCCAGCCCCACGTGGCATCTAATGAGCTCCTTCTGTTGTGTGCTGGGTTTGGGGCAGTTCCTGTGGCTCGTGGTGGCAAGGAGAGAAGTTTTTTTGAGAAAACCACAGTCTCAGAAGGGCTGCAGCACAGGCAGCGCATGTGTCCTCGTGGATGACAGCAGTGATCCATCTGGACTGCCATTCCAAAAGGCTCTGGAGTGTGTACTTGACCTTAGGTGTTCTTCCTGAATTAAGATGCTTTCCTGGCTGAAAGTCTTGAGAAGAGGAAAGCCAGCAGGTGTTGACAAGCTCTCTGTTCCTTCCCCAGGTCGCCATGGTGGAGGTGCAGCTGGAGGTGCAGTACAAGTACCCCCAGATGCTGCTGATCGCCTTCAGCGCCTGCACGACGGTGCTGGTGGCCGTTCACCTCTTTGCCCTCCTCATCAGCACCTGCATCCTGCCCAACGTGGAGGCCGTGAGCAACATCCACAACCTGAACTCCATCAGCGAGTCCCCCCACGAGCGCATGCACCCCTACATCGAGCTGGCCTGGGGCTTCTCCACCGTCCTGGGAATCCTCCTTTTCCTCGCCGAAGTCGTGCTGCTGTGCTGGATAAAATTCCTGCCAGTGGGCTCCATCCTGAAAAACGAGACCACCAACGTGGAGAAGCCCAGCAGCCACGCAGGGTGGCAGTCAGCACTGGTGTCCACCATCATCATGGTGCCCGTGGGGCTGATTTTTGTCGTCTTCACCATCCACTTCTACCGCTCCTTGGTGCGGCACAAAACGGAGAGGCACAACCGGGAGATCGAGGAGCTCCACAAACTGAAAGTGCAGCTGGATGGGCATGACAGAGGCATGCAGGTGGTGTGACAGAGCCTGCACACAGCTCAGAGAGCAAAGAGCAAAATAAAATACCTGGGCTGCTGCTCGGTGAGACGCACCAGGGATGGATTTTTCTTGAGGCTTAAATCTGTAAATGCTACTTGCCTGCCATTTCTAGCTGTGGGTTCTTGTGCTGTTCCACGTGCTGGGGGCTCTGCCCTGGTTCTGGTCCCACACACTTGGTACTTAAGTTGACACTGCCGTGGTGTTCAAGGTCAAAACTTTATCTACCTTAACATTGGTAGCCAAAAATCTGTATTTTTTACAAATGCAATATTCCGTTGCCAAAAGTGAAACTGCATCAGCTGTCCCAAAAGCCTGTGTGTGTGTGTGTTTGTGTGTAGGACCTGTCTTACATGTCAGAACTCCCTGGCTGTCAGTGCAGCCACAATTAACTGGCAGCTCATTCCTAGAGCAGAGCTGATTAATGTGGGTACCTGCAGCTGACTCAAGGACATCCAGGAAAGCACAACAGAAATTGAGAATGTTGATCACCATTGTTCCAAAGCAAGTATTCCATAAATATATAAACAGAAAGAAAACAGCCTTAGCTTTTATGTTCTTTTTCTTGCTATTCTTTACTATTTTTTTTACAGCTTGGGATGTAGAATTTTGAATTGCAGGAGGCTGGGAAGTTTTCTCGTACTTTCTTCAGCAACATCTGTCACCTTAGGTTGAGTAAATGCCAAGATCATGTGTTTTTTCCCAATAAGAGGCAAGAGTGCCCAGGGAAGGGTTACAGGTGTTTTAGTTTTAACAAGGACATTCTTAAAACAGAACAGTGACAGGGAATTTAATGAGACAAGACTTTGAAGGACTAACAAAGCGAGTTTCAAGGAGGTAAAGTACTGACAGCAAGTATTCTTCATTTGTGCATTGCTGTGATGCCTTTTGCCCGGTTTGCTGGAGAGAACAAGCCCAGTCCTGTGTTATTTCATCATTTGGGGTTTTGGATTTTTTTTTTTCTTTTTTTAATTGACTGTAGCATTTTTCTGTCAGAAATGAATGCTTCCTTCTCCCTCTCTACCAAAGCAGACAACTCCTCTGGTGGAACCTGGAGCTGTCCTGGCGAGCCTGATGGAGCTGGATCTGGCAGGAATGCTGTGTGCCATTAAAGAGCTATCCCTTTCCTTTGAGCTCATTTCTTTTTTCAGCAGCTGAGACAATGACACTTGCATGTCTGTGTTGCTTGGCAAGGGAAGCTTGTAAATTCCATAGCATCCTTGTGGGTGAAAACTTCTGTAAAAAAAGAAACCCCGATTTTATGATTTTTGGTAACTTTGTGGAGAGAAAAGAGTGTTTTGCAATCATCAGCTCTTTCAAGGGAAAGTCAGGCTTTCTGACACACAGGGCTGCAAGAAGCATAAGCACATTTTCTTGGCCCTGATCCTGTGCTGGTTTCCTCCTCTGCACTCCAAAACTGCAGTTTCAGAGTCTCTGAGGCCTTATAGGTTTCTGTAATCATTGAGGATGTTTATAACATTCTATTTAACCCTGGGCCCTTATCCCACTGGGATTTGAGGGCTCTGATGGCAGTGTATTACATGTCAGCTTCCCAGAAGGGAGAGTACACGCAAACCCCAGGCCAGCAGGGTGAGACTATCCCAATATTCCTCTCTGGCAAGGGCCTTGGGAAACCAACTCTTCATCTCTCTTGTTTACATGTGAATGTGAGCATTGCTGAACAAGTTGCTTAGCACTGTGTCTGTGGCTTTCATCTGCTGTTCTTGCTGCAGTTGGCATGTACCATATTGGCTGATGTGCAGCAAAGAAAATCGTCTTTGTGTGCTAAATGACTAATCTGTACTCATGTGCATATGCAAAAAACAAGGAGTGTTCTCCAGGAAGTGGGGTGGTCCTGAAATTCATATGAACTCCCCAGGACTCTGCCCTCTCTCCCTCCTCTTTTTACCATAATAAAAATTAAAAGGTTTATACAACAAAATCAGAGTTGAGTTTTCTGCCAAGTTATACATGTGTTGGCTCCTCTACTGACAGAATTTCTGTTGAGAGGCCAGAGCCAGAGCAGATGGGCTGAATCTCTCATCTGTACTTTGCACTCTCCTTTAACATCAGTAATAGTAGGACCTTGTGTGCTGAGAGGCTCAGGCTGTCAAGGAAAGTATTGCACCATATTTGCAATATCTTTTTAAAAAGCCTCTCCCTGTGCATACAGTGCTGCAAAAGCAATGCAGCTTGCCTCATTCAGTTAATTTTTTGTGAATGTAATAAACTTCAGCAAATTGAGAAAGGCAGCAGAAACTGTGCATGGATTTTGTAGAGTAATTCATTTAGTCTTGGATGGGATTGCATTCAAGATCAGTCTCAAGGGAGCACATCTGTGACTGGAGTTGGGACCACCTTACTCCAGGGATGAGTCTGAGGTACAGTTTGGGATGGTGTCCCAAGGGCAAATGCTCCTAAAACAGAATAATAACATGCTTTCTGTCTTTGTTCGCAGCTGTTTCTTGTGTCTCTCTGGACACTGAGTTCTCCCTTCTTCATGGGGGTATTTTTGATTCTCAAGGTTACCCATCCACCTTCATGCTGTAGCTCCTCTCCCTTCCCAACAACAGCACTTGCTTTTCTTGCTCCTGCCTCTCTTCCTGCAATTTATTTACATTTGCAGCACCGTTGGGTCCAGACTTGTGTTGCAGAAATGCTACCTGTGAATACCAGCCACTAGAGTTCATCCATAAAGGAAGGAACAGGGATGCTGTAGTTGTCCAGCTGGGTGTTTCTGTGCTACAGGACCAGAAAATCCTCTTTGCTCCTGCTGCTGCCCCCGTGGCTGTCAGCAGGATTCCCATCAGTCAAGCCAGCCTTTCCACACTGTCCCAGCAGGGCTGGCAGCTCTCTGTCACGTCTGGGTCTGTCTGCCCGTGCCTGGCCACATCTGTCCTGTGCTGTCACCTCTCTGTCCTTCCTGTGGTGCCTGTCGTTCTTGGAGTGTCCCAGGTTTTGTGTGGCTGCAATCCTGCAATGCCTGCATGGAGATGCTTCTCTCAAGGCTTCCACCCTCAGCTGGAGATGTGTGTTGAGGATCTCCCCTGGCTTTCTGTGCCAGCTTTGGGCTCTGGCCTGCTGCAGTCTGGGGTGGCTGCTGCCCTAATTCTCAGCCCCCTTGGGCTGTGACTCTCTGGACCAGCTATTGCCTTGTTTGAGCTATTTCTCCAATTTTTGCACTGGAGCTTAGCACAGGGACAGCCATGATCTGATCTTGCTTTGGAGTCCTGAGTCTTCCTCCAGATTTTTTTTTTTTGGCCGGTTTTGCCCAGCAGGAAAATGCCTCTGCTGGCTCCAGTGCTGCAGGAACGCTGCCTGCCCACCCTAAAGCAGGGAAGGAACTCTCAAGGACAGGAGAACAACAATTTTTTGTATCAGTGCCGTGCACCAGCCTTGGTTAGAAGGCAATTCCTCTCTCTCTTTCCTTCTTAGCAGGAGTAAAGAAGAGGCACGACGGCGAGCTGGAGGGAGCAGGATCGGGTTCTCCCTTTGCCGTATTCAGTGGCAGCTCTCACTCTGTGATCTCTCTATTTTTAACACCGCCCCGGGGCAGGGCTGGCTCCCTGTTTCAGTGTTGAGGAGGCTCTCGGGGAGACTTTGTGACCGTGAGAGATGGAGCAGTGTTGGGTTTGAGCATGTGACGGATGAAAGCGATACCGTGCGAGAGCCGCGGGCAGAGGGAGGGCGGCAGTAAGGGCTCAGATACCTGGAGGTGTTTCTGGAGAGCACCGGGGTGGGTGCAGCTGCAGAGGAAACATCCTCCCTCATCCTCGCACATCCTTCCCTGTCCTTCCACATCCTTCCGTTCCCTGGCTCTGGGATGTGGGCATGGGTAATCCCAGGTTGTTGCCTCGAGGTTACCTGTGCTGGGCAGGGAGGTGGAGGTGCTCCTCCTGCATTTCACAATCTGCTTTCTTTTCTTTTCCTGCCTTCAAGCAAGCAAACAAAAGGCCTTGGAGTTTCCCCGCTGTTGTAGATTCCTTATCTTTTCAATCTCATTGCATCAACTTCTAAGACAGCTTTCTCAACACTCCCTCAAGCTGCAGTCAAATTCAGCTGGGCCGGGGTGGGGGGGGGGGTATTTTTCTGATTAACTGACAGGTTTTCTACAGCCATCTCAAAGCAGTTTCAGTAATTAAAATTGACTGGTTGGATTTGGAGATTATTTCCCTGAATCCCTGTGTGTCCAGCTGGGAGCTTGCTTTCTGCCCAGAGATGTGACAGCCATGAGTTCTAAGGGAAAAAAAAAATCTGTATTTTAACTTTGCCTATTCTTGTTTTACCTCTGCATGAACAATATTTAATGTAGAACAACAAATGTATCTCAGTTATTGTCCAGCTGTGTGAGAGAAACTGGATAAACTTGCTCAGTTTTATGCTTGTTGGTGATTTCAGACTGATTTCTTGAAAGGCAGCTCAAGTCCTCCAGCATCCTCTATGGGTTAACTTGGGTTCTGCCTTTTTGAAAAAAAAGCTTGGTCAGATATTATCATTCTCCTTTTGCAATGCACAAGGAGATAACAATTAGATGCACTTCCTTTTAATGAGGGCCTGGGTCTTGGCACGTGTTTTACAAGGAGGTTAAGGAGACAAGGAGCTCCTATAACAGGAAGACTATTAAAGTTTGTCTTCTGTTAATAATACCAGCTTAGTGGACAAAATTACTTTTAAGAGATCATTAAGATTAAGGCATCTTCATACTTTTCTCAGATTTCTATGGTACTTGACAGTAAATGATTAATGTAACACTGCAAAACAGGATTTTCTGGCTTTTTTTTTTCTGGTTTTCTAGCTTTTTGAGAATGTAGATAAAGTTTTAAGTAGTAATGCTGAACAGACGGGTGTGCAATTGCATTTTGATCTAAGGATGATGCCCAAGAGACTGTTTAACAGGTGAAAAACGTCAAAAGACTGGCACAGCAATGCCTATGTAGTGACTAGATTAAGTTTTGGACTTCAAAAACAGCAAGAAAAATCCCTCACTTTTTGGCTCGGTATTTAATTATTTGCATTTTTTCACATTTAAGATATCAGCTAGGAAGAGCTGGAATCTTCTGGCAAGAACAGCAGCTTCCTGTATAGTTCAATCAAGGCATAAAAATTCAGCCAGCAAATGCAGAGCAGAAGATGAACTAACACTGTGTAAGTTATTGTGGCAGTCTGATTCATCAGAATCCATCATCTGCTTTCACTGTGGAGAGAATGGAGCAGCAGGGAAGCACACAGAAAGTGTTTTAGCAGCCTGAGAGCACAATATAAATGTAAAAGGGAGCATTGGAAATTAGGGCCAAGCATTAATGGCAGCGTTAACTGCTGCAGTGTGGTGAGCAGAGAGCAGATCCACAGAGAGGCTTGGAACAGAAGGGTGAGGAGGATCCAGGTGCAGTGTTTGCTCTCTCTGTGACAGCCTGTGCTGGGTTTCCTCCCTGTGTGTCTGTGCCAGGCTGGCAGGCTCCTCCTTCTGCTTGGACAAAGCCCCTCTGCTCCAGCAGCAGCTCCAGGTGCTGTCCTGGAGATATCCCACTCCTAACTGAGCCCTGTGGACACCAGGCTGCAGAAAAGGTGAGGAACTGCTGCTCTCAGAGCACTGCCTGCTTTTGGGAGTGAGCAGTCACAGAATGGGTTGGGTTGGAAGGGACTTTAATGATCATCCAGTTCCTACTCCCTGCTATGGGCAGGGACACCTTCCAGTAGACCAGGTTGCTTTCCAGCCTGGATCTTGAACACTTCTAGGGATCCAGGGACAGCCACAGCTTCTCTGGGCAACCTGTGCCAGGGCCTCCCCACTCTCACAGGGAAGAATTTCTTCCAAATATCTAACCTAGATCTACCCTCTTCCAGTTGCAGCCTATGAGGAATTTCCTGGGACAGAGCTCGAGGTGAGCAGGTGTGGCCTGCCTGTTGTGTGTCTGTGTTTGCAGTGAAGAGGTTCCATCAGAGGGGATGTGCTGTGACTGCTGGAAGTGCTGCTGGAGCTCCTTGAGGACACCTGAGCCCACCTGGATGGAGGTTTGGAGTTTGGGACTGTCCATGGGAGCCCTGCTGGAATTGGCACTAAACTGAACCTGGCTCGTTGCAGCCCACAAAGGATTCTGGTTGTATCTGTTGGCTTAAACTGATGAAAAAATATCCTGATTGACCCATCTGATTCCTGGTAGCTGTCCTGGGTGAAGAGCTCCCTCCCCTGCAGAAAAGCAGAGGCCAGTGCCTGTGGCAGGAGCAGCAAATACCGTGTGGGGCAGAACACAGCAGTGCAGGGACGCTGAGATCTGTCCCCTCTCCTCACCAACCAAAGCCAGGCAGCACTGCCTGCTGGTGGCAAGGTGGTGTTCTCCTGCTGCAGGGGAGGCTGTGCTGAAGGGCTGTCATGGCACCACCGTGCTTATTAAAGGATCACACTTCTTCCACAGCACAACTTCGTTTTCAAGAGCACAGAAGTTTGTTCAGAGCAGACAGATGGCCTCAGATCAGCTTCTGCTGCAAATGACTGCTTGAGTCTTAGGTATGAGGCATGATTCAAAACCTGACTGCTGGAGGTGCCAGGAAAATAAATGATAGCTGCCAGGGTTGCAGTCTGTTGCCCAGCTAATTCCCAAAATCAGACTTTTGCTACTGAGAGCTGACAGCAGGGTTCAGAGATGACAAATGATCAGAAAATAACACAGTCTGTGCAGGCCTTTGGTCTGCTCTCTGTCCAAGCCCAAAGAGTCAGCACTGGCCCTCTGCAAATGCTGCTCCTTGGTCCCAGAAGATACAGGTCACACATGGAATTTATGATTAATCCTCATTGTTACAGCATGAATCTTCAGCAAAGGATAATTACTTTAATTAGTTCTCAGTGCTTTGTACTGTCTCTGGAGAGATACCCGCTTACCTTCCTCCCCTGAGGCCTGGTCTCTACAGGACCTATCTGAGGTGGGTGAGGGGATGGTTGTATCCCCAGGGCTCTGTGCAACATTCAAACCAGTCTGACAGTATCAAATTTGAGCCAGGAAAGCTTAAAATCTGTGTCAGGGCTTGAGCTGAAACTGTGTGGCTGTTTGATACTGTTTAATGTTTCTAACTTTCGTGGGTTCATTTAAGTGTTTAGGAACTGGTTGTTTGGGTTTTTTTGTTGCAACACAGGCAAGGGATGCAACATCTCATTTCTGACTTTGGCCTAAAAGGTCCCGTTGCCCAGGAGGTTTTGAAGCTCATCCCTTTTACTCGTTTGTTAAATTTTCATTTTATTGAGCTTATCTCTGCACACACCTGGTTCCTTACACCCACCTCAGAAACAAACCGAGTCATACAAATTCCACACCTCATTTTACACCTCTCCCAACAAGATGCAACCTCTGGGTCACACGGGTCTCCCTTGAAAGGAAAGAGCAATTTGTAGCAGCTCTTTGCCCAGTTCCTGGTGTCTCCCCCCGGCGCTGAACTCCGCGGAGAGCTCCCTGAAGGTGATGCAGACGCGGCGGTGCTCGATGTGCCTGCGGTGGATGCCGTGTTTCCACTTGTACCGCGCATCCCCGTGCAGCACCACCAGCGACCTCTGCGGCAAGAGGATGGCCACGCTCACTTCCTTCCCCGGAACCAGCCTCGGGGACAAAAAGCAATTGGTTCCCTCTTCTCCTGAGTTTCTGCACGCTGATGTCTGCGTGAAAGGTGCAGTGGGGCTTAATTCCTCCTTCCTGGAAATGGGAAATAATTGGATGGTGTCCTCAGAATCGCAGGACATGGAGAGCACAGTTTTTGAGAGCAGGTTGAGGCTGACCAGGCGCTCCCCCCAGAGCCACCAGTCATCAAAGTGGGGGTCGATGGCAGAGCCCCTCTCTGGTCTGTAGTCCAGGTTACACTGCTCCACAGGTAAGAACCCACTGAGCACAGCACAGGCCTTCATCTGTGCCACAATCTTCCTGCTGAAACTTGGCAAGCCAGTAAAGCTGCCAGCTTTCAGCCTTTGTTTCTTGAAGTTCACTTTGGGCCCATAGTCCTGTTGGAAAAGAAGAGGGAGGGAAAAAGCTAGTGTGAAGGAAAAAATCTAGGACAAGTCTTTTTGGAGAGACTGTTCCTGCAGAGCTCTGTTCTCATCTCTTCCAGTGACCTGGTTGCCAGGTTGCAAAAGGACTCAGTGAATCTACATTAATCTCTCTGGATTTATAAAGTAAAACCAAATCTGAACACCCACTTCTTTCCCTTGGAGGTTGTGTGAACTTTAATGCTTGAACACACACCATCAAATACTGTTTGTTGTAACTAGCATGTATTTTTTGCAAGAAGTTGATTTTAATTACAGGTAATTCTTGCCACTGATTTCAGGAAAAGCTTTCAAAGGAAACACTTAATGAAATGTCTCAATATTTGGGGTTTAACTGAAAACAGCTTTCCTGTTCCAGAGGGATCTAAGATCAGATGTGTTTCTAAAGTCCAACCTGTTTCTTTCGGCCAGACTGTGACGGTTTCCAGTCATCCTGATCCATCAGTTCCACTATCTCACACTCTTCATCTTCACTAATGAACTCCTCCACCAGGAACACCCCTGGAAAGGGAAATGCCCAGCCAGCAAATTCCGAGTGCTCATTTCCTTTAGCTAGGCCTGTTGCTGGACAGTAAGTGAAATTATCTTCTCCCTGTGGAAATATCAACGGAAAAGAAAAAAAGCAATAACATATTTCCTTTATTTACCCCTGCAACCTTGGTATTGCAGCATGAAAACTGTATGATATTCTTGCAAACAAGAGAAATGTTACAGCTGCTTTTGGGGAACAACTATTCCCTGCTCTTTTTTTTTTTTTTTTTCCAGCTGCAGCATCACTGTGCTGCTTGCTTGAAGCCACTTGTCTTTCCTATTGATGTCTTTATCCTGGAAAGGCAGGGAAGAACCGATGACCCCCAGGGCCACGGGTTGTAAGGAGATTAATGGTGGGCATTGCTGCAGAAATATGGTTTGTCACAACAATAAATGTTGAACGAGGAAAGTTGATGAAAATCGCGCAGGCCACAAGGCTAAGCTGTAACAAATGAATGCGAATGTAACACGTGAGGCTCAGGTGAGCACCGACTCGGCTTCGGAGCGTTATTGAGGTGAACAATTCACGATACGCCAGGGGGGGAGCGGCCGCCGGCGGGGCTCCGCCTTGTCCCCGCTGTGTGACCCTGCGGCCCCGGGCTCCCGGCCCCGCTCCGGCCACGCAAGCGGAATCTTGATGTAAG
>JANPWX010000529.1:1627947-1655790 GCA_024734555.1 Trochalopteron elliotii
GGGGAAGCGCCAGCCGTGCCAGGCGCGCTGGGCCGGGCGGTGCAGGGCAGCTCCAAGCAAACACCTTCAGGTCAGGGGGATGCCCGGCTGTGGGGCTCCATCCCCAGAGCTGCAGTGGGGCAGGAGGGGTCGGTTCCCAGTGAAAGGTTCAGCAGCCCCCGGGGTAATAGACTGTACCCTCTGCGGCATCACCCGCGATGCTGTGGGGATGGGACATAGCATGTGTGGCCTTCCCTACAGCTCCCGCAGTGCCACGGCTGTGTCTGGGGTGTCAGTGTGCCAGAGAGAGGGCAGTGGGAGCATCCACAGTCACTGCTGTCACATTTTTATTATAGGCACCGGATCTGAGGGAGGTTTGGTTGTATCAGCCTGACCCTGTGGTTTGGCTCACAGCGAGAGCTCTGTCGATTGAAGGATCAAATCCCAAACAACTGCTGTTCAAACTGGTTTTCAGCTCAGCTCTTTGTGCTTGTATACAATATTTCAGTGTATACAATATTGCTGTGCCCCGTTGCTCATCACACAATGCTGCAGGTGCTGTAGGTTTGTGGGGCTGCTGAAACCAAACCCGAGGACAGCTCAGTGCCCCGTGTGCTCCTCACAATGTGCTGGAGTGGCATTTAGGCAGCGTTGATCTAACACAGAAAGACAGGAGAGGGCCTGGCCTTGGAGCTCTGTTCTCTTTTATTTCCCTCTCTTGGAATCTGTGTCAGGAAGAGTGGGAAGCCCTGAACCAGTCAATTCATGGAGCTCTTTTGGCCCTGTCAGCATTGTTATTCCAAATATCAGCATGTCCCTCTGTGTGTGTGTACTGAAACACCAGTTAATCACCAACAAGACAGAGAATGCTGTTGATTTTTTTTTTCTTTCATGAGGAAACAATGTCCTTGATTGGTGTGTGTTTAAATTTCTGCTGATTAATTCAGTTTTCCAAAATTTTTGGAAATTTAGAAGTCATCAGCCAAGAGTCTGTCCAGGTGGTCAGGCCAGTGAGCACAGTGTCATTTTCTTGGGAGAAAAACATTCACAGCAGGTGTATTGACTCTTACTGCTGCTTTTTGTTTGAAAGAGTGTTGGAATTCCTGGAGCAGAGCCCAGGAGAGGCACAAACAGGTACCTGTGATGCTGTCCTGTTCCTGAGTGCCATCATTCATGGCCAGCTTTCACCTGCAGCAAGTCTGTCACTCCAACAGCCGTGGGATGTATCTCTGTTGTTCTGGAGATGGATTGGATCAGCATGCTGGGAGCCTGTGCCCAATCTAATAATAATCTCTGCCATGTTCATTTCAACCAAGTAAAAAAGGTGACTTCCAACACAGCAGCAAAATCAGTAGATACCCTCATAATTTTTTTTCCCTCCCTTGGAGCTGCTGAAAGCATTTCCTCTTATTCCCATTTGTTTTATCAGGAAGGTAACCAGAAGACATCCTACAGCTGACTGTTTAGTGATTCCAGCAGAGAGGTGGAGATCAAAAATGTCAAAAATTACTACAGAACTTCTTTTGGAGAGAGCAGTTCCAAGATCTACGAGGCTCCGAAAGATCGAGACGCTGAAGTAAGTGCAGATATGGAAAATTCCAGATGAATTCAACCTGGCAATGTCTTTTTGTCTGTCTGTCTTTCTTCCCCTAAACATTTTCTACTTAAAAAAAAAAAGAGAGTTTCAAAGCAGAGAGCTGAGAGGGCATTCCCAGTGCAGCATCAGTGAGCAGTTGTGGCACTGCATTCACATTTTTTTGCCATTTCTGTTGTGTATTTGCTGCCATGCTTTCTGTGAAACTGCTCAAGGCTGGATCCTGATTTCCTAACCCAAGGTATCATCCCTACCCCCAAAGCTCTAGCATCTTTTCTAGCAATTACTTAATGTGAATAATGGATTTCAAAGGGTTTTTAAAGTATTTTTGGCATTGTTTCCCTTCCATTTTCCTCTCCCTCCATCATGCTCTATCTCTTCTAAATCCAGTTATCCTACTACCTCAGACATTGCAGAGGGAGAGAATAAGCTCTGAATCACTTAAAAACCACTAAAAACAGTTTTGTCACTCGGGCCCTTAACAGAGGACATTTCAAATATGTGTTTTTCCAAATGTTTAACACAGTGGAATTCTGCTGTTCCAGAGCTGGCCAATCCAAGTGGCTCAGCTGGCCAGTTTCTGGCTGATTCTTTTTTGTTTTTGTTGCTGATGTCAGGGGGTTTGGGTTTCACATGTACTCTTTAAAGTTATTTCTTTCAGTTTGCCTTGTGCTAAAGTAATTATTTTTAGTGAGAAACTTACATGTTTCTCTGAGGAGTATCAGCTGCAGTGATCTGGGTAACAGAGTGGTGGGAAGATGTTTGAAGCTGTGGATTTTTGGAGCTTTCTCCATGCAGTTTCATACTGTGATGTTGATGGGTTGTATTTCAGAAAGTCTATTTGGGGAACACCATTGAGTTTTTTTTCCCAAAAGGACACCACAGCCACAGCTCTGCAGCCAGCTGGATTGTCCTCAACCTTTCTTATCAACTCTGACTGGCTGGTTACACTTCTGAGATGGCAAGTGAAGGAGAAAAGATCTTGCTTTCTGGATTTATTTGTCTCATTTATTCACACTTCATTAATATCCTGAAGCCTATTGTTTTTAACTAGTCATTAGAGACAGAGATTCTGTTTGTTAAAGGAACTCAAGCTTGTGCCCTCAAGAGATGTTGGCAGCCAGGACTGGAGTCTCCCTTTGGAGCTCAGCTAAATGAGCTAACCAAATATAAATTACTCTGCTTATAGTATGCAGTTTCCACTTTCTTACAGAGCAGGGATATTTCCTTTCTCCCTACCAATATTGTACCACTTCTTCTTTCAGGACAGAGTTTTTCTGTTGTGGTGGCAGTCTTGGGTTTTTGTTAGGTGAATTTCTATGTTTACCGTTGGAAGATTTTGCAGCAAATCTCACTATAAAAGAAATGGAAAAATCCCTTTTTTGTCAAGGTAGTTCTTTGAAAACAGCCAAATTCTTTAGGGACACACTCTGCAGTTGGTCTGAACTGTGAAATAACGAATGTAGTGCATTCTGTGGACAAGATAGACTGAGGGTGTAGTGTCTTGGATTGCCACAGCTTGTCAAGTTGAATCAACATTGCACAGGAATAAAATACCAAACCTTTTAGAGGTGTAGTAATTTTTTTCTATAAAACAAGAACTTTTCTGGTAGTTTACTGCTCCCAGCCAGCTCAGTTACTCCTAGGAGAATATCTGAATTGCAGGTTAATTGTTCTCTGGCAGGCCTGAGTGTCTGATGGTGGCTCAGACTCATCAGCTCTCCCACAGTGTGCTCACAATCCAGAATGCTGCCACCAGAAAAAGCAGGTTTGGTCAGTTGTACCCACTGAGTTGTGCTGGACTAAGGTGCCACCAGATGGGACTGTCTATGCTATGAAATCAGCATTTGCTCTTCCAGTGAGCTGCAGATTGTTCATGGTTTGGGTTTTTTTGTTGTTGTTTTCAGCCTGTCCAAGCTGCAGTTGAAGACTGGAGATTTAGACCCGCGCTTGTTTTCCCGCCTGAGGCACCTGCAGAAACTTGATCTCTCTGATAATTTACTGGACAAATTCCCCAACAGCCTCACCCTCCCTGATCTGCGTGTCCTGAACTGCAACAATAACAAGCTGGAAGATGTAACTGCTCTGAAACAGTTCCCTCTGCTCGAGGAGTTGACCTACGAGAACAATGTGTACTTGACAGTGAGTTACCCCCCTCCTTCCATTAAACAGAGAGGCAAACAAACAGCACTTGTGCAAAGTTCTTATATATTGTTCTTGGGCAGCAAGTGCTAGGGCATTTGAGAAAGCAGCCAGCCTTTGTGTGATATTTAACCACTTTGTGCCACTATTTCTCAATCTGCAGAAGTGACTTGCCCCAAACCACTCAGATATTGAAATCTGAACTCCTGATTCTCTAGGCCAAAGTCCTGTCTTAGGTGCCTTATCAGGTACAGTACCTTATGCTCATGCTGGTGTAAAATACAGTAATGACTGTGTAGAGGTGTCCTTATAGAAACACAGAATCACAGAATGGTTTGGATTGGAAGGGACCTTAATGCTCATCTTGTTCCACCCCCTGCCATGGGCAAGGACACCTTCCATTAGACCAGGTTGCTCAGAATCCCATCCAGTCTGGTGTTAAACACTCCCAGGGATGGGGCAGCTACAGCTTCTCTGGGAAACCTGTGCCAGTGCATCACCACCCTCACAGTAAAGAGGTTTTTTCTAATATCTAATGTTAGTTTTAGTGCCCTCTAGAAAAGCAGACTGGATCCTCAGATGAGGGTTTAAACTTGGTGATTAGTCTGGTTTAGGTTTTGACTTTTCCCAAGAGGATTTGCTGACTGTACAAGTCAAACATCCAAAACTGATTTTACTTGTGCTGTAAACTGGCATCAACCACTCACCATCCCCACGTGCTTGTTTGCTGTTGCACACTGGCAGTATGTCTGTGGCTGTATGGTGAACTGTCTGTCTTAAAATGCATCTGACCCTAGGAATTCCTGCTGGAATTCCTTGACTGGAGGCAGGACAGGCCTTCCTCTGTGTGAGAGTTCAGGGATATGAACAGAGCTCCCAGCCTTGCACTCAGGCCCAGCAGATGAGCAGTTACACAGCCCCCACCTTGTGCTGGATGTTTGCACTGCCTGAGGGCTGGGCAGCTCTGTCTGCAGTTTAAGATCCCAACTCAAAGAGAACATTAATTCACACCTAAAATGTGAGATTCAGGTTGAAAATCCTGATATTTTATGAAATGGCTTTTCCTTACTAAGTATATCATTCTCATATAGGCTGTATTTTAATCAAGGACTAAAGGCAAAGCAAGTACCACATGTACAAGTTTTATAGCCCCAATGTTTTTTCTTTCCAGCTCAATGATGACTACAAAGTAATGTTTCTTTTGCAAAATCTTCGTTTGCTCAATGGCAAGGACATAACCAAACTGGCCAACCATGTGAGGCGTGTCAACAGCCGTAAGCTCACCACCAAGGTAAGGTGTGGGATATTTCCTTAACCTCTAAACACCTCAGAAATAACTAAATCCTGTGCTCAGTGTAGTGACAGAGCTGCAAACAAGCTTCAAGTGGTTTGCAATATCTGTGGTATGATCTGAGCCCAGCCTGCAGACTGGGCCACCCAGGAAATGTGTTACTGTTGCTTTCTCTGGTCACTGGCATCTGCTGGTATCTGCTCTACCTGTTCTGTGCAGCCAATTTGCCTTTGGTTTGAGTAGCAGGAGCAGGGCCAACCAGGTCTGTGTCTGATCCTGTAGTTTTTCAGGTCACTCTGGTCATCATCCAGGAATGGAAGAAGCCTGGTGCTGCCAGAGCAGCTGTAAACACCTCCTCATCTAATTTAAGTTACTGTCCAAGTTCAGGATAATCTTGCTTTTCCCAGCACACACCAGGAACAAGGATTTGTTTTTTCTTCTTTGGCTGTGAATGTTTAGGACTCTATTTTCACTCATTTTTCTACACAGTTTAGCTCCTGGCAGATTGGCCCCACAAGGCATCGTTGTGATCTTGAGCAAAATTATTGTTCAATTATGAAAAAGGTTTGGTTGGCTGGTTTTTTTTGTGTATTACTGCTCTTACCATTCATATTCTAGTTAATTGATCTTAATTCCATCTGTGTAACAGTGAGGGAAAAATCAAATACTGAAAACTGGGATGATTGTGCTGAGTGTTGTCTATGTAAAACATGTGAGCCTCAAAGGGTCTCTGTGAGGGCTGCTCAGCCTCTTGTCCCAGACAACTGATCCTGGTTGGCTGTTTGATGAGACACCAAACTCTACCCTGTGCTGTTCTTTTGGTGGTGTCTGTGCCCTGAAGCTTTTCCCTGATGTTATTTGCACCTGCCTGCCCAGTTCTTAGTCCTGTGTCTCAGTGTAAAAATGTCTGTTGGGTCCAAATGCTGATGGATGTTATTGTCCACCAGAAACTCCGATGGGAAACTGTGCTGGCAGGTGAGCATCCTGTAAGTGAGCAACCTTTTGGAGTCCAGGTTTCTCTCTAAATGGGTCCATGCTGAGAGTGTCTTCTTAGCCACACTCACTCCAGCTTGCTGCAGAGGAACTGACTTTCTCATTAGCTGAAGTGGTCATTTCAACATGAATAAATTAATTAAAATGGTGCCATGATGTAGGGTGCAGCACTCGGGTCTGGCCACTTCTTAAATGCTTTCACAAGTTTTCTTGTGCTTTTCTGTTGAATCAACTCAGTCTTTCTGCCTAGGTTACTGCTCACTGGGAAAAATTCTTCCGTGACCAGCTCCCTGAGAAATACACACCTGAGCAGGTGAAGTCCATCAAGAAAAAGTTCCTGAAGTCAGTACAGACCAATGTGGTGTATGGGCCCAGCTCACTCAGCGAGTTCACCCGCTGGCGGGTAGGTCACATCCCACTCACCCTCCTGTTCTCCAGGCAAAGATCCTGCTCCTGCTTCTGCGTGGACTGGATTAAAACACTCCAGGGATTTGGGTGCTCCTGCTGACAAGTGATATCACTTTTTCTCTTTCTTCACTGCTTTGTTAAGCAGTTACAGAAGCACCAGGACTAAACGTGCACCAAGTTGAAATGACTGTCATTAAACATTGTTTTTTAATTCATAAGCAATAATGATACTTGTACTAGTCATTCAGACTGCAGTATCCTTAATACTTAATTATCTGCAAATTAGTTTAATGGCAACCTTTACTCCTGATGAAAGAGAAAAGATAATGACAGTAGTTGCTACTAGCCGGGAAAGACACCATTTAGTTTGTAATGTTTGTTTTATTTGTGTGTTCTTACACACAATTGAGACTTCCATCTCTCCTTTGTCTTGCTTTATTGCTGCGTTGTTTCCACAGCTGTGTACTCTGAATGCCCATGACAAAGTGAAGTTCTTGGGTCATGTAATGTCAGCTGGGGACTCCTCCACCACTTGTGAAGAATAGTTGGAGCAGACATTTAAAACTCAGCAAAGCAGCTCTTTGTGCCATGACACATCAGAGCTTGACATAATGTGGCTTTTTTGTCGTCTTTTTTTTCTTTTTTAACATATCCACATATTTGCTTCTCAGGTGAAAATGATTGCAGAAGAGTTTCTGGCATACTCCCTAGGTCTGGAGTTAAACTCTGATTCTGAACCAGAGGAAAAGACAGATGAGAATGAGGAAGAAAGCACAGAAAGCCCCAGGGAAGCTGCAGAAGACGTGGCTCAGGTAGGTGATTTTTCCAGTTACATTAGCAATGTTCTTTCTGCTTCCTGGGAATTCAGCAGCTCTTGTCAGTTCACATTTATGACCCTTTGGTAACCACAGGGGCAGTCTCAGGCTCCAGCCTGTATCCAACAGCTCAGGCTTCTTCTTTACAGCCAGACTGAAGCTTTCCCAGAAATATGAAGGTTGAGTTGCTCCCTCAGAGAGTTTCCGTTCTAATAGGGGACCAAAAACATTTCATAAGTGCAGTCCTACTCACTCCACCTCTCCTCTAGGCAGGGATATTTTAATTAGAGACCTGGGCTGATGCCTGGCCAGACTCTGCTGGTGTTTGCCTGCTTGGAAATGGCTGCAGACTGCACCCCTGTGGTCCATAGGCCAGATTTGTTTTTCCACATCGTATGTAAATTGCAAATAGCTGGCACAGGGGAAGGGAGCTGAAAAGGAGGCTGACTGCATGGTTTTCATTAGCTTTTGCCTCTAAGAATTCTGCAGCTCTGGGCTGTCTGATTCCTGGAGCCAGTCTGTAAATGTGGGAAGGTACTTACATTTGAATAATTAATATCTTTGACTTACAAATTATCTGCACATCTTGGGGAAGCTAAAAACCTTCTGCAGAACCCGACAACATGACAACATGCCTTATAGGTCACAGTAACACCCAGCAAGAGGAAAAGAAATCATTCAAAATCAAGCCCTGGAAACAAGAGGTCCAAGACCCAGACAAACACCAAGGAGGAGGCTGCAGTTAAGCCCAAAAAATCCAGTCATGCGGAGGATGACCCAGCTCCTGATAAACCAAGAACATCAAACCAACCAGTCAAGGAGGAAACTTCTGAGCAGGAAGCTGAAGGGACACAGAAGAATGGGGAGCAGTTTCCCAAGGGGCAAAACAACAGAAGATCCAGCCAGCTGACAGGGGAGCAGAAAAGCCAGGAGCAGGACAACGGCGTGGTTGCCTTGACCCCCGTGAAGAATTCCAAGCGCAAGGTACGTCCACCAGCCCCCCTGGGACTGGCTTTGGGCCTCTTGGTTTATAATGGGAGGAGCTGCCTTCAGGTTTCTTCAGAGCTCTGCACAGCTTGGAGCTCATAGTTGGCCAAATATATTGTGAGTTTTGGTTTGGATTTTTTTTTTTTTGTCATTGTTTTAAATCTCTCAGAGGCATCAAGGGAGAGAAGGGACCCCCCCAGGAGACCCCAGTGGATCCCCTCTGGGGGATGGATGGACCAGCACTCCGAGGTGGTACACTGGAAGCCTGTGCTTAAAAATGGGACTGGCAAGCCTTGCTCTCAGCTCAAACCAGTGGCTGCATGGGGAAAGGTGTTTCCCCCTCAGCTCAGCTCAGCTCAGTGGGGATCTAAAGGGTTTTTCACATTTCTCTGCTGTAGGAAGTGGGGTTCACTGCTTGGGTCTGCTGGGCACATCTTTGCTAAACAATTCCCTGCTGCTTTAGGAGTCTTGAGCATTGTGGCACCTCAGTCTCTCCCGTTCTCCGTAGCACAGAAGGGCTGAAAAATACTTGAGTTTAACTCAGATTGCTGTGTTCAGTAGAGGGTTCTGTCAAGGCAATCACAGGCAAACCATGTCAGGGGAATGAATTTTCTAAATGTGGATGGTTTATTGTAGGAGGATGTCAGTGCAGAGCCATTGCATTTTCTTCAGTGTCACAGTAAAGGCAACAGCCGCGAGGATTTTAAAACGCAGCTCTGGTCCTGTGTCTTCGAGCCAGTGCTAGACTCTGGAGCCAGGAAAGGTGAGCTCTTAAAGAGGTTTGCAGGATTCCCAGAACCACCTGGCTCTGGAATCTCAGCGGACTCCATGCCTTAGACCCCTGCTCCTTCAAGCCATAGTCTCCGTTGTCAGGAAGAGACTTGCTTACATATTTCTCCTTTGACTTTGAAAACAGGAGACTGGGAGAGCACCAGGCAGTGATAAGCTGCAGTCTTCATGTGTTATCCCTGAACCTGGGAACTTCTCACTCATTATTTTCCTCTTTCAGATCCCATTGTGAGCTCCTCCAGAACCGTGGCAACCTGTGGAGGGGAATCTGTCTGTCTGATTGATTGTGAGACAGGGACAGTGCTGAAAAAGTATAAAGTGGCTACAGAGGTGGGTGGCAAGTGGGAAGGGTAAGCATTGAATGGGAATACCACAACCTGTAATAATTACACACATACATGACACATAGTACAAAGAGGTCTGAAAGTGTTAGTGCGGACAGATGTTAGTATGAAGATAGATAATAAACATTTCTTGCTTATTCTTTTAGCCTGGTTTGGGTTTATTTTTTATTAGTTTAGGAGATTAGCCTGCCAGTCCTCAAACAAGTGTGTCTGGCTGCTGAGCCTGCTTGACAGCACAGAAGAATAAACATCCTCTTTCTGTAGTTTATGCTCTTCTGAGAGCTGTTTTGAGTTCCAATGCTCCATTTTAAATACTCATGTTGTTTCACCTGAGTAGCACTTGTGACAGTTGTCTTTTCTCTGAGCTAACAGCCACCACCCTGCTGGCTGTTGTGTGTCACCCCAGCCCTGTTTTCCCTCTGTGCCAGGAATTCTTCAGCGTTGCATGGACCACCCTGACGATGGTGATCAGCGACAGCCGCAAGAAGGCTCACAACATCCTGGCAGCTGCAGGGAGGAGAGGGATTGTCAAACTGATCCACGTGGCAGCTGACTTCTGCTACGGAGAGATAAAGGCTCACAAAAAGCCCATTGCTACTGTCTGCTTCAGCCCAACCCAGGAGACCCACCTCTTCAGTAAGTCTGCTTCAGAATCTCTGGGTTTAGTTCTGCTCTGGAAAAGTCAGGGCTTCCTTAGCAAGGGGAATTGTCACCAGGGCAGGCAGGGACACAGGAACAAAAAGCATGGACAGGCATCAGGGAGAGAACATTACTACTGTCCTGTGGCAGCAATCTCCAGCAGGAACAGCTTGTTTCAGCCAGAGCCTGGCTCTTTAGCTGAGGTGCAGCAGCTCCTGTTTCTCCCTTGGTGGCTCTCAGGGTGGCTGTCACACACACCTTAGCCACAAACAAGCCCAGTCGTGGATCTGTTCCACAGGGATGAGTAAGAAGAATGGCAGAGCAGGCAGCTGGGAGCCAGGCAGTGGCAGGGCTCTCCTCCAGCACAGCGGACTATTATGGGCTGTTGGGTTTCATTTTATCCAACAATGTGCTTAATTGATTTTGATTTTTTTTCTTAATGTGAGTTCTATGCCTCGTCAGAGATTTCTATTCAGGTCCTGATGTCAAGCAGAGTTTTGCCACACACAGTAGAGCCCATGGAGGCTGTGGCTCATGGACTGGTAATGAACCATCGTGTTACAAATTGCAACTGCATTGTCAAGCTGTACAGTGAGCTGGTACAGAGCCATTCAGGTCACACCTGCACCCCACAGCACATTGTTTCTCTTGCCTAAAATTACCCACATCCTGGAGTGGTTAGAGTGCTACATGAACCATTAAAAGTGGATTTTTTTTAAGAATAGGGGGTATTTTTCAAGGAGAAGCTCAGGAGTGCCAAAAGCAGAGGCAGAGCAAAGGAGGAGGGTGGTGGAAGGGATAAGGAGGTTGGTAGCACAGCCACATAATGGTGTGGACAGCAAGACTTGTTATATTTCATAGAAAAATTTAGAGTAATTAAGGGAGATTCTTTGCATCTCTTTTGGGGAGGGGTCACCAACAAACTCTGAGTTTGAGGGCTGCCATCTGATGAGGGTCCAGGTTACTCAGAGTAATCTATGAGAACTGTTTCTGCTTCCAGTGTATCAGCTTGGTGACATGTCTCTCACCCTTTGTCAGTGCCTAACTTTCCCAATGGGAGCTGTTGTGGATGTGAACACAGTAAGCCATGGATATGTGGAATGAAGTGGTGTCTGCCTGAGAGTAGAGGTTGGAGCTCATCTTTTAGATTCCACTAGAAGCCCTGACCAGAAATGAGCTCAGAGGGCCACTAACTAAAGACCTTGTGAAGCCACAACTCATTAATGGACACCAGGAAAGAAACTTTGTTTTATCTGCCCCTGTTAGAGCACAGGATAGGAACACAGAGCACTGACTGTGCACGTGTGACAATGTCTGGGAAGTGCCGGGCCAGGAGCCTCGGGGACTGCTGCTGTGCCTTAATGAGCTCTCTGGAGCCTCAGAGGGTGACTGTGACTCAGGCAGAACTGCCAGCTAGCATGAGAAGAGCCAGATGAGCAGCAGTGTCACTACCTGCTTCTCTTCTGTGTCCCACAGCTGCATCCTATGACAAGCGAATTGCACTCTGGGATATTGGGATTCCAGACTGTGACTACAATTTCAAATCAAGGTAAAGGTTCAAAAACCAGATGTGGCCACTCCAAGAGCCTGTAACTATCACAGCACCACTTAACTGCTTGTTCTCTGCTTTTTTTTAGCCAGCTGCTGGTGCTGGAAACAGCCTCCATCCCCCTACGGATTGCCCTGGTCCCCACGTGCCCAGAGCAGTACCTGCTGGCAGGCTGTGAAAATGGCTGCTTTGCCTGGAACATAAAACTGGATAAGGGGCAAAAAAGCAGGTGAGAACCACAAGCTGGGGGTGTGCATTTGCTTTCCATAACAAGGAGGGATAGTGCTAGCAAAGGCTTAATTTCTGAGGAGGTCTGAGCAAAAGCAGTACGTCCTACCAAACTTAAAACATCCTCCCCTTCCCAGAGTGGCCCAAAAATAAATAGGAGCATGATGCTCAAGGACTGTTCAGAGCTTCTATTAAAGCTGCAGTCTGCAGGTGTTGCAGGCTGCTTTGCAACAAGGCTGGCAGGAGTGTAATCCAATACCCCAAAACTTAAGGGTGTGTCATCTCTCAGGTAGTGTAACGGAGTGTAAATTTTTGGATCAATTTCCAGTCTCACAGTGAGGCCTCCCCTGCTCCTGGTATGTGAAGTAACCCAGGAAACTGGCACCCTGTGGGAGCTCAGGACAAAATTATGAGGAAGAAGCAAGTAAAGTCATGCCCTGCTGACAAATATCCTGGTGCCTGCAAAAGAGATGGAGTGAAACAGCAATTCCTTGAGCAAACTGGCTTCTGCTGTATTAATAAACCCAGGTGACCTAAAGTGTAAATTCAAGTGGGAAATCACCTGAGCACACACAAATTTCCTTCTGGGCTCTGCAGCTGGGTGCCCTTTCACTGCTGGCTGTTCAGGACTTGGCTCAATTCACCCTTCCCCCTGCTCTAGGCCTTTTGAAGCCATATTCCAGTTTCCTGATGAGGAAGGCATGACAACATCTCACAGGGTTGATGGTTTGGCTTTTCTCAATGACGATGTCGTTGGTGAGTATAAACACAACAGCACAATCCCAAAAACAGTGGGGCACCTCAGCATGTGCAGGGTGAAGCCAGCATGGCAAGCAGAGGGGCTGAAAGGGGTGTGACAGCCTCTTGAGCTTTGGGGGGGCTGCACAGGATGGAGTCATCTTCCAGAGTCAAGTGTCTTTCCCAAAAATGTGGCCTAGAGTGCAAACCCGTGCTTGGACAGGACTGGAAATTAAACAGACACATCCCTGAGAGCACACTTGGCCAAGCAGTGCCAGTGTGGAAGGGAGGAGAGTCCTTTTCTGCTCAAGGGCTGGTGGCAACAGTCTTTTTATCCAGGGGAACTGGGGGTTTCACATCATAGGCAGGCTCTTTTTGAATAGCTTATGCTTGTTCTGCAGCTCAGCAACATAAGCATAGCACTGAAAATCTCTCTGCAACCTCCAATTATCCTGAAATAAGGTAAAGCAGGTGGAAACAGTTGCTGCTGGATCAGATCCCATGGCTTCAAATGGCTATTCTGGATGGACCATCTCTGTCTCCGTGCACTTTTCTTCCCAGCAGCTGCCACAGCCTCTCCCCTTCCTTTCTTCCCTAGTTTCCAAGAGCTCCAAACCAGGATGCATTTACTTGTGGAGCTGGAGCAGGTCTTTTGATGCCAAGGGAAAAGGATGCCAGAGGACAATATCTGCAGTTATTCTGGCTGAGCTGGAGTGGTCCACAACAGACATGTCGTACCTGACCCTCAGCACCTGCCCAGGTAGGAGCGCTCATTTCCTGGGAAATGCTTTGCCTTTGATCCATGGGAGCAGGCTGGAGCTGGAGGCAGAGGCCTGGATTTATTTCAGAGCTCTGATCTCCCCTCTGCAGCTCTGCAGTGCAGCTCCAGCACTGTGCAGCCTCAGCCCAGCACGAGCTGGGTGGAAATAACAGCAGTGATAAATAATTACAGCTGCACCATCTGCCTGACAAGGGGGACACTCAGGGCTGGGGGGTCTTTCTTGCACAGGTTTTCAAAGCACAGAACTCAGGGCTGGGCCCGGTGGAGCCACTGAGTGCATCTGTGGGCAGGGATGTCACACTGGGCAGCTGAGTTTGGAGACTGACACGGAACAAACAAACCTGGTCAGCACTTCCCAGTCTAAAAAAAGTCAGGAGAAATCCCAAAGCATTTAGCACTAGCTTTTCTACACTAAAGACATCTGGTTTATCTTCAAATGAATTCTTTCAGAGCAAGGTAGATTCATATTTTTGTGCCAGTTAAGGGAATTTTGCTGAAATATGGCACCCTGCATTGGGATCCTGCAGCTCTCCTGGAGCTCTGCTTTACAGCACAACAGACTCCCAGCCCCACACTCGTTTCCCAGCTTTTTCTTCTGCTCTCACAGCAAGGGAATACGTGTTCTGTGGGGATGAGATGGGCAGTGTGTGGATGTACAACCTCTCCAGCCACACCACGGCCTGGGGCTCTGCCAAGGGGAAGCGCTCGGAGCGGAGGATCTCCCCCACACAGGTAGGTCTGAGGTGTTCTCTGGGCCTCCCTTCCACCCCAGAGCAGCTGATCCCAGTCTCCTGAGCAGCCTTATCCCAGAACATGCCTTGTATTTCAACACCTGACCCTCACAAACAATTAAAAGCAATCTCCAGAGCGTGGCCAAGGCCACTTGCTGGGGACAGGAGCTGCAAAGCAAATCTGTCACCCCCTGCAGCTCTTCCTACAAGAGCCCTAAAAAATGGTGGTTAAACTGAGGAGCACAACAGCACAGGTGTGCAGGCACCACATCCCCCAGCAAAGGGAGGGAAGCCAGAGTGAACATTCCCTGGCAGGAAAGGGCTCACTCCTTCCCTATGCTCACTCACCCTTTTTCTGCCCAATATTTCCCTCTGGAGACAGTTTGGGCAGTCATTGTTCCCTTGCCTGTCCCTCTGAAAGGACAATCACAAACACTCCAAAGGCTCTCACTCACTGCTCTGGAGCTGCACTAGACAGAGGTATGAAGTGACCCAGTTCCATTATTTCCTCACTAAGAGGATTATTCAGCTATTTGAAGGGGCTGCCATCCCTGGAGGTGACACTCAAGGCTCTGCTCTGGGTGACAAGGTGCTCCTCAGTCACAGCTTGGACTCAATGCTCTGGGAGGTCCTTTCCAACCTCCACAATTCTGTGATTCCTCAGGATTTTTGGAAGTGCATTGCCAAGCCACCAGTGAGTTCCTCTGGGACTGAGATAAAAGTTTGTTTTCACAAGCCCCTGTGCACTAAACCCTCCAGGAATATCCCACAGCTCCAGCAGCCCCTGAGGATAAGGAAGAGCCTCTCCCTGTCCCCCTCACACACCCCAGCAGCCCTGTGCTCTCCCCACAGATCCTCAAGTGGCCGGAGCTGCGGGTGAACGGGGAGCAGCCCCCCGAGATCCTGGTGAACAACGTGGTGGCAGACCCTGCCTTCACCTACCTGGTGGTGCTGACCAGTGTCAACATTACAGCCATCTGGAAGAAGTCATAGTCCCCTGTGCCACAGCTCCACCCCTGTGCTCTCACCTAGTGCAGTATTAGTGACTGTTACCCATGTGCCCATGAACGTTTTCTAGACCAGCTTTATGTGCAAGATGGAGAAAAAACAAAACAAAACAAAACAAAAAAAAAAGGAATAAAAAACAAAACAAGGTAAGAGTTTGTTAAACTCATCAGTTCATTGTAAACATTCAGTTACTTTTACTGTAAGTTTTCACAATTTGTGCATTTGTTTTATAGAAATGACACTTAATAAAACAAAATACCAGTTCAGTTAGCAGTGCCTGGATTTTTTGGCAGGAAAAGCAGAGAGTTCAGCTGCAGCTGTCACTGAGCAGCTCCTCACGCTGGAATTGTACCCACAACACCCTCCCCAACAGCCCAGGACAAATATTTGCCTTCAGGCTCCAATTAGAAAACTAAAAATCACTTTAATGACTTCTCCACCAAATCCAACACGACATTTATCCTCTGGGCAAAGTGCCTGCTATGAAAAAAAAAAACCCAAAACCAAACTCAAAATATTGCTGCTGTTGTCAAAAATTAAACAGAAGTGGCACAAGGGGGAAAATATTTGCCATGAATGGAGGTTTAAATATTTCATCCAGTAGCAGACACTTCACTCTGCCTCAGAAGGAACAGCCTGCTCCAAAGGGGGTCTTTTACTCAATTCCTTCTTGTTTGTCCTTAATAGCAACCTGCAAAGCAAAACCAAAAATACACATGCTAAGACAAGAGTTGTTACTGAGCTGGAGGTGGATGTTTAATCATTCCTGACTCTGCTGTGAATCACAACAACCCAGAGTGGAAATCTCTACAGAAACCAGAAAAATAATACTGAAATTAAAATCAAAACTTGTTTTTTAAATTGGTGCCTTTTCTCAGCACATTAGAGGTACTGTCTCTGTCACAGGCTCCCTGATTTTGTCTGAGTAATATTTTGGGCAGATTATATCTCAGAATTCAGGGGCTAAATCAATAAATAAACTGAGCAGAAGTGAAAATACCAGAGTTTTGTCAGGAGAAGAAATAAAATAAAAATAAAAATAACATAATTAGAATAGAATGGAATAGAATTAGAATAGAATAGAATTAGAATAGAATTAGAATAGAACAGAATTAGAAATAGAATAAAATTAGAATAGAATTAGAATAGAATAGAATTAGAATAGAATTAGAATAGAAATAGAATAGAATTAGAATAGAATAGAATAGAATAGAATTAGAAATAGAATAGAATTAGAAATAGAATAGAATTAGAAATATAATAGAATTAGAAATAGAATTAGAATTAGAATTAGAATAGAATTAGAATAGAATTAGAATTAGAACAGAATAGAATTAGAACAGAATAGAATTAGAACAGAATTAGAATAGAATAGAATTAGAATTAGAATAGAATTAGAACAGAATAGAATTAGAACAGAATTAGAATAGAATTAGAATAGAATAGAATTAGAATAGAATAGAATTAGAATAGAATTGGAATAGAATAGAATTAGAATAGAATAGAATTAGAATAGAATTAGAATTAGAATATACACTCAAGAGCAGCCAGGCTCTGCCATGCTTTTCCAGCAGCTGAACACAAGGAAGATGGCTTGAATTAATTCATAAACCTAAAACCCTGCAGCTTTAAGACACACGACCCCATCCCTTTGATTATTTACAAGCCCAAATAGTTCTAAGGAAAAAAAAATAAGCTTACCCTGAACCTCTCTTCCAGGAGGGAGAGTTCACTGATCAGGTCCGTGATGGCATTGGTGAAAGCTTCCTGGGGGCTGTAATCTGGGGTGGTTTGGACACGGATGATGATTTTATGTTCCAGGGGATGTGGGACTTTATACCCTGCAAACAACACCTGCGGGTCTTTGAGCAACTGCCTGGAACGGGAATAAAAAAACCCCAAAACAGTGAAATGAACGGCGGGAAAGCCACAAACCTCCCCCGAAATTTCCTCCCCGCTTGAACTCACGACTTGATGATGTTCCCCAGCGTGTGGTCCTCCTTGTTGATGGTGAACAAGCAGGCGTTGGGCACCTTGGTGTCCTTGTTGATGGTGATCCTGGCGGGATTATGGGGTACGGGGATGTTATCGATCCGTGGGGGCGGGGAACGGGGGGGAAAGGCCCAGGCTCCCTCCTCCCAGCTCCCCGCCGTTTGGTTAGGGTTTAATTAGTCGCCCCCTCGGGTCTCCCCTTACTTTTTCTCGCCCTCGAAGAGCAGGAAGGACTCGAAGGCCGGAGGCGCGTTCATCCCGCCGTTGCTATGGCGGCCGCCGCGTCACTTCCCCTACGTCACTTCCGGCCGCTCGGTGGTCCTAGCAGTCCCACAGCGCCCCCCGGCGGGCGGGAGGACTCACTGCAGGAAGGGTCCCCAGCGGGGCCGGTGACACACACGGAGCCACCCGTGTGGCCACCGGCGGTGAAAGGGAGGAGAACACACACCAGTGACACCATCAGCGGTGTCCCCACTGGAGACACCACCGCGGTGACCAGCACGGGCATTGGTGACAGCACCAGTGCCACCAGCAGGGCCATGAGCAGAGACTCCAGGGATGCCACCACTGCCAGCAGTAGGCCACCAGCAGAACCAGCAGCGATGGCACCAGTGCTGCCACCAAGAGAACCACCACCACCAGCAGCAGGGCCATCAGGAATGGCAGCAGCAGGGACATCAAGCAATGGCAGCAGTGCCACCATCAGAGCACCACCAAGAAAACCCCCTCCAGTGGTGTCATCCGGCCACCCGCAGAGCCACCAGAAGGAGCCTAAGAGATGTCACCAGTGTAACTGTCACCAGCAGCACCACCAGTGCCCGTCCCCATCCCCAACAGACAGACAGACAGACAGACAGCGCTGCAGGGTACAAAGTGCCTTTATTGCCGCGGGCCCCGAGGCGGGAGGGCCCGGCCCCGCGGGGGACAGCGGCTCCCTCACGTCTGCAGCTGCAGCAGGGCCGGGGCCGGGGGCTCCGGGGGCTGCGCCCGGCGGTGACAACTCTCCAGCTCCCCCAGCACCGCGAAGAGCCGGCTCAGCCCCTCGGGCAGGGCAGCGTCTGCGAGAGAAGGGAGGGACAGTGAGGCTCCTCAGCAACTCCGGGGTCACCCCCAAACCACCACAGCCCCCTGTGACCCCTGGGGACATCATCCCAACCAGAACATCCCCAATAGGACCCCAAAAGCGCCCCACCACAAACCTACCTTCACCCCGGGGGCCGTTCTGGGCGTCCTCCGGCTCCAGCAGCTCCCAGTACTTTTCCCTGGGGAGAAGGGGAGGAGAGGGATGGGCCCGTGGCAGGACGAGAAGGGGCTGCAGGGGAGGTGCAGGGGGAGTGGTCCCGGAGGCAGGGACTCACCTGAGGGTCCCCCGGAGGCCCTGGAGGTGCTGGAAGAGGCGCTGAGCCTCCACCGTGGGGTCCAGCGGGTCACTCCAGTCCTGCAGGGTGACGCCGTGCCGGGTCCGGTCACATCCCAACCCTGCGGGACAGCGGTGTCACCACACGGGGGGGACCCCCCAGCACCCCCGCGGGGCTCCGGGGCCACCTCCCTGTACCTGTCCTGTCCCGCTGGTGGCAGCAGCTCCACTTGTCCCCGCGGAAGACGCCGGGGTGGTAGGAGCGGAGCACGCGGGGGTTGTTGCCGCACACCTTCCGCAGGGCCGATAGCCACTGGTTCAGCTCGTTGACGCACTGCGGGGTTGGGGACAGTCAGAGGGACCCCGGGCTGTGACACTCCCCGGGCTGTGACACCCCCCGGGCTGTGACACCGCTGTCCCCGCCGCACCTTGCACTGCAGGTAGGCTGTCTCCTGCTGCCCGCCCGCGGCCACGTAGACCACCTGCATGACGTGGGAGCTGCCGAAGCTCTTCTCCTCCACCTTCTCGGCCGCCAGGATGTCGCCCAGGGCGATGGCACCGATGCGCTGATGGACGAGACACACACAGAGGGGGTCAGTGCCACCCCGATGACACCTCCCCACCCCTCCAGGACACCCATACCTCTGCACTGGGGCTCTTGCCGAAGCTGAGGGACTCCCCGGTGAGGCAGAAATGGAGTTTCTTGCCGGCGGGAGCGGCGAGCAGCGGCCCCTTGCCCCGTGTCTTGTGCACAAAGAGCAGCCCCTCCTTCACCACGGCCGGGGGGGGGCCCAGAGGCCGCCCCTCACCCTCCTCCTCGCCTTTGCCCTCCTCCGTGCCCACCAGGCGGGTGATGAAGTCCCTCATGCGGGCGGTGCCCTGCTGCAGGGCGGGCAGCAGCGGGGACAGCCACGTCTCCTTGGCGCGCCCGGCCGCCGGCTCCATGTTCCCCACCAGCTGGATGGCCTGGCGACCCCGGAGAGGCAGCGTCAGCCCCAGGACACCCGGCTGTCCCCGACAAGAACCAGCCAGGCTCCTCCCCGGTGTCCCCTGTCGCACCTTGGCCAGCAGCAGCAGCGTGCGGCTGGTCCGAGCGTCAGCGTGCGCGTCCCGCAGCTGGAACAGCTTGGGCGTCATCACGGCCGGGGAGAAGAAGCGCAGGCACAGGAAGCTGGTGACAGCCACAAATTTGGCGTGCTGTGACCACCGAGGGGGTGGGGAATACACGTGAGGGTCTCTCCCAACGTGGGACAACCCCACGAACAGCGATGCTCCGCTATCCGGGGCTGCTGTTTGGGCGCAGCGCGGCCCCGCTCGCTGCGCCCCTGTCCAAGAGGGGACCACACTGACCACACCCAGAGACCCCCGTCCCCTGGGGATGTCCCTGACTGAGCCCACGCCATCCCCCGGCACAGCCCGACCTGGTGCTGCGGGAAGCGCTCCCCGACGCGCTGGAAGAGCTGGCGGAAGGCGGCGCGAATGACGGGGGGACACGCCGGGGCCGACCTGACGATGGCGTCCAGGAGCTCGCCCAGGTAGGACTGCAGGTGCTGTCGGCCCTGCTCGATCACCTCGCCCTCCGTCTGCACCCGGTGGAGCCCCGAGCACCTGCGGGCACCGTCACTGTCACCCCCAGCGCTGAGGCCACCCCTGCCCTGCCACCCCACGAGCCCCTTACCCGACGTCTTTGATCTCCACCTTGCCAGGGTCCAGCTCCACATATTTCTTCTCCTCGAACACGCGGGTGATGGTGGGTCCCAGGACAAAGTGCAGGTATGGCATCCCTGTCACCTGCCGAGGGACCACACAGGGGACAGTGATGGGCCACAGATTTGGCACCCAACACCCCCAGGGTCACCCAAGGGATTTTCTCCACCCTCCCAACCCCAGGGGGAGGCACAAGCACACCAGCCCTCCCAGTTCTTCCCCTGGGAACAGCCTAGGGCCAGGAAGACCTGGGAAGAGCAGGGTTTGGGTGGTGTGGCACCTTGAGGAAGGACTCCATCGACTTTGAAGCCAGAGAATTGCTCCGGAACAGAGTGTTGGGCTCACCTGCAAAACAGGAGAGGGTCCATGGCCTGGGGGAGGGCCACAGGTCACCCTGGGCAATGCAATCGTGGGGGTCATTCCCAGAGGCTGTGCCCTGCCACCCTGGCCACTTCCGCGGGGGTTATGGGGATTTTCTAACCTCAAACCACCTGCTCCTCCACCAATCTCAGCCCATGAATTGCGGGGATGAACCCAACAGATTCCACAGAGTGATGGCTGAGCCTCAACCATCACTCCCAAAAAAATCCCCACACAAAGCCCTGGAAGTTTTGCAGTCTCAGGAGATGATGAGGAAGCCTCCAGCTCCACTCCTCACTCCAGCCTTACAGGGCTTGGCCAACTCCAGCTCGAAGAGCAGGTCCAGGAACTCCTTGACCAGCCCCTGGCCCAGGAAGAGTTTGACCAAGTTGATGGCGACCTCCTGCCGGCACTCGGCCGTGGTGGTTTCATCCAGGAGGGTGACCAGGTGCACTTGGCCATCCTGGAGGGAAAAGGCACCATAACGTGACAGCCCAAGGCAGGCAGAGCCCATAGAGCTGGGAAAGGTGGGTGCTCCAGCAGGGTTGGGCATGGATCCCTCACCTGGCGCCCCGCCTTCACCTCCTGGCACAGGAGCTGCACCAGGGGCTGGTAGCAGTGGGAGGGAAGAACCGTCTCGTCCCGAAGCTTCACCTGCAGCTGCAGCGAGCCCAGACTGCCCCGGCGCCTGCAGGAGCACAGAGGGGTGGAGGGAAGGAAGGATGGGTGGGTGGAAGGATGGGTGGGTACTTCACCAAGCAGGAGGTGGCCCAACACCCCAGGCTACCCCTCCAAAGTGATGATGCTTCCCAGGAAAACCCTCCTCCCTAATGCCCCTCCTGAAGGCATTGTGACCCCCCCACCCCAGCACACCGTGTCAAAACTCACCCATCCTCTGCTGGTTTGGACTTGTCTGGCCACAGCCTGAACCATCCCTCCTCCTGCCCGGCCGCTTCCAGCCCCTGGATGCTGAACACCACCTGGGAGGGGAAGGCAGGGGAGGGCTGGGAGTGCAGCTGGGCAGGACCCGGCAGCGGTGAAAGGGTTTGGGGCTCACCTTGCCCAGGAAGTCGTTCCTGCCCACCAGGTCCCAGTCCCACACCTCCACACAGAGCTTCTCCCCAGCAGGCTCAGCCAGCTCAAACTCAAAGGTCTCATTCCAGCGTGGGTAACAGGATTTCTTGACTACCTGCAAAGGCAACAGCTTTGTCCCCTCTTGTGGGTGGGCCTATCCCTCAGGGACAGCAAGCTGGGGATGCTGAGGGACAGGGACGGCTCCAGGTTCCCCGTGGATTGATTCCACCTGCAGCCTTGGCAGGCTGGGGATGGCTGGAGCCACACTCACGGTGCTCTCCTGTGTCTTCCCGTTGTAGCGCAGGCGGACAAAGGGGTCAGAGGCACCATTCCGGTCCTTCCTGGCCAAATCCCTGCCCAGAAGAGGGGGAATTTACCACCAACCTCCCCAAACACCTACAGGCTCCCGTGGCACCCACTCCCCTCTCAGGGAATCTCAAGCTGTATGTCCCAAAGACCTGCAGATGAGGCAGACGCTGCCCCAGCACCTGCTGGGTGATGAGGAGGGTGCTCTGCACCCAAAGGACTGGATACACCAGGGAAACAAGCCCTATGAGGAACAGCTGAGGGAGCTGGGGTTGTTTAGCCTGGAGAAATGAGACTCAGAGGTGACCTTATCACTCTCTACAACTCCCTGAAAGGTGGCTGTAGTCAGGTGGGGTTGGTCTCTTTCTCCAGGCAGCAACTGACAGAAGGAGAGGACACAGTCTCAAGCTGCACCAAGGGAAATATAGGTTAGATATTAGGAAAAAGTTTTTTACAGAAAGAGTGACAAAGTACTGGAATTGTCTTCCCAGGGAGGCGGTGGAGTCACCATCCCTGGACGTGTTTAAAGAAAGTCTGGATGTGGCACTCAGTGCCATGGTTTAGTTGAGGTGTTAGGGCTGGGTTGGACTTGATGATCTTGAAGGTCTCTTCCAACCTAATGGTTCTGTGGTTCTGTGAGCTGAGTCATGGAGCAGCTCGGACTCACCACCCATGTCCCAGCTGCACACACAGCCCCTGTCACCCTGGTGTCCCCTCTCACCTGGCCTCCAGCACGGAGCAGCGCAGCCGCCGGCTGCCCTGGCTGCCCAGCACCTCCACCCGCAGGTGGATCTCCCCCTGCACCTCCTCATCAGGGTCCACCTCGCTGAGGCTCATCCAGCCACTGTATCCTGTGGGAAAAGGGGAGATCCCCACCAAGGGGTCATTGGGAAACCCCTCAGGACCAGCTTGTCCAACGGGTCCCTCCTGGGACCCCCCAGCCACTCATTCCCCTACCCTTGGGGTGCTCTGCCAGCATGTCCCGAGTGATGCAGACCTTCCCAATAATGTCATCACGGCTGGAAAACAGAAGTGGGAAGCAGGACACGGCATGGGATTGGTGCCCAGGTAGGACAGTCCCCACTTTGGGGGATCCTGGACTGGGGACACCACAGTGTGTCTGTCCCCAAAGAGCACATCAGCCACCCTCTGCTGCCAACTGGACAATATCCTTGGGAGATAACTTCACCCATCTGTGTCCCAGGGCAGCATGGCCAGGTTTGGTGGATTCTCTGGTGTCTCCACCAGGGCTGAGCATGCAGGAGACCCAAAGGCACCGAGGGAAGTCCCCAGCACACCTGAGTGCATCCTCGTCCATGACGTAGATGGAGATGCTGTGGAACCCAGGCTGGAGCTGCACCTCATATTCCTCCCCCCAGAATGGGGACAGCGTCTTCCACACCGTGGCAGTCCTGTGGGGCAGGTGGCACTGGTGACACCTGGGGGGACAGGGCTCCCTCTCTGGGGTACTCGCCAGCCCTGGGACCTTCCCAGCTGGGGGCAGCACCCAGAGTTTGGGAGCCTCAGCTGGGGCAGGGATGAGTGTCTGTCCTTGTCCTGTCTTGTGGGTCTGGGCTGGCAGGACACAGGGGTGGGGTGTAGGGGAAGGGAGCCATGAGCTGTTGGACACTTCTGTGTCTGCAGGAGCATCCTAGCCCAAAGCAGGGAATAATAATGAATGGTAAATAATAATAAATAATGATCTTAACAACAATCATAACAATAATATGCCTGCAGCAGATGGAAGCACCTGCCAGGAGCAAGGTTTGGGTCTCCAACATTAGGGACCAACCAGAGACGTGGGCCACTCACCTGATGATGGCCTCATCATCAATCTTCACGATGCAGTATGGGTCACTGCTCCCCGTGCTAGAAGGACAAGGGACAGCTCTGTCAGTGACACCAGCCACAGCCTGGCCACCACCCAACCCACAGAACTGTCATGGCCATGGGTGACCAAAGCCTTTAGCCCTGAAAACCCCACAGAACAGTAGAGACAAAGCCCTGAGGAGGAGGCTGAGGTTTGACAGAGGCTGTCAAAGGCTTCCAGAGGGGACTTAGCCAGCACAGGGTGACCCCAGACCGGGGACACCCCTCCCTGACCGTGTCCGGCCCCTGTGTCCTGCTGGCTGCCAGAAGTGGCTTTTCCTCTTCCACACAGGAAGGCAAGGAGAAAACAAACCCCACCCTTTCCCCAAAACAGCTTGGGGCACCTACAGCCCAATTTCACACACTGGGAGTGAAGCCACACCAGTCTCCTCCTCCAGCCCCAGAGTGTCCCCAGGCCCCCAACACTCCCACAGGGATAGGGACACCCTTGGGGACACCCCCAGGGATGCAGAGGGTGTGAAGGGCAGCCACCACCATGCTTTGGCCATGCTTCCTCCCTGGGGACAACCCCAGTCACCCTTGCCAAGAAGTAATCACGGTTTTACAGCTTCATCAGAAACAGGGTCAGGGGTGGAGACTGTGGCCAGGGACAGAGGAGCCAGGACCTGGGGGCTGGCCAAGGTCATGGAAAGGTTGTGGCTCCCATCCCACTGGCACAGAGCAGCTTGGAGCATGGATAACTCATTAACACCAACCCCAGTGGCACTGTCAGCCAGCCACCAGTGTCCTGGAGAAAGGGAGGGTGCACAGGTGGGGGCCTGGGGACCCCAGGCATTGAGTGATTTCCAACATCCCAAACCCAGGGAGGCTAAGAAGCAGCTGCTGGGGGGATTGGAAGGGTTTTGGGGACGACTGAAAGAGTTTGCGGGAATCCAAAGTGTTTTTGGAGGGACTGAAGGAGTTGGAGGGGACTGAAAGAGTTTTGGGGAATTCAAAAGAGGTTGGAGGGGACAGAAATGGTTTTGAGGGGGACTGAAAGGGATTTTGGGGGAATCAAGCAGCGTTGGAGGGGACTGAAAGGGTTTTGAGGGGGACTGAAAGGAGTTTTGGGGGAATCAAGCAGGGTTGGAGGGGACTGAAAGGGGTTGGGGGCTCCCTGCCCTTCTAAGCACGGCCGCAGGGATTTCTCTGGGCTGTGCATCCCGGGTACCACAACAACCTCCCTGTTCCCAGGCACTTGCATCCTCCTGGCCCCGCGGGGCTGGGAATGCAGCAGGTTGCCAAGAGCTGCTCTCCACCTCCTGCTCCCATTCCATCCCAGGCGCCCTCCGGAGAGGATTTTTGAGGAGAGCCGCGGGTGAAGTGCCATTAAGAGGAGCGCATTGCTGACATTTCCTGCCTTGTGCAAACCATCGGGGATGCCGGGAGCGGGCAGGCGGAAAGGGAACAGCTGCCCCGCTCCAGCTGCGCCCGGCAACGCAAACCCTTGTCCCCAGCGTGGGGACATCCACGTCTCCTGGACGCAGGGCACCGGGAAACCACCCAGGCATCGCATTTTCCAGGGATTCGAACACAGCACGGGCAGAATCCACAGATGTGCCCGAGCTGCCGCGCCAGACGCAGCCTTTGGATGAGGAGAAATCCCTGCACAGCATCCTTGTCCCGGGATGTCGCCAAGGGATTTGTGCCGCTGCTGGCTCGGTGGGTGCGGGGCTGGCTTGGGCACCCACCCTGGCACGCTGAGTGCAGAAAAGGAGCTGGAAAGGGGAAGGCCGGGCTTTGGAAAGAGGAAATGAGCCCAGCCAGGGCTGGGGGAAGGGGGGAAGGAACCCGCAGCCGCCCCTCCGGCAGCAAAGGAGCCGCAGAGGGATGGAATTAAAAATTAACTGGTGTAGGCAGCAGCGCTGCTCTGCCCTGGGGGGGTGGTGAGAAAGTAAATAAAAATTTAAATAAAAAAAGGAACTAAATAGGAAAGAAAGAATGGGATGATAAATTGAAGAAAAAATAGAATAAAAAAATAAAAGGAAAATAGAATTTAAAAATATAAGAAAAATAAAAGAAAAATGGAATAAAAACATAAAAATAGGATTTAAAAATAAAAGAAAAATAAAAGAATAAAATAAAACACGAATATTAAGAAATACAAAGAAGAAAAAGGGCAAAAATGAAAGAAAAAATAATTTAAAAAATAATGAAATAAAAAATTAAAAAGGGAAAAATACTGAAGTAAAAATAGAATAGCTTAGAATAAATTAAAGATTAAAAATTATTGGCGTTATTTATCCTAACATCAAAATAATCCAATAAAATAAATAAATAATAAAACAGAAGCGCAAATAAAAGAAATTAAATATCACATTAAAAAAATCAATACTAAGTAAAGTAAATTTAAAAATTAAAGACCATTCCAAAAAAATCAGGCAGACCCTTTCCCTTGCTTTCCTGGGATAAAGATGAGTGGAAGATGTGACAGCCTCAGCTGGGGGGGCTCCCATCACTCCTTATGCCAAATCCTGAGGGATCTGGGGGTTCCCCATGGGGATTTGGGGGTGTTCCATCATCCCTGGCTGTTGCCAGCAGGGTCTGAGCTGCCCGTGCAGCGGGGACATCCCGCAGAGGGAATTCCCCGGAGGAAACCAGCGATCCTAAAAGCCGTGCCAGGGCCGGGAACCGGATCCCCTGAGGCGCTGCGCTGCGGGGAGGGGGCCGGGGCCAGACACGGCCAAGGTCGCGCTCGGGTTTCCCTCCCCGCTGTCCCAGCCCAGCGCCACGTCCCAAAGCCACCGGTCCGGAAAGCTCCGCACCAGGCGCTGTGGCACGGCGGCTTTGAGGCTCTCCCAAAATCCAGAGCCTCCCAAAACCCAAAGCCTCCCAAAACCCAGAGCCTCCCCGCGCTGGGTCAAGCTCCGGCGGGGAGTTGTGCCAAGGGATTTAAAAATCAGGCCCTCCTGACATACGGGATTTAAAAAAAAAAAAAAAAAAAAAAAAAAAAAAAAAAAAGGAAAGTCATGTTTCTTTCCTTGTTTATCCTCTTTTTCCATGACGGCTGCAGGGATTTTTGCTGGTTTTCCGGCTGTTGAGCGCTCCTCAGCAGCTTCCCGCTGCCTTGGTGGCGGCTGGGGGCACCCTAGTGCTGTCCCCACATCCCGCCCCACAAGGATCAGAGAGATGAGGAGAACACCGGGATTTTCTGGGAGGGAAATCCCGACCCAAGGGCTGCCTCCCCGGACCTCAGCCAGGTGGGATGGAGCCGGGGCTGGGAACGGAGCGGGCACTGGGGACACAGCACTGGGGCAGCCCCTCCTCCTTTGGGGACGGATGTACCGGGTCCTGCTGTGCATCCGGGGGGTCCCTGCGAGGGTCCCTCTGTGGTGGGCACAGCCCTGTCCCGTGGCAGCACAGGGGGAGCCCCCAAAGTGGGAGCACAGCTTAGGGTATCCAAAACACTGCTGGGGGCATCCCACAGCACGGGGGGAAACCTCAACCCCATCCCAGGGGGTGTCCCCAAATCGGGGGTGTACCACAGGGTTCCTGAGGGAGCCCCCAAAACGCTGAGAACTGCTGGGGGCACACAAAAATGTCCTGAAGGGAACCCCCAGAGCAAGGGGGATCCCAAAGCCACACTGGGGGAACCCACAGAGCAAGGGGCATTCCAAAGTCACCCCATGGGAAACCCCCAAAGCGAATGTACTGCTGGGGAGGTACCCCAAATCTACCCTGAAGGGAACCCCCAAAGTAAACACACTGCTTGGGGGGGAGGGTTCCTAAAGCTGCCCTGGGAGGAATCCTCAGTGCAGGGCGACTCCAAAGCCGTCCTGGAGGGAGCACCCCAAGGGGTGATACCCCAAAAGGGGATCCTAAAGCCACCTGGGGGTGAGCCCCTAAATCACGTGCACTGCTGGGGGCCCCCCAAACCATTCCGAGCGAACCCCCAAAGCAGGGAGGACGGTCTAAGGCCACCCTGAGGGTGGTGTCTCCATCAGGGACCTGTTGGGGGGACACCCCGCAGCACTCCTGGGAAAGCGGCGAGTCCCTCCGGGATGCCCCCGCCCCGAACCATTCCCGGCCGCCGCGGGGGCACTCACATGTCCTTGGCGGGCAGGTTCCTGCCCTCCACGATGCGGATGGAGAGGGCGCTGCGCCGGGCCATGGCGGGCGGGCAGTGGAGCCGAGCGGAGCCGAGCGGTACTGGACCAGTCTA
>JANPWX010000529.1:1656175-1699113 GCA_024734555.1 Trochalopteron elliotii
GTGTCCCCCCGCTGTGTCCCTTCGCTGTGTCCCCTCTGTCCCCCTCGGTGCTCCTCAGCCCCTTGGCACCGCCCGCCCAGCCCTGGATTGGACCAAACCCACACCAGACCACTCCGCGCCCCCCCGAACCTTGGGGGCTGCAGCATCGGCCGCGCTGCTCTGCACCCCAAACCTCCACCGTTTTATTGATTTTTAATCGATTTTTTTGTTGTTGGTTTTAAATTACTTCCCCCCCCCCCCCCCCGGTTGCAGCACACCAGAGGACAGGCGACATTTCTGGGTGCTTGGTGCCCTAAATACCAGTGGGGGACGGAGAATCCCCCCATGACAAGGGGGGATGACATGGGCTCAGGACTCGCCCGGCACCCAAAGCTGGGGCTCAGGGCTGTGCCCGCCAAGATGGTCCTTGGCATTTTCTCCGCTGGGACACTATGGGGACACCGCAGGGACACGCTGGCAGCACGTTGCTCTGTTCCTCCTATAGCGCTGCCCCTCTGCCTCCCCCGCACAGGGGGACAGCAAGGGGACAAGGTGCACGGCCCGCCACCATCCCACGAACCCCCCCGTGTGCCAGCTCCAGCCCCACAGGCGGAGGGGCCACATGTCCCACCTCCAGCAAGGCACGCAGGTGGCGGGTGACAACCCCCCCACAGCCCTCGAAGCCCTTTGCAGGCGAAGCAGTTGTTTTATTTCGGGGCACGGGGTGTGGGGCGGAGAGGACCCGCGTTTGCCGGATGGAACCATCCCTGCGCTGCTCCCACGCTGATCTCGGCAGGAGTTAATCGCTGGATTTGCTTGATTTCCCTTGGCCGGGCTCCACGGAGGCGGCCCCGGCAGCGGGGGGGCAGGTTGCTAGCACCCCTCCCAGGCGGCACAAGGACACCCCGTCAGGGCGCTGTGACCGCCCTGGGGCGACAGTGTGATGCTGCCCTTGGCACGGCGCCTGCGGGGGAAAAACGGGGCTTTTAATATCTTAATGTGATGTATATAGGCACAGACACACCTGCCCTGACTCCACCCACAACGAGATTGTCTCCAGCACCAGCGGGGTCTCATCGTGCCCGGGCTGCAGGATTAGGGCACCCACAGCCCTGAAATCAGAGAGCCACGCCCCGCTGTAGGATCAGGAATGATGGAGTCTGTCCCTTCCAGCCGCTGGTACTGGACCAGCTTCCTCTCCCCGCCCCCCAGCGCAGTCCTCACCAGTGCAGCATCAGCACCCACATCCCTCAGATCAGGATCAGGGACCAACATCCCTGTGCAGGATGAGCCCCCACATCTCCCAGACTGGGATCAGGGACAGCCCCCGGTGCAGGATCAGACACCCCGGGGTGCTGGTCTCCTCTTGGGGTCTCGTGGCTCTCAGAGGAATCCGAGCTGCCCCCCAGATAGATTGGGTCATCTCGGGGTGTGGGAGCCCCTCCTCTGGGTTTGGTCAAGGGAGAGAGCATTGTAGGATAAAAGAAGGTGGAGAAACATCCCCCCACACCCACTACTCCCACCTCACGGGGTATTTCAGTTCCCCCCACCCCAGCATCAGGGCTGGGGGGGGTCAGATTCCCCTCGCTGCCCTGCACCCAGGGGTCTTTTCCCCATCTGAAGGGGGCACAGGTGACAAAGATGACCAAGCTGGGTGTGACAACACGTCCCACCCCAAAGCATCCCCGTGCCCCGTGCAACAGCTGCTTCCCATGCAGCGCTGGGGCTCAGAGTGGGGGTACAGGGACCGTGGCACTTCCCAGGAGGCTGCTGGAGTCACAAACAGGAGGCGCAGGCCGGGCACAAAGCGTGCGGGAAAGCCTTTAATGTCCCGCTCCATCGTCCCCATCCCGGAGGGCGGCTCCCGGGCCCGTGCCACCCGCAGGGACGGAACCATGCGGGTCACATTTAGCCCGGCATTTACCGGGGGGTGCGGGGGGTGCCGGGGGGCGGCGGGGGCTCAGAGCCGGGCGGCCGGCTGGTCATAGACGTGGTGGGTGTTGTACCGCCGCACCGTCACCGACTCCGGCTTGCTGAAGCTGCTGCTGCTACCGCAGGAATCCGAGCTGGGGAGGGAAGGCGGGGTGAGGGATAAGGGTGGTGACCGAGGGATGGCGGCGTCACCCTCTGACGCCGGTCTTGCGTGCCCAGCACCCTGGGTGGGACTCGGTGGTGGCACTCACCCCCAGAAGAAGAGCATGGCCACCAGTCCGGCCAGGAGGATGGCGAAGAGGATGGAGAGGATGGTGGTGATGGCGATCATGCCGGCGCTGTGCCCGCTGCCCGCCGTGGAGATGCTGCTGAGGGGCTTGGCTGGGGAGAGAGCAGGAGGAGAGGGAGCAGGAGGCAGGGATACACACCCCGGAGTGGCTCAAGGGGTCCGGATGGGGGATAGTGTGTTTGTGTGTGCCAACACAACGTGCATCACACGGTGCCACCACACAGGAGTGAGACCCACGGCAGAGCCCTGCCTCAGTTTCCCCAGCTGCTCACAGAAGCCCTCACCCCAAACCACTGTTGCCCACCATTCAGCCCCTCTGGGACCACCCCACACGCCCAGGACCACCTCATATCCCCCCTCAACGGCTGTGGGCTGGGTGTGGGGGCAGGATGAACCAGGTACCTGTCCTCAGTGTGATTGGCATCGACCAGAATGTCTCAGCCACAGGCACAGAGCCCTCCAGGGCGAGGAACTTCACCCTAAGATGGGAAGGGAGGTTGGCCACGGTCCTGTCAGCCAGCAACACTTGAGGAGGGCAGGTCCCCACGAGCAGGCTCACCGATAGGGCCCGGGGATGGGCAGGGGGCCATTGCAGGTGGGTCTCTTCACATCCTTGGTGCAGCTCGTCTCACTGCCGACCCGCAGCACCGCGATCTCCCCGTCGGCTTTGGGGCAGGGGTAGCTGCCCAGGGTGGCATTGAGGGTCATGTAGGCACGGACCGGGTCAGGGAAGCTCTGGAATGCGGTCTCAGAAGTCCCCGGCCCCGCGGTGTTGCTGAAGTTGTATGTGGCTGCAGGGATGGAGGTGGGGGTGAGGAGGGACTTGGTGGGGGGTACAGGGACCCCCGCACGCCCCCTGCCCTGGGCTGCTCCCACCTACCCTGCTCCAGGGCCACCACCAGCCAGATGACAGCGTTGCTGAAGTTTTCGAAGATGCAGCGGGGCTGGTCCACCACGAAGGTGGAGGCGGTCGTCACCCCCTCCAGCAGGGGCTCCGTGGTCAGGACTGGTGTGTACTTCAGCTGGGCTGTGGTGAGAAGCCAAGGGGGTGCGGTGGAGGGTGTGGATCCCCCCCTGTAGCCCCGGAACGGAGGCTCTGACCGGCAGCCGCGGTACCAGGGCTTGGGGTGGGGACAGGGACAGGAGGCAGCTGAACCCTGGGATCTCGGCAGTGGGGTCTTTGCTGCCCTCCCACCCCCAGTCTGGGCTCAAAAACAGGTTTCATTAAAAGAGAAAAAGTCATTCCATGCTCCCAGCGGGGGGGAACACCCGTGCAGGACTCCCAGAGGACCAGGGAAGGTGACACCAGGGACGCTTGGAGTGGCACCAAGAATGGTGGGCAGCAGCTGCCCTACTCCTCCAAGTTCAGGGGGTCCTGGTGCACTTTAGTGGGGACCTCCAGAGAAACCCACACCGTGCCAGTCAACCAATATCAGTGACACCAGAGACTAGAGGTGACACCCAGAATAGGATCCAGAATGGTGGGCGCAGCAGCTGCCCTACACCTCCAGGCTCAGCCAGATCCCCGCAGTGCCAAGGGGAATCCCGAGCCCATCCCGATGGCGTGGCTGGACTCACCTATGCCGTGGGCCGCGGGCAGGAGCAGGAGGAGCAGCGGGATCATGGTGTGGACGCCTGCGTGCCGAGGGCGGGAGTGCGGGCTCTGAGGCTCCGCGTCCCGGTGGGACCCGCCTGTGGTCACCAACCGCCCACATTCCTGCAGCGGCCGCGGCCCCGTGGCAAACAGGTTGGGCTCGTTTCCCCGGGAGCATTTGTTTTGTTTGAGCGCCCGCCGGCGAGGCGTGCTGAGAACCGCTGCCTTTGTGGCATGGGTTGGGTGGCAGCTTCACCCTGGCAGTGGGGAGAAGGGGATGTCCCGTGGTGATGTGCCCCATCAGTGGCAGCAAGTGCCCCCTACACCGACACCAAGTGCCACCAAGCCAGAGTCCCACGTGATGTTTGAGGTCTCCCGTCTTCAGTCCCACCCTGCACAGCCAAAGACCAGGAGGAGACAGTTGCAGATGTAAAATCAGATTTTACTTGGCAGGACAGTTCATGCCTAGTGGAAGGTGTCCCTGCCCTTGAAACGAGGTGATCTTTATGGTCCCTTCCAGCCCACACTGTTCCATGATTCTCTGACACGGAGCAAGGGGTTGGGGGGCAGAGTGGCACAGCCCTGGGGGGCTACACCTGCAGCTGGGGGGCAGGGGCTGGGGCAGGGCCGGGGGGATGTGGTGGGTCCGGTAGGATCTGCGGATGAAGGCGTCGGTCCCCAAATCCCGGTGGCACAGGGAGGCCCATACCTTGGCACTGCAGGGAGACACAAGCAGAGGCATCAAGTGGGGCCTGTGGGGCTCTGCACCACCCACCCCCAAGGGGCCCTTTCTCCTGCAAACTACGGAAACCCCCCAAATTAAGAATAAAAAGGCTTTTTCAATGCTAGAAAGATCTCCATTTCTTTGCTAATGGGGTTGCCAGGTTGGGGTGTTCTCCTGAGGTCCCTCCTGATTCTGTCCCCACAGCAGCCCCCCGTACCCCAGGGCTCCCAGCACGGCGGTGGCCAGCACGGCCCCCAGACTGGCCAGGATGGAGGTGATGACCACCACGGCACTGCCACGGCGAGCGGGCGCAGGGTCGATGGTGCTCGGGCTGGCGGCTGGAAGGAGGTGGGAGGAAGGATGGGAGGGAACACTCAGGCTCAGGGGCGGTGGGATGGATGGGGGAAGCGGGGATCACTTCTCCCCGCAGGTTTTGGGGTGATGGCACAGGGCTGGTGCTGTGCCAGCACCCCAAGCAGGCAGAGGACCCGCGTGGGGGGCGGGGGGGGTGGCAGTGCCACAAGTACCTCTGCGCAGGAGGATGGGCTCGGACCACCGCGTCTCCGCTTTGGGGCCGCCGCAGCCCATCAGCAGGAACTTCACCCTGCGGTGGGCGCGGGGGTGATACCGGGGGGATGAACTTGGGTGGCGAGTCACCCCAGCTGGGATCTGGGGCTTCTGGCCTTACCTGTAGGGTCCGGGGGAGGGCAGGGGCCCATTGCAGGGGTCCTGTCTGCCCTGGTCCCTGCACGCCGTGTCACTCCCGACCCGCAGCACGGGCGGGCCCGGTGCCGAGCAGGAGTAGGCGGCCGCCGCCGTCTCCAGAGTCATGTAGGAGCGGGCAGTGAGCAGCTGCTTGTACGGGGGCACGTCCGCCCGGGACGGGGGGTTTCTGAAGGAGGCTGATGCTGCACAGCACAGATGGGGGGTCAACGACTGCGGTGAGGGTCCCCCATGTCTCCTGCCAGAGCGGGGACGTGCCGGAGCAGCGAGTGCTCACCGTTGGCAAAGGCCACCGCCAGCCAGACGGTGTCAGGGGCATCGGCGTGGCCGTCGAAGACGCCGCGGGGCCTCTCCAGCGCGAAGGTGGTGGCGGTGACCTTGCCCAGCAGTGCCATGGGGGACACCTGGGGCACGTAGGGCAGCCGGGCTGGGGGAGTGGGCAGTGAGCGAGGGGACCCCGCTGTTCTGCCCCGCTTAGCAAGTGCCTGACCCAGCCCGCACCCACACCAGTGCTGGCTCGGGGTGTTGTCACAAGGTGCCAGCATGAGGGGACAGCATTGGTGTGGGGACCCCCCAGCCATGCCCAGCCCCATAAACCCCTCCCTGGCACAGACGCCTCGCAGCCCCTCCACGTCCCGGTCCCCCTCTGCCCTGTCCCCCAGGGAGTCACCCAGGTCCGCGGCTGTGCTCATCCCAGCCAGCGCCAGCAGCAGCCACGGCAGCTCCATGGCGTTGTCCTGGTGGTGCTGGATGTGGTGTCCTGCTCAGCTCACCCCGTCCCACTGCCGAGGGGACGAACTGCCCCCAGTGCCCCCGCAGGGACCGCCTGTCCTGGAGCCGGACCCTCCCAGCCCCGCATTCCTGCACCGGCTCTGCCTGCCCGGCCAGACCCCGCGGGCAGAGGGGACAGCTGAGTGTCCCGAGTCACCCGCTGGTCCCAAACCCGCTGGGAACCGTCCCGTAGGACCCCCGAGGCATCTGCGAGGAGTCAGGGCACAAGACAGTCATGTGAAAGGGGAAATTGAGGCAGAGGAGGCACTGGGGTGATGTTCCAGGATGGGTTGGGAGGACTCATAGTCTTTGTTGGCGCTATGGGGCCAGCCAGACAAGTCCTGGACCCCCACTCGCCCCACCAAGACCCAACTCCCTGCGGATGCTTTGTGCCCACCAGGCCCCCGGAGCCAGGGGTGAGCCCGTGCCCGACTGTGCCCGACTGGTTCGGGTGCAGCCAGCCCTGCCCCGCGGGCAGGGAAGCGCTGCGGAGCATCACACCCGAACCAACCCAAATCCCAGCGTTCAGGTGAACGGTCCCACCCAGCACTAAGAGCGCGGAAGCATTTCCAGCTCTGGGGCCACCCCACGCTGACATTTCCCCATCTCTCGTACCCCTTTCCAAGCCCTTGGGATGGGGGCAGGAAGGGACATGGCCCTGGCCGGGAGCGCCCCGGGGCTCGGGAGCCCCTCAGGCCGCTCCCCCCGCAGAGGGGTTGGAGCGCTGCTTCTCCCGTGTTTGCCAAGGGGAGCGGCTGCCCACTCCTGCGTGGGAGGAGATTTCCCCCCCCTTTCCCAAGGGGCTGGGACCGCACCTTCAGATTACATGGAAATGGGGCATTCGAAGATTACACCGTCCAGCTGCAGAGGGGAAAAACAGGCGCAGCTGCAGCTCCGTCCCTCCTCCTTCTTTATCCACACCTTATCCCCCACTCCTATCCAGCAATACCCGCCCCCAGGACCCCCCAGCTTCCCCAGACCCCTCCCTGGTGCTCCCCGGCCGGCAAGGTGCCAGCAGCAAGGTGAGGGGCAGGGTGGGTGACGCAGGGGGGTGACGCAGGGGGACAGTGAGTCACAGTTTCAGCTGCCGGTATCCAGCATAGCTGCGGGGTCAAGGCTGGGCTAAGAATAACCACCCTGTGGCAGATGAGCCATCACTGCAGGGGCTGGGAGAGACACCCCCCCTCTCCTCTCCCTGGGGCTCCAGCTGGGGAGGGGGGACACACAAAGCTTCTGGTCAAATGTGCCTGGGAGCATTATAAGCATTTATTTGGGGCTCTGTCCCCTCCTGGCTCCACAGCTATGCTTTCACCTCACCTTTCAAAGCATCTCCCTATGCCTGAGCACCTGGCTCTGCTCTTTTTCACCCCTTGGATCCCCCTGCCATGGGGGCTAGGCCACCTTGGGCTCAGCACAGAGAGGGCAAGGACTTTAGGAGATGCCTCATGTCCAAAAACAGGGCAGTCAGGGATGAGCTGCTGAGCTTGGCTGGCTCACCACAGCCCAGTGCCCCTGCCCTGGACCAGCCCAGATGCAGGGAGGCTCCAGCTGATTCACACCCAGCAGCAGCTGCAGAAGATGCCTTGGGCCAGGCTCAGCAGGAAATTCTTGCTCTGTACAGGGCTGAGTGAACCCTGCTTCAATTTTCGCTTCAAGTCACTGCTTTGATTGCTGGGATGACATGATCCAAGGCTACACAGCTGAGGTTTCAACTCAAGACTTCTCCCTTTTGCAACCAGGGTGGGAGAGGAGCAGACAGAGCCCATTTGTCTGTAGAGTTTAGCAGCACAGACATGTCACTGCAGCTCTCAAGGAGCTGCCATTCCTGCAGCATGCCCAGATTTCACTGGATGGTTGAGGGGTTTCCCCTTAAGAGGCTGCAGGTGCAGGGGGGACACTGGGGAAAGCTCCACCCTTCAATAGCTCAGAAAAACCTTTAATTTTTATATTGGCATGACAGGAAGCAAAGTGCCCCTCAGCTGGTCCACGATGTGCTGCTCCCAAGAGGAGGCCAAGGTCGTGCTGCCACAAAGCCCAGCCACACCCAAGATTGCCCAGGAAGGAGGTGAAATGGCAGATAGAACCAGTGCCAAAGGGATGGATTGGATGGATTTAATGTGCAGCTGGGTCTGGTGACTACAGGGAGGGGAAGAGCCAGAAACAGCTCTTCAAAAGATATCAGTCTCCAGGTGACAAGCAGCCTGGGGACAATGTACAGCAAGGCCACTGGGACTGGGGCAATATCCCATTTACAAGGTGCCAGCACTCAAAGCAGGAACAGGCTCCCAGCCAGAGCATCTCTGCTGGCAGCTGGGCTGGCCACCACTGCAGCTGGGAGGAAGGGGACTGTCACCAGCTGGTGGCACCAGCATCCCTGCAGCAGCAGCACAAAGCACAGCAGCTCCTCCCTGCACAGGCCTCACTGAATTGCTGCCATTTCACCTGAGAAGGGGAGAGAGGGACAGGTTCTGCCTCTCATCTTTGGCATGAGAGGAGTGGGGCTGGCAGCTTGCAGCCAAGAGTAGGGGGCTGCAACTTCCCACAGGTTGGACACTGATAAATCACCTCTGGTGGCACCGTGGCCACAGACCACCAAACTCCAGTGGCCAAAGCACTGACAGGCTGGAACCATGACCCCTGTGACCAGTGTCCTGCCTCCACTGAGCTGAGCTCTCCCTCCTCCCTCCTGGCTGGACTGATGGTCCATGGCTCCATGGAGCAGGCTGGTTCCCCAGAGAGAACCACCCCAAGCCCTGAGGCAGCAGGAAGGCAGAGCAGGGTCTTGCTGTGACAATGAAGAGTTTATTGGGACCGAGCAGAGATACATGGCAGGAGGGAGGCAGGAGGTGCCTCAGAGAGGGAGCTGATGTGTCCCAAAAGAAGGACCCTGACTTCCTTTGTCTACTGGAAGCAAGGCACTCTCCTCTCCCATCCTGTCCCCAAGCATTACCAAAGGAAGGTCCTGCCTTCCCCAGAGGATCTGTCACCTCAGTCCCATCCCAGCTGCTCCTGGCTGCAGCCACGAATCCCACCCAGAGACACAAGCACAGCTTCTACAAAAATATCCTTCCCTCCCCCCCAACCCTTCCCCCCCCAAAAAATGTGAAGAGCGGGCAGGGCTCCCACAGAACTGTTATTGCTCAGTGTGACGGGTGGTCAGACAGGGAACTTAAGGCATCAGGAATAAGTGCACTAGGTGGCCCCTGAGGCTCACTGGCCCAGGCAGTCCTCGGTGACACCCTGAGCAGCCAGCTCTGCCAGCACATTGTCCAGGTAGTTGGGGTCAGGGTAGCCATGGCCACTCAGGTTTGAGTCCATCTCAGTCTTGTGGTGGATCTCGTTCCACACCACCGTGTTGCTCTCGCCCGTGGTGTTGGAGGTGCCCACGGTGAAGATCAGGCGTCTCCTCCAGGCCACCTTCAGGAGCTCCAGGACCTAGAGGGGGAAAAGGAAAAACAAAGCTAGGAGCAGCAGCTAGATTTGTGCCATGAATGCAGCTTGCCAGGAGCTTGACAATTTAAGGAGGGTGATGTTATCAGGGTGTGACACCTCACCTTTCTGCCCTTCTCATTGTCTGGTAGGTAACAATAGCGAGGAAAGCCTCTGGCTGTGTATGGCATCCCAGGGTTGGGGTGCTCCGGGCCCTGCAAGGGATGAGACAGATTTGTCATGGACATATCCATCTTCATATGAATTGGACAATCCATCAGCAGCAGGATCTGACACAGGCCCATCCCAAACCAGCTCTTCCATGTAGAGGCAGCAAGGTATTGTTGGTGAGTACAAGGTGTCTGACACGTTCTTCTGGGACACATGAGTATTACAGATCCTCCGAAAGCAGTCTCATGCTGAGATACAAAGCCAGATCTAAAATCTAGCTAAATTCTTGTGAGAGACAGCCCCAAACCACAGCTTTTAACATGTGGTCTGGTACCCCCTTAAAAAGGCCTCACAGCTCAAACCTTTGAAAGTTCCCTCCCACCACCGAAACTAACCCGGGCTGTGAAACTAGACTATGGGATGTTTCCCACCTTGTGATCATGGGCAGTCTCCTCCCTGCTTCAGACATCAGACTTTACTGCAGGTGAACGGTGGGGGCTGCTCAGGAAAAGATCTCTGATGGAGGAGACCCTCACACGTTGAAGAACAGACAGAGCAGCTGCTGGCTCCAGGCACCACAGGCTGCTCAGCAAAAGGCTGCCAGCAGGTGCTGCACTGGACCCCAGGACTTTTTTGGGAGGCTGTCCCAGCTTGTGCTGTCTGCCAGCATATTGGGCACTCACCTGGATGCCCCTGCTGATGTGATAGACAATCCTGATTGTCCCACAGTCCTTGTGTCCTGGGAGGGACTGGGGGAAAGTGGAGATCTCCATCTTCCCTTTGGGCTGGGTACCGGTTTTCTCTCCGTAGATGGTTTTACAGGAGGGACACTGCAAACTGCCATCCTGCCAGGGGAGAGAGGCCCCATCAGAGCTGCCCAGCCCAGGCAGCTGCACACAGGAGCCTGCTGAGGATGGGCCAGCTCAGTACCTTGTTCCCATTGGAGTACATGGCCAGCATGCAGAGCATGTGGAAGGAGTGCTGGCAGTTCCTCAGGCGGCCGACTGCCGCTGGCCCGATGGTGCTGGACTGGCACGAGTCGCCGTAGCCAGAGGGGGAGGACAGCTTCTCCATGCAGATCATGCAGTCCTAGAGGAGAAACCACCACCAGGTGTGAGCACAGGCTGGTCCTGAGGACTCACACACCAAGGAAGTGCTTCAGGAAGATTCGCCTTCAGCTTTAATTGAGATTTAAGGACACAGAGACAGGTTTCCTTATCTGGCTGGTATCGCCCCACTTCACTTCCTGCGTTGTCCAGGAGGTGGAGAGCTGCCATCAGTCAGAGAGAAAAGATGGTTACATCCTGTTTCTCTGCAAAGGAGCTCCAGGGTTTGATCTCTACTTTTGATCTCTCAGCACTGAGACCAAAACCAAACTCCTTCCTCCAAAGGAAATGGGGAGGCTCTGGGAGGATGAGCTATTTAACCCACACTGTGCCTTCATCACAGTCCTCTGATGAGGACAAGTCACCTCTTGTCAAATGTGATTTTCAGGCAGTGCTGAGGACTCTCCACCTCACATCAACAGTGCCACTACAAGCAGCACCATGTACCACATCAGACACCCAAGGAGGGATGGTCCTCGGGCACTGCAGGGGTTTCCTTGGCACCCCAGTGAACTGGGCAAGCTGGAATTGCTTCACTGTCCTCTTACCTCATCAGCAGGAGCAGATTTCAGCTCTTCCAGGTACTTCTTCACCACTGATTCTGGCTCTGTTGGTGTGGCTGCACAAGGAGAGATGCAGAGAAGTCAGACACTGTGTGGTATGGTGGGCACATGTGGGGCAAGCTAGAGAGAAGGGAGACAAGCAGGTCACTGGCCAGGATGCCAAGGAGAAAGGTCAGGGTTAGAGGGGGAGAAGAGAACACTCCAAGAGATCCCTACAAGCCCAGCAAAGGCTTTGCTTTCAGCCATGGCTCCCACCAGGGCTGTGAGTGCCACAGGTCTGCCTGTAGCTGGTGTGCTCCAGTTCTCCCCAGGTGACACCAGGCACATCCCAGTCACACTTTCTGAGCATACCAGAAGCCACCTGGGATCAAACTCAACAGCCTTGATGGGATAGAGGATCACAGTCTGTGTTGTCAAAGCAGAAAAAAGAGGCATTCCCACACCACCCCAGCAAGGAAACCCAGCAACACTCTGAGCTTCAGGTCCTGTTTTGAATACAGCACAATGAGCTCCACATGCTTAACATGGAACAGTGGCCTTTGTCCTGAGCTTCCACACACTCATACCTGGCAACACACAGTGCAAGTCACCAAGTGTATAAAATAAACCAGCTCTTAACATGAACTCTCTTTGCAATGTGACACAGTATCTTTGCATCTTCCCAAATACAAACCCTGGTCCCATCCAGCCAGGCACAGACACTTGAGCAGCCCACCAGCCTGGACCCTGGAGGAATTATGGGATGAAACAACAAACGTCACACAACTCCAAGAGCAGATTACCACTGAGTGCATCCACTGTCACCTCAACTCCCAGCCCATCCTCCTGGAACTGCCTAGCAAGGCTTGGCTTAAGCCAGGGAGCATTCCATGCCCCTGCAAGACACCTGGCCCTGGGTGAGAGGAGAGGAGCTCCTCACCAGTCATCAGGCCTGCCACAGAAGCTGCCAGGCTTTTCCACCAGCCTGGGAAAGGAAAAATTTGCACAAGTGATGTTACAACTTCACCTGGCAGGCAGCAAAAGAGAGATCAGACACTTGGCTTGGGGGAACCTCCTCCTTCCTTCCTGAATCCACTTCTGGGGGACGTCAGGAGAAAGCAGAGCTGTGACAAGGAGGCTGGCCAAGCTCTTCCTTCTGCAATCTCCCTCCTGTCCTGGTGGATGCTTTAGCAGGGAGAGTACTGCTGCTCCCAACTCCACACTCCCAGGAGGACACAGAGCATCATCACGTGGATCAGCCAGGGATCAGAGCTGCAGCTGTACCTGCACGACCCATCTTCAGCTCTCCCCATCCACTCTGGGGCTTTCAGGGAAGACAGAGGGTTCACAAGCATTGGCTCTGTGGTTCAAAAAGCTGCACATCAAGAGACAGCCACTGGAGCTGTTATTCCAGTCCAAAGAGCCACGTCTGTCAGAAGCAGGAAGGAGGGGGTGCTATTTTCTGGATAACCACTTGTCATGGAGAGACAAACATGAAGCAGAAGGGAAGGACTGCTCACATGCCACAACTGGTGCTGAACAGGCAAAGGCCTGCATGGCACAAATCCTTTACCAGGTAGAAGTCCCTCATTCCCTACAACACCATGGAAGAGAGCAAGGCAGAGCACCAACATCTTTCAGCTAAGGAATATCCTTTAGCTAAGAAGACTGTGAAACTGAGGGCTGGACTCTGCTAAATGAAAACACAGTCATTAAGATGAGTTATTTTTAGAAGGGGATTCCTGGCCATCCTGAAACCCATGAATTCTGGCAGCAGCAGGAGGAAGGGAGGGCTGAGCACACAGAGCAAGGAGGGACGTTCACTCCAAGTGCCAGTGCTGGGCAGGAAGGATGCCTGACATCTCAGGCAGAGCAGGGCTGTGAGGATCAATTTCTGGAGATGCCAAGCCAGATAGGTGACAACAGGATTAAGCATTAAGCCAAAGAACAACACAGAAGCAGGTGTTTTTCTCTTCAGGGGCAAAAATCCCCTGGGAAAACATTTCCAAGAACTGCCCCAAGAGCAGGAAACAGGGAGGAGCCTCAGGCTTCCAGCTCTGAGGCCAAAGGCTCAGCAGTGCCAAGCTGCTTCAAGGCCTCATCACCAGATCTCACAGGGAATGTGGCTCCTTGTCCTGTCTTTTCCAAAAGAGAGAAACAGGTCCAGGAATTCTCTGCTGGGACTTTGTTTGCATGCAGAAGATCAGGAGCTAGGAATGAGTCTCAAGGGGATGTGATCAGTCTGAGCTGTCCCAGCTGCTGTGCCTGAAACCCTCCAGCCAAGTGTTCTGTGATGTCAGTACTCCAGGCTGGCAAACACAGGGGGGCACTTCCCACGTGTGGCAGTTGGAATCAGCCTCTGGAGACCCTCATGGCCCTACAGGAGATGGAGGCCTCAGCTTCTGCTTCACAGGTTTTAGGAAGAACACTGAGCAGGACTAGCTCTATCCTCCCTAAAGCCATCTGCTTCCATGATGATCACTGTGTTCTCATCCCAGACAGACAGACAGACCACCAAGTCCTTCTCCACACAACCTGCACCTTCCAGGTGGCTCTTTCTGAAGTGACCTTCTTGTCTCCTCTGGCTTTGGGCTGGAAGAAGCAAAGCCAAAAAGATGCACAACCAAGGTGAAGACAGCAAGGGAAGGGAGCAGGGAGGGTGTGTTACACCAGCAGCAACACCTGCCCACCACTTGGCAGAAAGCCTCAGCTCACCTGCTCCCACCTGCACAGCAGATCTGAGCAGCTTTAGAGCAGGTCAGCTCATTCAGGGTGGTGGGGGATGCTCCTTCCACAGAATCCCTGGTGACTTTTCTTCTCTGCAGCTGCTCCAAGGAACAGAGATAACTCACCCAAGAACTGGTCAGGATCATTCACATGAAATCAATGAAAGGAGACAAAAATTCTGGTGCAGAACTGGGTAACAGCGAGACAGGAAAGTCCTTGGGATTTTGGGCATTACACCACTTCCCCAGCTGGCATTAGGATGGAGCTGGGGGAACCAAAGAGGCAGAAGGTGATGCAGCCCTCAGCTGCCCTGAGGAAACCCATGCCTGATGGATTTGCACTGTGGCATCTGCAATCTGTCCCTGTCACTTTGCTGTGACAATGCTCTAGTGCACTTAGAGCCACCAAAGCTGCCTGGAGAGAGGAAGGGCTGGGCAGCCCTGGTAAGTTAAAAAAAAATCCATCTCCAGCTGCAAGGATTTCAAAGTCCAATCCCAAAGAAGGGACTTTTGATGCTGAGAGCTCCTTTTCAGCAAGGGTAACAAAGCCCACATGGCCTTCCTTGGGCAGACCAGCACGTCTGGCTGGCCACATCCCAGCAGCACAGGGGGAGCCAGGAGGCAGCTGGGACCACGGCACGAGCCACGTATGCTCCAGCACGTGAATCACTTCCTTACAGGGCTGTTTACTCCATCAAAGTGTTTGCCTCCAAATCTTTGTTCCAGCCATCCCCTGGGATGATCAAAGCCTGGTCAGTCCCCAGAGTTTTCTGGATTCAATAGTGGATTGAGAATGGACTGGAAGAATTTATCAACAGCTGGCCCAGTGCTGTGCTACGGATTTTATCCAGGATGCCAAAGAACGTTTACCATTTTTTCATTTACAAAGAGAGGAATAGCAAATTGTTTTTAATGCTTCCCCTTCCTCCCTGTAGATAATAAGCTGCTAGCTGCAGCAAGGGCTTTCCATGGGCAACATTTAACAGATGTGTTTTGAATCCTTGCACGGCAACCAAATGCTTGCACCAGTAATGTCTCCTTCTGTAGCCCAAAACCAGCCATATGGTTTCCAGCAGACTTTTTTTGATACCCTCTGCAGGCCAGACACTGGCTGTTTGTAGTTATTGTCATGGACAGTCACACAGCTCCCATCACCTCTGCTCCCTGGACTTGCAAAGGCTGTATCTACAAGTTTCTTCATTTTCAGCAGGATAATCCAGTGACCAGGCTGCTCTGGTCAGAGCATCCCTGTTTCCTTTAGCAGATGTTTTCCCATGGGAACAGCAAGATTTCCCAACTCTGAGGGGCTCCCCAGTCCCACCCATTCCACAGGCACAGTCTGTACATCCAGCTGCAGGTGGATGGCAAGGGAGGATGAGTGTGCTTCTCTCCTTCCTCACTGCAACACCTGCAGGGAAACCTCCTCACCAGGTGAAAGGGGGTAACAAGTGACACAGCAGACTCAAGCACATCCTGGAGGTCCTTGGAAAGGTTAAGGAGCCCTGTGGTGGCCAGCTCCATGCACAAGCAGCACTTGGAAAAAGCAGGACAAGCTTTCCTGCCTCCTGGACAGCAGTCAGACCCCAACCAGCAATGCTGGCATGGGACACTGGCTGCAGCATCCCAAGGAAACACAGATCCATGGGGATGGCAGAGGCTGCCAGGCCTTGTGCCAGCATGGAGAGCACAGAGCCTGCCCAGAGACCATGGCTTCCCCAAGCCCTGCAGCACCCAGCTGTGCCAGAGACATCCCTGCTACAGCAGCCACAAGGCTAATGAGTCCTGCCTAATTAACACCTCTGGTTAACACAGCCCAGCTATTCACTGAGCCAGCTGCAATTCCACCACAGCTGCCTCACCCTGTGTGGGACCAGGGTTGGCAGCAGCAGGAGGGAGGGAGAAGGGACTCAGGAGGGGGACACTGCACCCACCACCAGCTGGTTGTGGTAAAGATCCACTCTGGATCTAGTCCTGGATGCAGAGCTCTTGCTTGAGCTCTCCATGATGGAAAATCCTAAAGGGATTCCCAAAGAACACGATGCAGAAATTCAGGGCACAAAACGAGCCCATGTCTGTCTGTTGGCAGCATCTGGGTCTTTGAAGGGAAAGAGAACAGTCTGGACAAAAGTCAGGCTCAGTACCTGCACTGCAGAATAATGTTCCTGAGCCCTGAGGGGTGTTGTACAAATACAGCTTGTTTTCAGAAGGGACTGAACACATTCTGCATCCCAGGAAGTAAGGCAGTTTGGCAGGATTGGCATCACAGCCCCCACCAACAGGAATCTTGCTTTTTAAAATAGGAGGAGGGGATTTTAACAACCTAAACCACTGAAAGGTTCCCCTTCTCATGGGTCAGTGTGAGAAAGGGCTGATCTGCAAGCTTCCCTGCAGCACATCCTGGGCAGGATGAGGACAGCTGGCACAAATCCTGCCACACTGGATGGGAGAAGGAGATGTTTGATGCCCCTTTCCCATCCCATCCCTCCTGCTGGTGTTGCCTCTCTGCTCCTCCGGAGGTGTCCCAGCCCCAGCAGGTGGCATTGCAGAGCTGGCAGGGAGGTGACAGCCTGCCCTGGGGCTGAGGAACTGGAGGAAGTGATGCTGATGGGATTCACAGCTACACTCAACGTGGTGTGTGCTGCTCTCACCGCCCAGCCCACATCCCATCCTTCCCACTCCCCTTCTCATGCCCTGCATTGCTGCTCTCCCCACCCAGCTCAGAAGCCACAAGACACTTTCTCCTGTTAACATCCCACCCTTGCAGCATTCCTGGCTGTTTGCACAATGCCAGGGAGGCTCTGCTGGGAGCAGAGCAGCACCTGGACCAACAGACCCCACAGAGGAGAAGGCAGCAGCCAGCCAGGCTGTGTCTGTGGCTACAATACAGCTGTTTCATGTCACTAGGCAGCAGCAGTGACCAACATCAGTGCAGGCCTGGCCCTCATTATTTTGGGCTTCTCCAGCAACCAGGGCAAGGCAGTGCCTCTGTGGGAGGGTGTGGCATCACCACAGCCCCCTTTTGGCATTGTTCCCAGGGCATTCCCAGCACCCAGCCCTCATTCCTGCCCTTGCCAGGAGTGAAGCACCACAACCCCACCACACTGCCAGCTGCCTCCATGGAGCAGGACCCTCACCCAGCCCCTCTGCCACCCACCTCTGCTCAGCTCTTCTCCTTCACCTCCCATTTTCCTTTGCTCCTCCTGTTCTTTGCTGCTTCTCCTGCCGCCCCTGCTTTCTCCTCCCCCTCCATCACACATCCTACTCCACATTTGCTATCTCACTCCTTCTCACAGCTCTCTCCATACAGCATTTCCATAAAATACCTCCCTCCTCATCTGATTTCTATTTTCCTTCCTGCCTCCTTCAGACAGCTTTGGACCTCAAGGATTCCAAAGAAAGAGAAAAAGGTACAAAAAACCTCCCTAAACAGGCAGGTGCTTCTTCACCTCTGGGCTCTTTCCTTTCTTAAATGTAGAGATTGCTGTGTCAAACATTTCAAGTCCCCACTTGGCTTATTCAAAGGGGGACATGCTGTAGGTTTGGTGGTGGTTGACACCCCTGTGCCAGGGTTGGCAAACAACCTTTACAGCTACACCAGGCTGGATTCACACCTACCCCTGCAGAGTCCCAGGGCTGCTGTAGCATGGATGGGATCCAGGCCCTCAGCTGGGAGCCACAGGCTCTGCAAAGGTGAGGGGTGCCAGTGTGATATGAAAAGGAGAAATGAAAGCCCTACCCTGAAGGGGGCTACACTCAGCAAGAGAGCTGAGGTAATCCATCCCTTCCTGCCAGTGCACATCCACCTGAGAGCACTCCACTCCACCCCCTTCCACCCCAGACTGAGGTGGAGAGAACCAATCCTCTGCAATTTGACCTAGAAAGCCCTACATGACTCAGGAGCCTGCTTGTCTGGGAGATCCTTGTCATCATGACTCAGTCATGACGAGCGTGGCCCACAAGCAAATCTCTGCAGAGCACATATGGATTTGATGTTCCTCTTAATGGTCCCTCAGCTCTCAGACTCGTCCCACCAACAACTCAGAAGGTCCTGGTATGTGGACACTCCTCAAGAGGGTGTAGCAAGATCACAGAGGAGACTGCTGGAGTCTGACATGCAGAGAACAGATCTGTTCCAGCTTTAATTTTGTGTGGAAACAAGCTGATAGGACCACACCTACTTCACCATGTTATTTCAGAGCCTGCCAGAGATGCTGCAGGTCAGGGGAGACATGTCCTGCTTCTCCCCTTGCCGGGATGATCATCAGTCAAACCAGAAGAGTCACGAGGGTGCAGAGTGGGGAGAGACAAGAGGAAAAAAAGGGGGGCAGAGAGATAAAGAGAAGGAGATGGAAGCAAATATCATAGTTTGAGCAGGAACTACCTTTCTTGGACACTTTCCTCCCCTCCTTAACTGAGCTGTGTTTTTTAGTGGCCTTATGGGTGCTGGCAGCTTGCGGCCCACGGGTGAGGTGCACGGGCAGTCCGGCGGCTGACATCAGAATAGCTGTCATGCCTACAGTGGGCACGAGGGCAACATGCAGGAAGGAAACAATGGGGAAACACATTCATTAAAAAAAAAACTTTAACCTTTCAAAGAAAATAAAAATAAAGTCAAATAAAATAAAATAAAAACCCAAGTCCTTAGTTCTGAGGGTATAAAATGTCCGAGAGGTAACAGGGCTGGAGGCAGCACAACAAGAGGATCTGGAGGTTGTCAGAGGGAGGAGCCCAGGCAGCAAATTAAGGGAGGGAAATGTGGCCACACGTCTTGTCTGTGACCCTCTGTGCTGGTTGTGTGAATGGGACCTTCCTCTTTGGGCTTTAGGGCTCCTCAGGCACTGAGTCTGTGGTGGTGCAGAGTTTTCCTGCTGACCAGAGCTCTGGAAGCAGCCCTGAAGGATGAAGGGCATCACCCATAAGCCCTGAACGTCCTGCTCAGCTGCTCCTCCCTAAAGCCACTCATTTCACCAGTGTCACACTGAACCAACCCCCAGAGTGCAGCCTTCAAACAGCAGGGCAGAGCTGCCCCACTCACCCCACACCCTCTCCTCCCTGGCACTGAGTTTTCCCTCACACTCCCAGCAGCAATGCAATCCTCATCCTCCCCCATCCCAGCCAGCTGTATCCCTGGGATGCAGTTTGATAAAACTAATGAATCATTAAAAAGGACAGCCATTCCCTGAAGGTAAAATTGGCACACAGAAAGCTACAGGACTGATCATGCTGATCCAAGCTGATGTTTGCCTGTGAAATCCAGGCTGGTAACAAATCATATCATTTCCTAGGAACCATACTGCTCTCACACTTACATCCAAGAGAACACCTGCTTTTGCTTTCCCCAAGAGCAACTTCCCACCTGCAACAGTCAGCACCAGAAATAAGAAAAAAAAGCGTACCAACAAAAAAAAGCAAACCAACAGCAGAAAACCTAAAAGCCAGCATTTCCCCAGAAATCCCCTCTGAGGGCAAACCACATCCTAAAACTACAGACATTCCTCCCAAAGCTGAGATTCCCAAGCATTTTATTTTTGCAAGCCTCTATTCAGTCATATGGGGAAAGGAAGATTCTAGAGCACATTTGTTCAGGACAAAAATGAGGCACCTTGCCCACACATGACTGAAAATCGAGTTATGATGGGAAGCACCAGCTTTGTGTGCAAGTGGTAAGACTATTTTCTGCCTCAAATATGCAACCAGTCAAGAACATGTGTCCTGTGACTACAAATCCCCTGTGCAAAGCCTGTGTCAATGCCCCACAAGCAGAATTACTCCTACACAGCACTGACCACAATCTGTACTTCCTTTTCCTAAGGTCTGAGCACAAATATTCCAGAAGCTGTTCAACTCCTTTCTTGACAGCCCCAGTTGAATGCTTTTACTAAAACCTTCCCATCTAAGGGCCAAAAGACAAACAGAAGGGGTTTCACCAGAGAGAAAGCAGAACAGAGACAGAGGAAGGAGTTTCCCCAGGGTTACCAAAGAACTTTTGGATGAGCTGGGCTGACCACAAGACCAGGCTGCCCAATGGATGGTGAAAAGCACTTCCAAATGGAAACAGGTAACCAGGCAGCGATGGACCACCCTCAAAGGGGATCCAGATCTGAGATCTGGAGTTTTCCCAGCTCCCAGGAGCTGCAGAGCCAGAGGAGCACACAAAGACCAGGTTAGTACCTCTTGCCCTGCTGGCAGCACCAGGCTCAGCCAAGAAGAGCTCACCTGATCCAGAAATTTCACCACCAAAGTAACTCCCTTTAAGTGCTAACTAAAGGCCACAAGCCTATTGCAAAGCTCTCAACCCATCAAAGCCAGCAGTCCATTACTCCCAGGGAGCCTTAAGGAAGAGCTTAAATGTCCCCAGAACAAAAGTTACTTGTCTTTTTCATTACTACAGCTGAGACCCAAAGCCCAGCAGCAGCACCAAAGCTGCCCCCTGCACCTTTCAGGTCCTTGCTCCTTCCAGCAGAGAACAGCCAGAGGTATTCCAAGAAGAGCAGCAGCAGCAACATGGACTAGAGAGGCTGGAGAAACAATATTCTTGAGAGACAGGAAAGATCTCCCACCACAGCTGGGGAAATCATCTCAGTCTGACCCCACTGAGGCTGCACAACACTATTCCTAGAACTGGTGCAGAAAAGGAGCAGGAAAGTTGCCTCCAAAAAAGCTGTTTCTAAGCAGTGCAATATCACTGGTGGCACAGACTGACATTTGAAAAACGAGTCCAAAGACTAACAGGGATTATCACCACCCACGCACAGCTGTCTGATAGGCAAATGCAAAATTAATGTGTTCTTCTGAAGAGATCAATAGTGTCTTGCTATCATTAGCAGGCAGAGCCCAGAAAAAAAAAAAAGAGAAAACAGAAGCACAGGCTGAACAACTGGCTTCAGACTCTCAAAGGCAGAGGGCAACAAAATTCAGACCAAGCAAAAAGCAGGAGCCACAGAACCTCAGGTGAGTTCAGCTATTCTATAACACAGCCCCCCTTGTACCTGGAATAACATGTCCAAAACTACATGTCAGCATCAGGAATCATCACAAAAAACCCCAAACAAATAAAACCAAACCCCAACAAAACAACAACAAAAAAAACCCAACAAAACAAAAAAAAAAAAAAAAAAACCATCAAAAAAACACCCAAAAACACCAAAAAAAAAACCCCAAAACACCCACCCTTTGTTCCACAAACTTTGTTTTTTTCAAGCTGCATACCCATCTACAACTCCACAGTGACATACAAGCACAGGGGAAGCATGGGACCAAGAATTACCCCAACTCAATGTTCTCCTATCTTAAATTGGTCAAAAAAAGGTGTAAGTGGGAAATTACCTTTCCTTGGCCAATTTTTTACCTTCTGCTGCCTTAGGAGCTATATGCAATGAATCATCTTCTGCAGATTCAAGTCAAGAGAGCATTCAAAAATGTTCTGGTGTTACATTGCTCTGCTGGCTCATCTCAACCCCCAGTAGCAATGCTACCTTTAAAGTTCAAATAAAATACTTCAAATCTCAGCATTAACAATCTTCCCACAAACCTGGTGACTGGAGTCCCCAGGAAGGGACATCCTTGACCCAGGCCTTAGGTGGGAGTGTGCTTTCCTACAAGGTGCCAAAACATTACAGACACACATCACATCTCCAGACTGAGTCTCCAGTTCTCACAGTCGGTGCAGACACAACAATTTCAAGTCAGAACCTGTTCCAGGCATCTGTGGAGTTATGCCAGGAGCAAGTGCAGCCCTGGACCTGGATAAATTCTCACCTAAATACAAGCTGCAACATGACAAGCTTGCCCAGACCAAGACTGCTTTGGACATGTTCCTGTGAGAGTTCCTGCTGCTCACTAGCTAGTCCAGGAGCTTGAAAAATATTATTTTGTATGTTCACACTTTCCATTGGGCTCTGGGTTTCTTCCTTGCAAGGACTGGAGGAGGGAGGAGACAGAAAACCTTGCAAAGAATCTTTTGGGATCTGCTCTGATTCTATGTGTGCAATAACCACATGCAGAACTGCCTTTTTTTCCTCTTGCTCAAAGCTTTTTATTTGGCTAGAAATACATTAGTGGCTCCTTGGGGTGAAATTATTTTCACTGGAGCTATGACAACATCCACCAACTTTTTTTCAGCCTGCTGTGTAAATAAGGGACTTTTTGTAATATCCTGGGCAGGAGCTGAGCACAGGAAAAACACCCTGACATTATGTAATGAGTGTTGGCCACACAGTCACTCACACCCAGCCCAACAAGCCCTTCTGGCCACTGACCAGGATGTGCACAGGCCTCAGACTAGTGCAAGGCAGAGCTTACCTTCAGATAATGTGAGAGCTCAGAAAAGCATTGCTAATTTGTACAATTATATCCACCAGCAAAATCAGTATGGTTAGTACATCCCCAAATGCCCCAGCTCCAGGAATCATGACAACAAGAAATGTTTGTATTTAAATAAACCCCAGTTTTACTTAATAAAAAGCTCCTTTTTAGACTTCATCTCAAACATAGTATTAGAAGGGCCTTTATATGAGCACCTTGCCACCCCTCAGCCCCAAGGCACACCAGCTAAACTCCATTATTCCCAGGAAATGTTAGTCCAGCTGATCCTTAAACACCAACACTGTGGTTAAACAGTTTGCTTAGACCTGTTTGGCATTTCACTGTACTGATGAAATACTTGAGGGAAAAGAAAAAGCTTAAAAGGCAAGTTTCCACATGCACTTTGAAGTATTAAAATAGCAGAAAGGGAAAAAAAAAGTATACTTTTTTGTACAAAACATGGTTTTAAAATCAGCTCCATGATTTCTGGGATCCCAAGAGGTGCTTTCAGAAGACATGGGGTTGACAGTGTTGCAAATCCCTCACTCAAATCCCCAAGCACCCATCACACAAACAAAAACCCAGCTTCTAATTCAGACTCACAGGATTCTTCATCTCCTGTTTAACCACCAGAAGTTCTCTCTGCATCCAAGAGATGCACCTGCAGCATTTCTCAACATCACCCATGAGATTCAGGGGTTGTATCTGTCCACCTTCAACCCAGAGCCAAAGCTGCTGAGACATGAGGGGATGGAGACCAAGACACATTTCCCAAAACAAAGCCTCCTTCATTTACATCTGAGACTTCTCTCCCCCTCACAACACTGTCCCCCCAGCCTTTCACTGATGCTGTAGGAAGCAGTCATGCAGTGGGGACTGGAGCAACAAAAGGAGTCCAGCCTGTGTTAGAGAATAACCTGAGTAATGAGTAACTTGCACACCATCAGCAGCATTTTAATTATGAACAAAATACCACTTCCCAGAAGAGGTTCTAAAAACAGAGAGCAGAGCATAGAGGGGAAGAAGGCATCCCTAAAGACCCAGCCAATTAATATTTCAGCAAAACTTCTCCTTTTTACCAGAACTCCATTGCTTGGTTTTCACCAGAAATATCCCCAGAGATTCGTTTTCCTTCCGCTCCCTAATTAACTTGTATTAATATTTCCTCTGCTTCTATGTGACTTTGACAACTCAAATTCAAATTTCCCTCCTCCCTCACATCTCAGAGGTGTGGGACACCTGGCAGAAAGCAGCATAGCACCCAAAATTATGTTGTGTGAAGACCTGGATCTGAAAAAGACCCTGGTCCCAGGGAGCTGCTTCTGCACTTCCCTGCATCCCTGTGTGCCTCAAGCTGGCTGCCTCAGGGAGAGGTAAAGAGTATTAAAATGAGTAATTATCCCTTCTTTTACGCCCCCAGACTGCAACAACACAGATACCAATTACAAATTTAACCATTTTATTGTATTAAATGGTGGCAAATGGTTTATTCTATTGAGATTTCCTGCAGCCTTTTCTATCCAAACATGGCACCACAAAGCACAAACAGACTGCACATATTCACCTCCTGTACGTGGAGAATGAGATCACAGGTAACAACATTAACACAGCCTGGATTCATCAGGGCTCTTCAGCTCTGTGCTTTATTTACCTTTATGTGATTAAGTACCTAATTACACAGTCAGTGCTAACAGCCAGGGCATGAAAGGCAGAGCTGTTGTAAGCAAGGGGAGTTCTGCTCTGGTCACCCACCTAGACAAGGTCTGAGCTTGACTTTACATCTCGTCTCCACACTGATTTTCTAAGGATGAGACAGATGGGCTGCATGCTGTCAGAGGACACCTGTGTTAGTCTTCATGCAGTGCCAGTCTGGCTACAGACACATGCAAGGCAGTTTTTGTGATGGTGCCAACATTAGATGAAGGGAAATATCAATCCTGGGGACCCTTTTCAGCCAGGCTAAAACTGGCACTCAAGAAGAGACCAAACACCTTTTCTGGAATAAGGTGGGAACCACTGCCTTGAAAAACAAGAATGTAACTGTCTCTGCTTGCTCAGGAGCAAAGGCTGGTGTCCCAGCAGCTAATAACCTCAAGGGACCATACATGGACAAGAGACAGAGGAAGGAGAGGGTTAACAGACATTTTGTAGTATCTGAAACAGAGAAAACTTCAGAAAATACCAGATACCAGATGTTTAGCACTCCTCTACCAGGTTATGATACAGTTTTGAGGGCACAGTAGGTACCAGGAGAACTCTGGACAGAGCACCCAAATCCCCCAGTACCACCACACCAGGATCATTGGTGTTGGGATCATTTGGCACTGGCTGAGCCAAACACAGCAAAGGTGCCACTGCTTTTTGGCACAGCAACACTTCCACTGGAAGCTGACAGCACAAACTGTCATTTCCAAGGCAATGCCATTTCAACTTTAACAGGCAAATCTATTCTGAAAAGGAGCATTGAAAATTAGTACTTTCATCCCTCCCAGACATACTCCTCAGTATATTTAGTACTGTGTTCACAGGTTTGGGCAACAAGCAAACCTGTATTCTGCTGCACCAGGAGACAATGCCTGATTCAACTTCTGTCTCCTCTTTCCCAAGACAAGGCATCACAATCCTCTTTAAGCTAAAGACCTCCTGAGCTTTTTTAATAAAACCACATTGTAAAAAGTCATATTAAAAACCACACAAAATCTCACACCAGTCCTCTCCTTTGACTTTAAATAAAGCAGAAAACAGCAGCTAGCACTGAGCATGATTCACGTGCCCTTTCCTTTACTACTTGCTCATCCACATGTACAGAATAAGATGAATAGCCATGCCTCAAATAATCCCACTTATTTTGAAAGACTCAGGAGGAGAAAAACAGTTAATAAGGTTTGTCTATCCCATTCTTTCCTAAAGCTGCCCTCTTTTCTTTTCTAGAAAGTCTTTGGGTCTAAAACCTTAAACACCAGCAACATTTCTGACTCTTTCCAAAAGTAAAAAATGGAAAGTAACTGCTTACAGAAAGACAAACCTCTCATTCACCTAATCCTAAGAACTGAGCAAATAAAGCACAGGGGGAGTTCTTACCTGCCAGGGCCTGGTTTAACCTGCTGGGTTTGGGCATCTTGACAGGCAGGGGCTGGGCACTGGAAAGAAATAAAGAGATGACTTGAAGAGCAAAGATCAGAGACAAACAAAACAGAGACAATTCAGCAATGCACTGCTGCCTCCTGAGTGCCAGGGCCCTGATATATTAACAGGGATTAACTGCTCAGATGAGCCCCAGCTGGGACCCTCAGCCATACACCCTTCTCCCACTGGTCCAGCAGCTGGATTTAAGGAGCTGTGTCCTTGCCAGAGCTCTCTCCTCGATTTACTTACCTGCAAGGGAGGGGTCTTAGAGCTGTGCTGTATGTAGCTATTTCCAGCTCCATCTTCTCCTAACTCATTCATTCCTCCTGCTGGACCCTGCTCTGATCCTGTGACACATCCCTGCTCTTGCCACTCCCCCACAGAGCTTCCTGTGAGCAGCCAACCTGCACTACACATCCAAGGGGGATGTGGGGATGAGGGAGGAAAGGCTGAAGGAGACCTAGAAGAAAGAGCTTGGCCCGTTTTCATTTAGAAATCAAGATAATATGGACACCAAACATCCCCTTCAGGTCTCCTCACCTACTTGTTTTGGCAGTTCTGGCAGCTGTACTTCAATTTTGGGATACATGGGCAGCCAGGGTTATGCCATTAGCTGGCAGCAGGAGTTAGGGAGGAAAGGGGAGCAGCAGCATCAACACTGACAGGGGTCACTAGAGAAGAAAGCAAACTGGATCCACGTTAGCAGAGCAGGAGCACTTGAAATCCAAATGCTGGGACAGAGAAGCCCCCTGTGGACTTTGTCTCAGGTGGCCCATGTGCCTGGGAAGGATGAGGCTCATGCAGCAGTTAATACATGGTGCATTCACACAACAATCTCCAAGGACTCCCCAGAACTACACAGACCTGGCCAGCTGCTTAGGAATTCAGAGACTAAGGTGGTCAAGAACCCAAATCTCATCTACTATTTAGGGGAAACCTTCTTCTGTCCAGCCAGGATGCAAAAACTGCCCTGCCCAAAATGGTAGCACAGAAGTCCCTCCTTTCAGTCTTGCTAAAATCTTTGTTCACACTTCCATGACAATGACGAGGGCTGAAAAGATTTTTGAGTGTCACATGTCTGTTTTCCACCCCACCTCTCCCCTCTCCTACCTGTCACTGTTTGGAATAGGTTCCCCCTGAAGAACCCTGGGCAGGACAGAGGGCTTGGTGCAGCTCTGGCAGCCTGGCCAAGTGAGATCAGCACCCCCAGACCCTTAAAAAGCTCTCCAGACCACAGAGATTTCCCTCCTGACTCTTTCAAAGGCTGTGCTTTCCCTTCTGCTGCCCCAAATTTTGCAATGCCTTCAAATGATGCAACAGAGTGTGCTGGCTACAATTCAAAGCTACCAAACAGAGGGGAAATCTTCCCCGTGATTTCAAAGGGCTCTAAATGAGATGTCTTGATGACTTTCTTTCCTGATTCACCCTCTTGTCACAGCTCTTTCTCGGGTATTTCTCTACTTCTTTATCTCATCCCTTTGCTTCATCTCTGCCCTTATGATCCTCTTCAGAAGATGGCAAGGAGGGCAACTCCTTGTTCTCCAGCTGCAGACATGAAGGATATTTGAGGACCAGGAACTTGAGAGAACTGCTCCCAAAAACCCAGAGACATTGATTTTTTTCCCCTCATTTCTTCCTCAGAAGGCAAGAAGACACCACTAAGCCTGGGGACACACCCTCCACCCCACCCTGTGACTGATACAGGAGAGTTTTGAGTTTTGTTGTCATGCCCTGAGATAAAGCAGCACCCTGGGCACTTTCACTTCTCCATGGAAAGTAAAAATAAAATAAAGCACAAAGCTGAACCTTCTGCTGTGCCAGAAAAACAGGTGGGGGCAGGGAAACCTTCCAAGGGGCTGGAGCACAGGGTCATTACACCTGAGGCTGGAGTAAACAAACCCAGAGCTGCCCTGGGAAGGGGATCACTGGTAACCATGCTTTGAAAAGATGGCAAAGAAATCCTTCACTCTCCTTTCCTAATTGTGAGACTCAAATCCAAGTCATCCATGAGTTAGAACTTGCATGAAGTTGTCCTGGTTTCAGCTGGGATGGAGTTAATTTCCTTCCTAGTAGCTGGCACAGTGCTGTGTTTTGGATTTAGGATGAGAATAATGCTGATAACACAGGGATGTTTTAGTTGTTGCTGAGCAGTGTTTACACTGAATGAGGCCTTTCCTGCTCCCCACCCCAGCAGTGAGGAGGCTGGGGGTGCACGAGAAGCTGGGAGGGGACACAGCTGGGACAGCTGACCCCAAGTGACCCAAGGAATATTCCAGACCACAGGATGCCATGACCAGGAGCAAAACCAGGTGGAAAAGTGACTGGGGGCTGCTGCTTGAGCATGGCTGGGCATTGGTCAGTGGATGTGAGCAATTGCTTAGTGCATCACTTGTTTTGTATGTTTTAATTATCATCAGCATTATTATTTTCCTTCCCTTCTATGTCCTGTTAAACTGTCTTTATTTTAACTCACAATTTTTACTTTTTTTCCTTCCAATTCTCTCCTCCATTCTCCTGGGGGAGGATGGAGTGAGTTGAGGGGCTGTGTGGGGATTAATTGTCTGCTGGGCTAAACCACAACAGAAGTGAGAAGAGCCCTTGAGATCTGCAGAGAGAAACAGATAAGCACTTGATGCATTTGCAAGCAATCAAGTTTGGGAAGCTGTGAATGCACTGCAGATAAATTACCACCCATGAGCCAGGAAACAGTCACTGATCAGCTGCTCTCCTGGTGTAAAGGCAAAGTGTGTCAGCTTGGGTTGCTGGAGGCTTTGAGCCAACTGCTGTGATGATGGAGAAACCAAATCCTTCTCATTTCACTAAATACACACATTCATTAGCAGTATCTCAGCTAACAGAGCTGTGGGATGTGCTGACCCATCCACTCTGCACCGTGGGAGCAGGGCTGCCACACTCCCTGAGTTCTGTTACAACTGCAGAAAGCCCAAAGGCTGATGAAATCAAGGGAAATCCACACTGCTCTGAGGTACCACAACACTGCCTGGGCAGGTCTGCAGCCACAGTGCGTGGGAGGAAGCACTGCTGTGCCAAAAAAGGTGATGAAATGCTACTCAGAGCCTACCCTGGGTCTGAAGTAGGGGTTTGGGGGGAGGAAGGGAATGAGGTAACAAGGAAGGATATTGCTATTGTAGTGTAATTGTATTGTAGTGTGGACTGTGCATCCAATAATGGAACAGCACAAGCTCAAGATATTCCAGCACTGCCATACCAGTGCTGGCTACTGGGGAGAGGTCCTGCTCATTTATTGAAAACAGCTCAGTTAGGAGAAAAAATGATGTTTTGGGTAAGGGAGATGTGGGTAGCACCAGTGCAAGAGCAAGCACTGCAGTGTGGAGAGATGAGGAGCTGCTGAGACACCTGCTCCTCCTGCTCACAGAGATTTCTTACCAGGCAGTGCCTTTGACTTCTGGCCAAGCGTTCTTGCAGGTGCTTGCAACACCTGAAAATCAACACCTGAATTCTCTGAATGTGTCCTGGTATCAGTTCCTTCTTCCTGGTCCAATTTTGTCCTGCTGTTCACCACAGCTCCTGCTCTCTGTGCTGGATGTTCCTGAGTGTAACAGCGATCCCCAGGTTGTGAATAAAAGGATGCAAAATAAGACAATGTCCTCATAGATTCACAGGAAGATCCTGGTGAGATTTCCCACCACTGGTTCCCAGGCAGTCTGCTATGGGAGGCAGACAGGGCAGACTGAGATTTCAGCATGACAAACCCACTCACTTCTCCAGAATCTGCAACACCAGTGAGACAGCAAAGCACAAGTCCAGCAAGGAACTGTGTCAACAGCTTGGAATCCAGGGCTGCTGCCACTTCAAACACAGGGTGGCCAGCTTGGAGATATCACCTGAGCCACACATGCACAATATCCCAGTGGAGCAGAACTGGGGAAGCCTGTAGGAACTCACCCTCTCCACCTGATCTGGCCCTTTCTTCCATCCTCTCCCCTGCACCAGCAGGGCACAGATCTCTGTATCAGGGGCATCTTTGTAGCCCTCTGGGCAACAACCAACACTTCTCACAGATCAGGGCAGCATTCAGTCCTGCTTCACACTAAGTGCTACCACAACACCCTAAAGTCCAAAGCCCTTCCCAGGGCTCACTGAGCGTCAGGTGACAATAATGACCCCACCTGGTGGTAGCACCACGCTGGCTAAAAGGGCTGCAGGACAACTCACAGTGAGTGGGCACAGTGGAACCAGCACCAGGAGAGCTCCTCACCACCCAAGGAGCTCATGGGAATGCCTATGGACAAAGCTGAAGGGTACAAAGGTGGAGAGAAAAAAGGAAAGGCCCTGGTCAGGGTCCTCCCTGATCCTACAAAGCACTGACTGTGCATTGTTCCCCATGGGAGATTTGGGGTGCAGCACTAGACCTTTCTTAAGCACACCCCAATTCTGGCAGCATCCTTTTCCAGCTCCCAAGACCCCCATTCCTCCTGATTTTATACAAAATCCTGCCCCCATGAGCTGCCTGCCTTGTTTGTAAGACCAGACCAGCAGCCAAAGCCACATAAGCTCCAAGAAGCTTGCAGAGCTACTGTAGGGATTTGCCTGGCTGGGACACTAATTAATATCCCTCAGAAGATTGCTTCCTGCAGCTTTACTCACTCATATTACAAGCAGGGCACTCCTTACTGTGCTTCAGGAGTGCCTTACTCTGTAATTAGCACAGTGCAGGGAACAGGGGAGCTCTTGCCCTAGGGAACTGATGCTTTCCCATGTGGGGTGGGATTTGCCAGGAGGTGGCTGGGGTCCTGGTTAACAGTGCTGAGAGAAGGACACAACTCTTGCCATGGCACACTCCATGTGCAGATTCCAGAGCTGTCTGTGAGAGAGGCCAGATTCATTAACTGGTGTTTAACCCACCAAAAAGCAAAATAACTTGCTCACATGTATGGAATTCATTAGCAGCACAGCCAAGGATATTAGCATCTAGTTAAACCTTGGCACTCCTCTCTGGGTTTTCCAGTGGCTTTGACCCTCTTGAGAGCAGGAGGAAATTAAAGTGTATTTGGCAGTGCTGCTCTCACACCAACATCTGCCCTCCAGCAAGCAGGAAATACATTTAATCACCCTCAGTGGCACAGCAGCCCAGGCATGCCTGTTCTGGGGGCTACCCCTGCCTGCCTGCTAGCTAGAAATAACTGTCACAGCCACACAGGGAGTCAGGCAGCTTTCCAGGATGAACTGCACCTCGTTCTCAGCCCTGCAGGAGAGAGGTGCTGCCATTTTTAGCTCTGTTTCCTAAAGAAACTGTGTGTAAACAACTGCACTGCTTTTCAGTCTCTCCCAATGAGTTTTTTGAACCCTTCTGCCAGCTGCAGCCCAGCACGTTTTGTAAAAGCAAGTAATCTGTCAGGGCTGCTTTGGAGTCAAAGATTGTGGGGTGAAAACAACACAACCCTTAGCAGACACCAGAGGATCCACCGTGGCCCAGTGCTGCCTTCCCTTGGCTCTCTGAGCACAGGAGTTGCACATCACAGCTAAGAGAACACAGCCAGAAAAATACCCTGCATTAAATATCCAACCTAAGGCAGGATAATTAATGCAGGATAATTACCCAAAATGGTTAGACTGTTGGGTGATGTGGAGCATTGACTGCAAGGGAAGGGGAACTAACCACCATACTGTGTCTGAGGGGGGAAGACAGGGAACCTAGATAAAATAACCCAGGAATGCTCTGGGCTTAGGAATTAAATGAAACACATTGTTAGAGTTTTCTACTCAGGTTTCCCCTAATTCACAGAAATTAAAGGATTTTCTGCTGGAACATGGGTTTTATGAGCCTGAGACTGTAACTCCAGCCAGGAGCAATTACATCCACCCAGTGGCATTTCCTACTCAACCCCAGCACAGGCCTGATGGGGAAAAGCCACCCCGAGCTGTGAGCTGGGATGAAAACGTCTCTTTCACATATGGCACACTGCTGGAAGACAGAGATTGCCCCCCTGTGTGCACTTGTTGCTCTGGCAGGGATAAAGGAGAGTGACCCCAGCACAAGCAATCCCAAAGGCCTGGAGATCACACCCCAAGGGAACAGACAGTCAGAGGCCAGGGGAGTGGGGCTCACTGGGAGTGTGGGTTTTACACAAGTCTGAGAGCACTCACACACTCCCAGTTATCCAAAGAGCTGCCACCTGCCCTGTGTGGCATGTCCTGCTGTCCCCAGCATAGATTTAACTGTACAACCCCTTTGCAACCCCCAGCAAGGCAGGCTTGGCTAGGGATGATTGCCAGGACACCAGCCACCTCACCCCCTCCACAATACAAACAGCTGAGCTGCAAAACAGGTTCAAACAGCCTGACTTCAACCAGTCATGGGCACCTCCTGGCTTCCTCCTGGCCACCCCTCTCCTCCCAGTCAGCATTGCCTGGGCCATGGGCTCAGTTCATGGTCAGAAGCCCGTGGCAACCCTCTCCAAGCATCTCTCTCCCATCCTCCCTCCTTTCAGGACAGCCTGTCCCCCTACCAGTAGTACACAATGTACCCAGACCCTGATGGGATCCAGACAGGCCTGTGGGACAACTGCTGCAGCATCTGGCTCTTCTTTTTCAAACTCCCCACGCTGAGTCACTTCGCAAATCCTTTGGGGAAGGATGGGGGCTCCAGGCAGCCCAGTGGCCCCACGCACCTACCAGCAACTCCTGCAAGAGGGGGAATTTGGCAGCTTCTTCAGGAGACAGCAAGAGCCTTACTGGGGGCTCCTGCAGGCAGTGCTGAGGTCTGATTTTCAGCCCTACTCGAAGGTGACTGGAACAGAGAAGCATGGTGGATGCTTAAGGCAACACAAAAAAATCACCAGGTGGAAAAAAAGCACCAAAAAAAAGACCGTGAGAAAGAAGAACAGGATGTGAGAAGTCATTTCACTCCGATGACCTTGAAGAGGGAAGGTCCTGATATGACACTAAGAAAAACATCTCAAGATTCACAGTCTTGTTTAAAACACAAACGAGATTCAAAACAAACCTCAAACCCCTGTGCCTCATGCAATTAGCAGAATGTGCTTCCAACACTCTACTAGATCTCTTATCTCTGTACTTACTTGGACAGGTAAGTCAGCCCTGGCAAGTTCCCCTGCACTTTCTCAGGGGTTCGACAGCTGGATTATTCCCAGTGAAGTGAGTGTAAGGCTCTGCCACTTCCAGACATTCACAAACAGAGGGAGCAGTCAGCCAGCCCTTGCTGGGTCACACTCGGTGCCAGCACTGCCATAGACAGGCCACACACACCTCTGCCAGCAAGGGCTTGAGCACAGGAGGAGTTAAGATCCTGAAAGTGGAACAACCAACTGTGGCTTGCCCCAGCAGCCCATGCCACGGAGAGGAGCGGGCTGTCGGGCCACAAGCCTCTGCTTTTCACTGAGCTGGCAGCAACCAAAAGGCCTGAAGAGAAGTGAAGCTCTTCCTCCCCCACCAGTAAGGTGCAATCACAGCCCTCTGTTGGCTCTAGATGATGGGAGCTGAAATCCTGGGCTGAGAGATGCCCACTGGTTCCAGCCCTGTCAGAGAAGAGCCACAGTGAAAATGGATCCAGTGGCACCTCTGCTTCTCATCACCACTATTAAAAAGTAGCCTGGACACCTGATTTTGACAGCGAGTTCATGAAGTCTCAGCCACATGCAATGAGTCCTGTGGTCCCTCCTTGAAGGGAAAGAGTTAAGAACACAGAGCAGTGTTCCACTCTACTGTCTAATTTGAAGTCCCCTTTTACAAGTCCCCTTTTCCTTCACTGAATCCCCCTCAAAGTTGCTTTTTAACCTAACCCAAAATACCACTGCTCACTATTAACTTTCTCAAACCTTCAGAATCTCAACCTGAGCGAATTGCCCTGTGGTTTAGGGAGACTGGTAGAGATTATATTTCAAATGGGAAGAAAAGATGTAGAAAGCAGAGGGGAAGTCTTTTTATCCACTGTACTACAGCGGAATACAGGAAATAGTATTCAATATATAGAAATATATTGGAATATATTTCCAATATATTTCCAAATATATCCAATATATAGAAATATATTGGAATACAGGCACAAACTTCTCTCTCCTATGGAGAAGACCCTTCTGGGTCTCTCAGGTAAAGTCCTCTGGGACAGAGAGCCTCCTGGATAAGGCAGACCTGAGCACAGCACATCTCTTGGAAAGACATATGGCATTTAAAGGCAAATTAGGATCTGTACCTGACTCCATTGGATGCTGCCAGTGCTGCACTGAGGCTCCCAGCCTGAGCCAAAACCAAGGTGTTCTGTGCACTGAGTCTTGGTGTTGCCCTCGCTCCAGTCAAAGCAGGTTTGTTATAGGGCACGAAGCCGACGTTGGAAGAACTGACTGACGCCGTCCTGCCGGGAGCCTGGTGAGTAGTGGAAGAGTTGGGAAAGTTTGTCATGGAGTGCCGGTAGCGTGTGGTGATGGGGCCAGTCCCGCTGTTTGGCCAGCACTGCTGGCAAGAACATCCCACCCCTGTGTGAAGGGGGGTGGTGGAGGTCGTCACCGGGTACGGGGCGTCCAAACGCCTCTGAACGCTGCGGCAGAACCTCGTGCTCTTGTTGCTCTGGACCAGAGCCACCAAGTCAATTTCGTAGTTGTAGCCCAAGGGCCCCAGGTCCACTCGCTGGTGGTTGGTGGCGTGGGCTTGCTCCAGGAACACGCAGACGTTCATCTCGTACGGGGACCACCCGCCCTCGTCGTTCTGCCACTCCCAGACGATGCCCCGCCCAGCTGCAGAGTCCCCCGGGAAAACGTGCCTGCGGACAGCCCGCATGGTCCCTGTGTGTGAGAGGAGGAGACAATAAATACAACAGTTCAGTGAGCAGAGAACCAAGAGGGATGCTGTCCCAGGGATTTGTGTCTGCACAGATCTGTGCTGCCTGCATGGGGGTGGTCGTTCTCATTCTCCCTCATTAAAAGACCTTCTTTTCCCAACAGGGCTGAGTTTGCTCATGAAGCTTAGAAAAATGCAACATCCCCGAGATCCCTGTCCCTCTGCCAAATCTGATTGTGGGCTGGCAGCAGGTTCAAAAGCTGCTAGGAGGAAGGGTGGGAAAGGAGGGAAGGAGAGAGGATGCAGACGCAGACACACCCGAGCACAAAGGCACAGTGATCACATATTCCTCCCTGACGTTAAAAGGGAAAAAAAAGTAAAAAGAAAAAAAATAATCAGGCTGAGGCACAGATCTGGTTAAAAAAAAAAAAACAACTCCCACAGCCTTGACAACAGAGTAACTATAGAGACAAGACACCATCGGGAAGTGCTTTGTAGGAGCACTTAAGGGACTGAACACCCACTTTGTTACACAAGGGTTGGGGCAATTTTGGTCTTGGGAGAGTGGGTGAAGTCCCAAGACGGGCAAGGGCAAAGACTTCGGAGAAGGGCAAACTTCTGCAGGCTCCTGACTGCTGGGAGAGAGAAAGCAAGACTAGAGAGGGGAAGACAATGAAGTAACTTGAAAACTGGAGAGAGCAGCTGCTCAGACAAAGGGAGAGAAATGGAAGGAGACACACCACTCCTGCAAGGCCGCTCGACAGCGACAGCTGGAGCTCGAACCCCCTGAAGCCTGGCTTTCCAGGATGACTTCACTCCTGGGTACTTTATCCCTCACTTCAAAAAAAGCAGCAGCCTAATGAAAGGGAAGGAAGCCACCCAACAGAACAGAAGGTCTGAAACCGTTGAAAAATGGGTTCTTGCAGCAGGGTCAAAACTGCTGCTGCAGGAAAAACCCTCAGCAGCATTCCTCAGCACAGAGAAAGAGCAGCAGGAAAAGCTGTGGGGAAAGCAAGTCTGGGGATCTAGGAAGGTGAGGGTGAACAGGGGTGCAGCAAGTTGTTACAACACAGGAGGAGTTCAAAGAGCACCAAGAGAAAAAAATATTAAATAAAGCCTCTAAAGAGGTCATGAGAGTTGTGGCACTATGCTCCAAGACTCTAGGTGAAAACTGGCATGTTTACAAGTATCCACACCTAAAGCCTGAGGAGAACTGCCCCAGGATATCACTGGAGACTCTGTGGGGCACAGGCAATCCAGGGAAGCTTCACAGCCAACAAGCAAATCCCAAGGAAGAGGAAGGACGTGGGACTCCACACTGCCAAAATCCAGCTGCTCCTGTGTTCAAGCTCTGCCTGCCTGCATGCTGCCATGAGGATCAGGCTGCTGTTATTGTATCCAATAGTTGTAAAAACTGTGTTTCCTTATCTCAGAAACATAAACCCACAGCCTCAAAAGGTGGATAATTTCAGGAATGAATCCCTGAGAGGAATGAGATGGTGAGACATACATTACATTTAGAAATGAGTGCAAGGAACCTGCTCCCAGAGAAAGGGGATTACCACAAGCAAGGCAAGGTGTCCAGTGAGGCAAGTCAGGAGACTAGCAAGGCTTTCCCTGCTCCACTGGCAGCTCAGAAGCTAAAATCAGCAGAAAGAGGACTTCAGGACTTGCAAGCATCTTGTGTTTTTAACACCCCCAAACAGCAGCAGAAAGATTTTTTAGGAGTCAACAACAAGACCAAGGCCATGCACTTGGAAAACATCCCCCTTCCCCCAGGCTGGCAGAGAAACTGGCATTCCTCTCCAGGGTGGGCAAACAGCTGTGGAGAGAGGACAACTCCTGCTGCTCCCCTGCACTCACTCCCCAGCTAATCTGCCTTGAGCAGCATCTGAAGCCCACAGCTAATCCTGCCCACAAGATCCCCCCGCACAGCTGTCATTCCCTGCTGCTGGGGACGCTGCTCCCGTTAACACTGGCTTCCTGTTATTCTCCCTGGCTTCCTTTGAAGAGCCTATTTATCTGTCTAAAAGCTAATGAGCAGAATACAACAGCCTATTTTTTGCACTGTTTAAAGATTTTTCATGGGGATGTTTCCTGCAGGGATTCTTTTCTCCAGCACATGACAAAGTTCAGCTGGCGGCTGGCTTAGAAAGGTTCACGTTTGAGGCAGAACCTTGCAGAGAGAAAAAGCTTTGCTCAGAACTGGGCCATGGAAAGGAGATATGAGAGCTTTTCCAACAGTCACGTTGCAGAGCACACAGGTATTTGTGGAGGGAGGTTCACAGCACTGGCCACTCTGATCCCTTTGGATCAATGGGAAACACTGCAGGAGAGCTGTGGAGCAGCATCAGCCTTTTTGTTACTAACAACTCAAAACTCAGATCTAGACCAAGGAAAGATGAGATCACACCAGCCAACATCGTTTCCAGAACTGAACAGGACTGTTCTTCAGAGATGAACAGCTCCAAACCACCCTGCAATGGACAATATCCACTGGGTGTTTTGAGATCTTTCACAAGAGTCTAAAGAGATGCAAACCCTCTCAAGACAGACAGCTGCACTTGTGGAAAAGAATGTCCCATTCACACTGGGACACATTTCACCCTCCCACAGGCTCTCTGCTCACCTTCACCAGACAGCTTAGGACTGCTGTCCCCAGGCTGGAACACTGGCTGAAAGGGTCCAGAGGCTGGAAGGCTCCTTCACAAACTTGGCAGGAAAGAAACAGATGCTGGTGCCAGCTCTAGTGGTCCATGCTGTACCACTCAAAGCCACAGCCTCAGCTGGCCTTCCAGATGTTTGAACAGGCCAAGCTGAGCACACCTGCCAAGGCATCCAGCTTAGAAAGCTCCTCACCTCACCCAGGACACCACTAGATAAACTCAGGCTAAGGTCACCAAATCAGAATAAAAACACGGATGCAGCTGTGATGACCACTCACATTTGCTCCAACCACTTCCCTTTCCTGCTGGAATTGGCTGATCATGCAGTTGATTCAAAATATTGCTCATTTACTGTTTCAGCTGGCAAGAAACCAGCACATGCCCCTCTCTAAAGCTTGGGATGATGCTCAACTGCATCCTGGAGAGACACTGGCAAAGGGGAAACTGATGGATGAAAAATTTTCCAAAGCAGCCATTCATCTGGGGTGTGTAATTTGGGATCTCCCTGGATTTTCCAGGGATGAAGTGCATGCATTCCATCCTTGCCCCTTGTCTAAGCTTCAGCTGCTCAGCCCATCGGGAGCAAAAGAGGGCAGGAATCATTTCTGCAGATTCTGAGCTGCTACTCCCAACGACCCCAGGAGACAGAATGAAAATCAGGTCTCAGTTCTGCTGTTAAGCCCACCCTGCCCTTTCTCCCTGGGAGGAAGCAAGCCAGGCTCACACAGCACAAGTGGAGGGAATATTCTGCTGCAGCATTTTGGTGTCGTGCGGGGGCTGCAGGCACTCACAAGCAGCTTGAGCAGGGGCTGCATGCCAAGGTAAAGCAGCTGGCACTCCAGCTCCAGAGGGAGCAAGGGATTCAAGCAGGAGGGTTGGAATGGTAAAAAGGCCTTTTTTACGCAAGTGATCTTGAATGGATTGAACAGGGGACAGGGGAAGGGGGGAAGTTTCCAGCTCTGAGAGCTCCCAGGCTGGGAGGGAGCTCCAGGGGTTCCATGATGATGCTCCTGAAGAGATCACAGCTGTCTGCTTGCACCCAGCCCCACAGATTTTTCCACACTGGACAGCAGACAGCAGATGTGCTCACAGAGCTGCCCGGAGTGGTACCAAACAGCAGAGCTTTGCAGGGCTCTTACACACAGAACAAGGCCCTGCTTTATCCCCAAGCACACCAGCAGAACGGGTGAGGAAGCTCCCTTACCTGTATCCTGCCGGAACTGTGTCAAGCTCGGAATGTCGATGACGTAGGGAGCCAGGGCGGGATCGGCCTGTCCCAAGGGGATGCTGCTGGCCAGCCCCGACCCCGAGCGCCGCCCCTTCTGCTGCGAGGCCTGGATCACCTGCTCGATGTAGCTGCAGACGTTGCCTCGGTAGGGCCTCCACCTGCCGAATTCATCCTGCCATTCCCACACGGCCACGGCCGCGGAGCTGCTGCTGTGCCCCGGGGCAGAAGCGGGCGGGCCGGATGGCCCGGCTGAGCCGCTTGCCGCTGCTCCCTGAGCTGCTGCCATGGTCCTCCCTGAGCTCTGGGCACGCTGGGATTGGAAGTGGCAGCTGGGCTGGCCTTACACCATTTTCTCCTGGGGACCTGCAGCAAGAAGAAGAGCACGGGGAGCTGAGAATGATGTCCCAAAACCCGCCAGCACGCATAAGCCATCAGAGAGGGAAACAAGCTCTGAGTTTCACAAAGACTGTGTTCACTGTGGATTTTAGAGAAGCAGACTGGCCTCAAAACCCTCTGGCTGAGGGTGAGTGAGGTACCACTACTCACTCCCTGCCAATGCTGGCAACTTCTCCTGCCAATTGAGGGCCAACACTCTTCAGGGAGACTCTGCTTCCTATGGCCTGTGGCACCAAAACCCACCTGAGTCAGCACAGATCTGTACCAAACCATCCCATAGCCACTGCTGATCTGTGTCAGGCAGACCTGCAAGCCTTGGCATGAATTCAGACAGGCACTCACTAGCCAGCAGTGAGCCAAGGCAAGCTGCCATTCTGCCCCTTCCCCATGCTCAGCACTGCTCCTGGCAGCTTTACACTGACCACCTCAATCTGAGCTGCCAAATGCTGGCCAAACACTCATTCACAGAAATGACTGAATTACACAAGTGGTTTCCAAACTCTTCACAGTGATCTGAGCTCCAGGGCTACACCATCAGCTCCATTCAGGCTTCTGACCACTTGGTTTTGGCCAAGGATCAGTCCTGTGACTCCTGTGCAGCATCTCACATTCAAACAAAGCCAGAAGACAACTCTAAATGCGCTGTTTGCAAATCACAGCACACACACTTCTTTACTTGAGTGTGATCCCAGCAAAAAACAGATCGGAAGGAGTACAAGGGAACCAGCAGGAACACAGGGTGTAATCAACGGCCTGTGCTGAGGGCACTGATTTAGTAGGTCCTCAAGATCAAAGCACACCTATTTGCAGCTTCTCAGGCTGGAAAACAAGGAACATCTTGAAACAAGGGACAATCAGCATCAAAGACTCAAGCCCTTAAGAGATGATTTGGGGAAGAACAGAGAAAGGGTAGGAGCCCAAAGATACCACACAAAGGCACAAAGGACAGCGAATAAATTCCAACAAGAAGAGATCATCACTCTCAGCCCCCAAGGGATGTAAAAAGAGCAGATCCAAAGGCATCACATGATCACCGAGAGACACCAGAGGTCTGATATATGACATTCCTTGTCTGTTGTGTCATTCCGAGGAATCCTGTCCAAACCATCTGCACACACATCTGTCCAAATGCTGGACAACCGCGTGGAGATCCCCACGTTGGTGCTCGTGTGTAGGTGGGTTTGGCTGTGAATGAGTGAAACTCATTTTGTTTTAAAATAAAATTCGCCTTCCCCCTTCTGAGGTCTCACGTCACTGACTGCTCGCTTAACTCCCAGCAGTCAGCAGGGAGCCGTGAGCTTCCTTCCCATCCAATGGAAAAGTTCAGCTCTCCCAAGAGGCAGAGCAGCAGTGGGTGGCTTTCCACTGGAGGATGCCATCTGCACAGAGAATGACATCCCTGCCGGATGGGGGAAGATCCCACGCTCCGTGGAGCGTCCCATCCACCACGCCCGTGTGGCTTGATAGCTTAAAAAAGACAGAGGAGAGCTAGCACAGAACAGACACACCCACACGTCTGCATTTATAAGAGGAAGGCAACAGTTTCCCCAGGAATTCAGTGTAAATTAGTTTATGAGCTGCTCTGAGATTTTTACACAACACCCCCAGCTCAACTGGTCTTGGTGACAAATTGCTCCAGATCACCAAGATCCAACCCTGGTCACTGCTATTAATCTTTTCCTTGTAACCCATTCTCGCCTAACACACCAAGGACAGTTATTTTACTGCTCAAACAGCAAATTAAGACTTAAGGTATCAAATCCAACACCTGCCTCTGCCACTTCTTTTTATGGCAGGTTTCACACCAAGTCTTTTCCACCTCAAGGACCACCAGCACTGTCCATGCCCAACTCAGAGCAAAAGCCAGGCTGTGGCATTTTCTGTCCCACCCCCCTGCACTAGGTGCTCTGAATCCCAAATACAGAACCAACACCTTTCTCTCTCCCCGAAGTTGTTACCAAATATTCATCTGCAGCCACACGCAGAGCAGAGCAGAGGGAGGCTGTGAGGAGGGAGTCAGCGATTCGTTTTCCTTCCTTTCTGAAACAGCAGCAGGAAATGCAAACAGGCAGACACCGCGGCAGAAAAGCCACCTCCTTCCCGTGCCACCTCACACTGGCTGGGGTGACAGCTGGGTGACAGCAGCCTGTCCCTCACCCCGGGGTGGCAGTGAATCCTGGAGCACACGTGAAGGTACCCGGGGCTGGCTGCACGAGAGTGTCGCGTGCTCCAACATCCACTTCCCCATCAGAGTGCAAAAATATTTCCTGTGCTGGGACTGCTGCTCCAAAGGAGGAGCGAGGGGCGTATTTCAGCCTCCTCCTGCCAGCTCTTGCTGAAAGCTGCTGGAGCCAGCAGCTGTTTGCACGGACTGGGAAGTGAGGAATGAGGGAGAGCATCAGTAAACCAGAATTACACAAGTCCTGGAGTTGTGGCAAAGGAGAAAGAAAAGGCCTAAAGTTGCAGCTCCTGACTTCTCTTTGAGAATTCGGCAGCACGCAAATATTAAAAGCTGAGAAAGTCAATAGTGGAGCTGTTTGTACAGTGTTCAGCATTACACCACAGCAGAAAGGGTTTGGGGAGGAGTGGGATGTGGTTTGGGACATGTTACACATCCCAGCTCACATCTTCACTCAAATCTCATGGACTAGAACACTTCATCTCAAGCTTTAAAAATACCTTGAGAAGCTGAAATTCACATCAGCCCTAAAAGCTCTCATTCACCACTCCAGTCAGAAATCCTCTGGACCACCCTTCCTCCAGTGAAAGCAAAACCCTGGCTAATTCAAGTGCAGACCTTAATATTCCAGCCAGATGCCCTTCACTTTGCAGGTATTTGGTAACACGGGCTCAGAGCCTGAGTTTGGATTTGTTTGGTTGGTACTTTACGCCCAGCACAACCTCTGAAACATTTGTCCACGTGGCTTTAATTGGGGACTTGGACAGGAAAAAAACTGAGTGCATTTCAGATGTGTTTTCCAGCAGCTTCACTCCCTGCTCCTCAAACTCCAGCAAATGGTGGTGAGAAAGCTGGAGAACGGGAATTAAAGCCTTTGAAAGCTGTATTTAATTCTCTGTTCTACTTCCAGAAAGCAGAATTTCTTTCGCTTTAAATGCAGGATGTTAAAATTCATGGGTCTGAGACGATTTCTAAAAATGCCAACTCTTTTTTTAAGTTTCTGAACTTGAATTGCCAGCGCTGATAAAAGTTTTCACGAAATGCAAGCTTGTACCTGGAAAAGAATAAGAGCCTTGGGAGCTCTTGAGCTGGGCTGAATTAAAAATAAAAGTCACCAGATTGGTAAAATAAAGACTTTTCAGCAGGTTGTTCAGAAAAGAGTGCCCAGGAGGGATTGTTAAGCATCACGACACCACTTTGAGAGACAGGACTGGGAGGGCAACAAAGATCCCATGGGAAGAGATTACACAGGGATTAGGGGAGCACATAAAGCACAGGGAGGCCACAGGGCTGCAGCAAGACGTGACTCTGTGCAGGGGGCACGACTGGAGCAGCATTACAGGTGCTCTAAGCCCTCCCTCGACCCCAAACCACCCAGCCAGGGCCCCCCCAGGCCCCCACACCAGCTGAGCTGCACTTCTGGGCACACCAAAACCTGGTGCTACAGGGTTGGAAGCTGTTGCCAGGTAATTCATACCCAAACACACCTTTCCTTACACAAGCACCCAGCACCGGTTAGCACCAACCAAAGAGAAAGAACAGGGCTCGGCAGTAGAGAAGGGTCACAGTAATAACTCCAAGCACGCAGATCCATCCCAGTCCTGTCCCAGCCTCTCCTGATCCTCACGACACGAGGCGGTTGGGTTGACAGCCAAAACAACAGAAGAAATAAACCCGGCTGCTCCAAACCTGGACTGCTTCCATTCAAAACAAGCTTTTTAAGCGAGTTCCCCTCGGAGGGGGAAAATAGAGACGGCAACTGAGGCGGAACAAAGCGTTTGCCTTGTCAGTTAAGCCGAGGGCTGGTTTCGGGCATAGAATAGATAAACCGAGGCGGCGAGAGGAGGGCAGGTACACCCAGACACAGGATCCCACCTGGCCACGGGATCTCAGCACACTTTGTGTCCAACCCGACTACTCCTGGGTCCTTCCGGGCACCCAGGCGGGTTATTTATTTGCGGGGAGATCACTGACTGGTTAGTGAGAACCTGGCACGACCTGGAGAGCCCCTCCAGCTCCCCAACGGCTTCAACTAGCGGCAGGAACTCCTGGAGCCCCAGAACAGCCAAGCCGGGTCCCACCTCGACGAGCCGGTGCCTCAGGGCCGGGCTGAAGGGGGCCACCCCCCCCTCAGGGAGCGCCCTGGGCAGCACCGACCACCCACCGCAGCCCCCTGTTGGCTCCCACCGGTCCCCACGGGTGCAGGGGGGTGTCCGGGCGGCACCGACCGCCCCGGGAGCAGTGCAGGAGCCAGGGCCTGCTGCGAGGGGAACGGCGC
>JANPWX010000529.1:1704108-1733924 GCA_024734555.1 Trochalopteron elliotii
GTGTGTGTGATGGGCTGTGTGGCACACCACCAGCACAGCCTCTCCTTGCAGTCTGACACCTCTTGGGTGCTGTGGGTGTGACCCCTGGGCCCAGATCCAGCCTGGATCAATCAGCTGCTCACCACCTTGAGGGTTTTGTTTACACCCGTGGACATCCAAAGCAAAGCCCTGGAGGTGCCTGTTCCTTGTTTGGGATGAGGATGGTGGAACACAACCCCCTGTGCCACAGATCTGTGCAACGACACAGTGCTTCTCTTTCCCAGATGCTGCACCTTCATCACCCCCCTTGCAAGATGTGTGTGTTTATTTAGGGATTCCTGTGATCTTGGAGCATTTTGGAGGGTGCTGGATCACTTCTTCATGCTCTCCTAGGGGTAGGTCAGACCCCACCTGGGTTTTTGCCTTTCCTGGGACTCCAACCAAGACCTTGGCAGCAGTGATTAAAGAGCCACAGAACCAGAGAATCATTTAGGTTGAAAAAGACCCTTTAAGATCACCATAATTCCTTCTGAACCAGGAAGTGTTCACCAGTCCTTATCAAATGACTTGAAACCTCCCTGGACTTTACACCCATGCCACGATACACCTGCCCTGAAAGGCTTATAAAATAAAGAACATTATGTTTGGAGTCAGTAGTTACAGTAAAAAAAAAAACAAAAAAACACATAGAACCACTTTCTACTGTAGGAATGGAGGGATATTATAAAACTCTTCTTCCAGCATTAAACACATGAGACTAATTTTTGCAGAGCCTGAATAAAGTCAGTTTTCATCCCAAAATGTACAGTGCCAAGCACATAACCACGACAGCTCCAGTGAAAACCCTCTGGAGCTGCATCCCCACACAGCTCAGCCTCGTATGCAAATGCCCATGGATTTCTCTGCTCCAGGATGGATGAGACTGTCACATACTTGAGTTCAAAATACTCACAAAGTACTAATAATTGCCAGAAGTGATTGATAGCCTGCTTGTAATGTGTCTGCTTAAGCAATAAGTTTCACATTTACAACTCAGGTGCTTGGGATTCCTGTCTCCTGCGGCTGTAATTAGAAACTGGAGAGCAATGCAAAGGGTTTTTTTTTTTCCTGAAAAATAGATAGGAATGCTTCATAAAGCCATGCTGGGGGCAGACTATGTGATCCATGTGGCTGCATGGGTGGACAGGTATTAAATATCCTGTGATCCTAAATAGGAAAAGGTTTAAGGGAGATTTGAGGATGGTGAAGAAGGGTTTCTGTCGAGTCTTGCAGACCTTCATGGCACGGCTGGGAGACAGAGGGATGCTCACTGTGAGGAATCCTGGCTGGTGAGAGAGGAAGGGTGAGGGCTCAGGGTGATGCTCCAGGGCTGAAAGGTGCTACTGATAAGGGCTGCAGGGTAGGGGAGAGCAGAGGTGAATTGGGTGCAGCTCCTGGGTGGAGGGAAGGGCTGTACAATGGAGATAAACCAGTCAGGTGGTGGCTGAGCCGTGGGAATAGTCTTAAATTGCATTGGATTTATTTAATGTTTTTATTTTTGAGCAGGGATTCATGCTCTGACCTTGCATCAGGGTCCCTGGAGGTTTTGTCAGGAACAGTGAGTGGTTGAGGTACCTCATTTCAGCAGTACAAGTGCATGGTTGGTCCTCAGCCTCCCTTTTCTCACACCTCTCTGTCACTTGTGCTGTATTCCACAATGGTCCAACAACCTGAAAGGGGTTAACAGAGCCATGGGCAACATGAATCCGGGGTCTGCTGACCAGCTGAGCCTGTCAGACCCCACTGCACAGCTTCCTCCAACTGTGCTGTGTCAGGGTGGCTGTAAAGGTCCTTGATGATCCCTGAGTCTGAAAGGTGAACCTGGGTGTCCTGCTGTTCCTAAGGACCCTATTTTCACAGGGATGCAGACCTCACAATCCTCACTGCCTGCAAAAATATTTTATATTTTACATGACTTTTACCTTAACGATCCCCAGATTTTAACACAGTCCCTTATGGTTTTTATTTCTTTTTTCAGGTGGATCCCTTTTTCCCCATGCTGCTCTTTCCCACACCCTTCTCTGCATGCTCCCCAAATCAGTATGCAAAGCACTGAGTCCTCCAACATGGCATCACCTCCTGTCTGATCCATCCACGCACTGGGGTAACCAGCCAAATATTTGCCTTCCCCCTGCTCCTTTCCTTACAGTGGTGCTGGAAGGCTGTTGAATTAATTTCTCCGTGGCTGCTCCCTCTCACACGGTTTTGGCTCGAGGTCCTACACTAATGTCTACAAAACCTGATGCTTGAGGCTCTGTTAAATTGCCAAGCTTAGCCTGGTGCTCCAGGGAATAGCCTGGCCACTTAGGAAACAGCCTGTCCAAGCTCTGCTGAGATTGCTGCAGCACTTTGAATTCACAGCCCACTCGATTTCAGATTAATTTCCCTGAGCAGACAAACCCAAAGTGACAGGAATTAGGAAGAAATTCCTCTGCAGGCAAAGAATAATAGGTGAAATTTCATTTCATTTTCCTCTGCAGCTGCTGCTGGTTCCTGCCAGGGACCAGCTAGACAAAGCAGGGATGGATCTGGTGTGGGCATCCCCCTCCTGCTGGGTGACCTTGCTGTCCAGCCCTTGGGAATTTCCTGCTGAGAGGGACATATTCCTCGTTCCTGCTGGTAGTGGGAGATGTCCCCTGTGCTCACATCAGCTCTCTGTGTTCCACTGCCTGCCTTCTCTGGGGAAATCATGGAATCTTGAACAGTTTATGCAGGAAGGGACCAGCCCAAGTTGTTCCAAGCCCCTGCTATGGGCAAGGACACCTTCCACCATTCCAGGTTGCTCCAAGCCCCACCTAACCTGACCTTGAACATTTCCAGCGTCCATATCTTCTCTGGGCAACCTGTGCCAGGGCCTCATCACGCTCATCATAAAACATTTTTTCCTTACGTCAATCCTAAATTTACCGTTCTCAGTTAAACCCCCTGTCCCTTCTCCTGTCATCCTGATCCCGATCAAAAGGCTGTCTCCATCCTTTGCTAAATCCAGCCGAATCCTCTGGGTTGTGTTCCTGTCTCTCCTGCTCTGGCCACGCTCACCTCGCTATTAGTGCTAATTAGGGGCAGAACTCATCCCGCTCTGCCTTCTGCTTGCTTTTCCCCGTGGAGCTTTCCTCTCTCTTCCCGAATCCAAGCCTCTCCTCGCTGTCTCCAGCGCTTCTCCCTGCAGCTGCGTGCCACCTAGTGCACACTCAGCCGCCTGGCAGCCGACAAGGCAGGCGATGCATCCCTCGGGAGCTTTCCCGGAGCTAAATGAGCCTTTCAAGGTCCTTCCGACCCAAGCTGTTCCATGCAGCGTCAGGCTCGGGTACAGTTTCTCCATCCTCACGCAGGTTCCTGCACTGGCAGGCAGCGCTGTCCACTCCGTCTGTGTTGTCAGCCTGGCTGTCCCCACACAGCTCATCGCATCCCAGTCACCCACTTCGGCACAGTTTGGACTCTCTGGAGTGAATCTAAAAGCACTGAGGCTGCAGCAGTTCCATCTCACAGCAGCGATGCTGCAGCAGGAGTGGGATGCATTAATTCCCCAGGGCTGGCAGAGAAGCCAGCAAGTGCTGGAGTCATAAAAATAAATACACCTAGATAAATACCTGCATATATGTAATATATATATATATGGCTATTGTCCCATAGGATCCTGCTGCCAGGTGAGGTTTCACCGCAGAGGTAATAGCAGGCAGAAAAGGGAGTTACAGACACACCCTAAAGTTCCACAGCGAGTGCCTCTGGTGAGGGAGGGGACCCAGCTCCCTCTTTCCCATCCCCTCTCCCCCTTTGTGATCCGTTCCTGCTCCTCCCCAGCCCTGGATGGCGGCCGGAGCCCATGGCATGGGTCTGCTGCCCTCCAGAGAGCCTCCTGTCAGCACCGCGTCCTTGGGCTGCTCCTTCCCACCTGCCTGAGGTGGTTTCTGCAGCACGTCGGGCAGGAAGCAGATTAGGGAGGAACAAAGGTGATTTTGTCTGGGGAGGGAATGGGTACCTCTCCCCGAGCTCCGGCTTGCTGCAGCCCAGGGCAACGCTGAGCCTCTCCGGGGGCTTCCACTGCTCTTTCCTCAGCCCTGCCGTTCCGTCAGTACTTATAATCTGCCAGAAAACACCTTAAAATTAGCTGGTGCTTCCCAAATAGCACAGGGGTGTGTTGGGAGAACAGATCCAGCTGCATCGAGGTGGGGCTTGATGTCAGGACAGGGAACTGAAACAGTCTTGTACTGGATTTACATCTTTCCCTTCCTCAAAGGCTGGTTTGGGGCTGAGAGCTCCCCGGACCCCACATCGCAGGATCTCATCACTGGCCGTGCCCTGGAGCAGCAGGAGGAGCAGAGGAAGGAGGGGAAGCTCCATCTTGCTGTAGATGCAGCATTTTTCCTGCCAGTGCTCCCCAAAGTGAAAGCAGCAGCAGGAGCCCCCTAAATACCCGGTGATTTAGCACAGCAATCAGCAGGGGAATCCTATCATTCTTTATACATTGGCTAAGGCTCGAAACAGCAATTGGTGTTTTTAGCCTTGTGTTTCCCTCCTGGCAGCAAGAAGATGCCTTTTGTTTCAGCTTAGGGCTCTTTCATACAGCACCAGGCTCTTCTTTACATCCCCAATGCATTTCCTGGCCATGGTATAGCCTGGAAAAATGAGTTTCTCTCTCCTTTGTATTTTCCCAACTAATCAAAAAGGGAAATCGGTTTGGATTTTCGGTTTTGGTTTGTTCCGGTTTTGGTTTTGGTTTGTTCCAGTTTTGGTTTTGGTTTTTGGTTTGTTTGGGTTTTTTTTCCTGGAGGCCTTGTATTTTCTGCAGTTTTGTGAGCCACTTGTTTTCCCCAGTTTCTACCCATGGCCAAACTGCTGCCAGAAAAGAGGTCTGCTGGAGATGCCACCCACTGCCACAGGAAGCTGTGGCAGATGTGGCAGATGCTGCTCATGGCACATGGCAGCTGCTGAGTGGATGTGGGGATGGCTCTGGGAAGCTTCTCTCCTGTGAGCATCTCTGGTGTGTCCTGGAGTGTCCCTGCCTAGGCAGCAGGACCATCAAGAAGCATAAAAAGAGCTTCTTTTTTTTCCCTGGCACACAAGAGAACAGCCTTGCTGTCCTGTGGAATTTTATAATTAGCCTTTTTTTATGTTGTGGCTGCTCCCTGAATAAGGCTGACTGTGTTTTCTTTTCCCCAGAGCAGCGTAATCCCCTAGCCTGATACTGCCAAGCCACTCAAGGCACATGCAGGAACGATGTAGACATGGAAAAAGGCTGAGATGCTGCCCCAAATGCCCAGAGAAATCCTGGACAGGATGGAGAGCATCTTATCCCTGCATGTCCACATTTTGCTCCTGGTCTGCAAAACCTGGATGTGGATTCATGCTGGAGCTGATGATTCCCAGTCCATGGGCCCTGGCAGACAGCCAGGACAGTGGGGAGTCTGTCAAAGTTTAGGCAAAACAGACTTAAAAGGCACCTTTGAAACTTGTGCTCATGATCTGGTTAATTAGAACTTTGCTGCTACTGGGAAATAAAAGTGCCTAATTGCTAATTACTAAATCCCTGCAAGAAAGGAACAGCAGAAGCAGTTGGCGACAGTTGTAGGCAGAGCTGGCTTTGTGCAGAGTTAAAATACAAAACCCAGGCTTTTTAGGGCATTTAGAAGTCTGGGCTTTGCATAGGAGCAAGTGAAAAATTCAGCAGCAAGAGCCACAAGGCAAATTCTGCCTCCCGTGAGAATGAAGCCAGGAATCCTGTGGCTCATAAAATCAACTTCTTCAAAGACAAAAGCACACCAGGCTCCTAAAATTGCTGGGGAACTTGAGAATTCGTAAGGCTGGGAAACTCAGTATGTTTGGAGGTTCCTTTTCTGTGGTCTTCAAGGTTGCTGAGACCCAAAAGTCTCACATTATCTGGCTTTTATTTGCAATGGTGGTTAAAATGGTTAAAAGGCTGTAATAATTAAAAATTATTAAATATACACTATTCTTTTTAAAATAGAGAGATGCCCTGGTCAGGAGCAGAAGGGCATGGATGTGTAGGGCAGGAGGTGGTGGAGGTGGATGGGGAAGGTTTTCAGGCACAGGACATCCCTCACCACAGGCTGAGAGCACAAGGATAGGTCAGGTCCCTCCAATGTCTTCAGCAGAGATGCCTTGGATGGTCAGACAGGAAAAATCCTGTAAAAAGGAACCTCTAAAGCTAATTTCTTGCCTGGAAAGAGGCAGGGAAGACCATGGTTTGGCCAAGGAACAGGTCTCCAAGTCCCCCCCAGGCAGGGAAGGAGGTCAGAACCATCCCCTCCTGCTGCACCCCAATGCTGGCTCAGGCACCGACAGAATTATTTCCAGCCAGATGGTTATTGCTGACTTCCTCTCCAGGTGGGCACTCAGACAGCCGAGGAGGGAGGTGGGAAGGAGCTGAAAAGCCCAAATCCTCTGAAAAAGCTTCTTCCTTCCCCTCGAGGCGTAACCCAGGCTCTGCCAGCACCCAATTTAAGGATGTGTCCCTGGCTGCCTCCCTGAAACCCGAGCCATTCCCTCTGCGCCATGTCTCCTTAGCGGTCTTCCCTCTCTACTCCTCTTTCTGCTTCTTCTTCCTCTTCTTCTCCCTTCTCCTGCTCCCTCTCTTTCTCCTTTGCTTTGGGGATGATCTGCCCCAGGATGGGTTGCAGGGCTGCCATCCTGCTGTAACCCAGCAGCAGCCCCAAAAGTGCAAAGAGATGACAGGTTGGAGCTGTTCCGTTGATGGATGAGATCCATTCTCTTCCCCCTTTTTAATTTTCTTTTAAATTTACTAAGCAAGATCTCACCTAAAGAAAAAATTCCTGCCTTATCCCCATCACATCCTACCAGGAATATTGGTTTCAAACGTTATTTTTTAATATTTTATAACTAACTAGCCAGCTCCTTTGTTTATTTCAAAAGAGGACAGATATTTCTGGGATTCGATACACCTGTCTTTATACTGGAGAGAAAATACCAAACAGGTATGTGGATTTATGATGCTTTTTTTTAGGTCAGGGAGGTAATTACAAATAATGATCTGGCGGGGTGGTGGCAGCTGAAAAACTGTGATTTCTCCTGAAGTTGTTTGAATAATGAAAAAGTGGAAGAAGCGATAGAGAACTGGGGTTCACTCCAGCCGTGGCCAAGGGGTAGAAAGAGGACCAAAAGGGTTCTCCAGGTGGGAGGAGGGAGTTTTTACCAAGGGCAAAGAGCTGGCTGGGCACTGTGTCTGCTGTGGTGTGTTATTTGGGGTGAAAGCAGAGACTTTCTGTGCTCCACTTTAAAGTCCTGATCCTCCCCTGTGAATTTTGTACCATCCCTGGTGGTCAGTGCTTGTGCAGGATGGGGGTGATGGAGGATTTGCTGCTTCTTCCATCGGGTCCCTGGGGGGGGTGGCTTCACAGGACTCCTGACATCTTGAAAACCTTGGTGTGAAGGGACTTCCATAAACCCACATTCAGCAATGCTTTAAATCATAGAATCATCACAAAATCATAGAACGTTTTGGGTTGGAAGGGACCTTAAAGCTCATCCCATTCCACCCCCGTGCCATGGGCAGGGACACCTTCCACTATCCCAGGTTGCTCCAAGCCCTGCCCAACCTGGCCTTGGATACTTCCAGGGATCCAGAGCCAGCCACAGCTTCTCTGAGTGATGTTAAAAGGGATGCTGGGTTTTGCTACAGTGCCATAATGACTAATTATGGCTTAAAAGCAGATTTGATTCTATGAGGATTCTGAAAGAACCTCAACACCCCTGGGTTTAAGGAAGGGGGTTCAGTTTTCAGCTGAATCCTGAGCATTGGGGTGAGGATGGAGAAGCAGTTGGAAAAGCAGAGATGGAGAAGGAAAGTTGGGTTTTCCCTCTTTGGGGTCAGCTGTGGCACAGCACCGCAGTGGTTAAAGCCCGCTGCCACCCTGCCAGGGAGCAGGAACGCGCTGGCTCCGGCACAAAAGTGGCCGGCGATGACAACGTCCCTGCGAGCAGGACGCGATGCCGGGGTTTGGCCGGGGCAGGGCGGCGGAGGGGCCGTCTGTCAGCCCTGCCCCGCTGCACAGAGGGGAGGGCCCGTGGGACAAAAGGCGACATTATTCGGTGCTTCAGGAGGGATGAATGGAGTATTGAAAGCCACCACCTCAGCCAGTAGATTGGTTTTCAGCCTCCATCACTGAGCTGTCTGTCCGCTGGTGAGTCTCCTCCAGAGGCTTGGTCAGCAGGAGACGAGCACAGATCAGGGAGATGTAACGGGGCTGTATCCCATCCACGTGGGCTCCTTCCTGCACCTCCATCACCTCTTGCTGGTGCACAGAAAATCCTTTGGTCCACCATCATCTCTCCCTAGTGCAGGCAAAGAAGTCCAAGCCTTATTCTGGAGGCTCTGGAGCTTCCCCAGCCCATGATCTGGAGGGGCCTTGGCTGGGTGGACACCAGCACACGGAGCTCTTCTCATCCCATGTCTCCACATGGGAAAACCAGGAGCAGCAAAAGCCTGGATGAGAGATTTCCACGGGAAGGAGGGTTTAGCCACTGATACGGTGGATTTCAATGACCTTTCCCAAGTTTCTGACCACGAGTCAGAAGCGGCAGCAGTCGTTGTGTATCTCTTCAGGAGTTGGTGTGCCCCGTGCGGGCTGGAGGGACTAATTTTAGGGCTCTGCTGAGCTGAGCCTGACAGCTCGGGAGCATCCTCACGATGGCACTGCTCCCCCAGCGCACGCCGCCGCCAGACCGGCTGCTGGGACCGCGGGATGTGGGTCTGGGCTCCCGGAGGTGTCCCGGCCAGCAGCACTCATCCTCCTCCCAGACAGCCTGCGAGTGAGACAGAGCTGGAAATCCACCCCTGCGGCAGTGAGCAGTAAATGAAGGGGAAATGGAATCTTAAAATATTTAATCTCTTCCTTATTTTCTGCTGACATTCCCTGTTGCTGAGTTTTATCTCGCAGGTGGGATATGGCCCTTCAGCTTCATCTTGCCACTCAAAAAAAAAAAAAAATTTGCTAACAAGCAATTTATCAGTGAATCCAGCTGGAATTATTTTTCATGTGTCACTGCTCCAGGAAATACTGAGGAGGGATATGTTCACAGGTCCTGCATGGCCCTTGGTGACCACAGGCTCTCCTGGCCACCACCACTAACACTGCTGTCTGCATGTTTCAGGGAAGTGTCCTCTGGAAATTCGCCTGCAGGAGGACTGACAAGCAGCAATGACACTCGGTCCCTGTCCAGACACCCAGCACAGCCCAAGGAGGCAGAACACCGAGGTGCTGCCTCTCTCCTTGATGCCAGCCATGCTCCTCATCCTCCTCATCCTCCTCAGCCCCACCGGTGAGCTCCTGCCTGGGGCAGTGGGAGGGGTTTTAGGCACCCGTGATCCCAGATTTGTGGGCAGATTTTCTCCAGACCCAGGATTATTGTGGTGTCCCCCACAGCGCTGAGTGTGCACAGGGATGGAGGGAGGACGTTCAGCTCTTATGTCCCACCCTGACCTGGCTGTGATGGCAAGCCCAGCACTCAGGACAGACAGGGCAATGGGGCAGGCATCTGCCAGCACTGGTGACAAAGCAGTTCTGGGCTCCAGAGCAGGCAGCACCCATGGGAAGGTGCTGATGGCCAAGGGATGCTCCCGGAGTTGCTCACTGTGGGACTAGTCCTGCCAAGGAAATGGGTAGAATGAGCACCCATCCCCTGAGAACAACGGTCCCTACTCACTCCTGGCAGGCACTGTCCAGCCAGCATGGGAAGCATTTAAATAGACCTGGGAAAAGCTATTCCTGCCCTGGAACGCGGGTCCACACGAGTGCTGTGGCAGCGTAATTATCCCAGTGTGACTCTGTCCGTGTAATTACAGCCAGGCGGTGGGGAACGCATTCCTGCCTCAACAAACCTGCCCCAAGGCACAGCCAGCCAGAAAACTGGGAATTCAGGTGTGGTCACACATCCTAATTGGGTTAAATCGGGTTTTACCTTCCCACCGCCTCAGCTGGTGCGTCCCTTTCCCCTCGGGATGCTGCGGCAGCATCCGTGCCCACACTCCGGGTGTGGAGACCCCGGGGGGACCCTGGTGGCTCTGTCGCTGTCCCCTGCATCGCCTGGCTCTCTGAGAGCAGTGCCATCTCTTCATTAATAGGCACAGATTAGTCGCTAACGAAGGGCGATTTGTCCTCCCTTTTGGTGGTTTTGTTTAGCAGCGGTGTTTACTCAAGCAGTTTCCCTTTTTCTTTTGGCTTTGTGAAGCTGGATCAGAGAAACATGGAGGGCTCTTTCTCTTCTCAAAAAAGACAGTTTCCCCCTCATTCCTCATTATTGTAGACAAACCCGGCATATTCTTTTCAGATCTCTCCCGACTTTGCTGGAGGATGCTCTTAAATTAATATTTCAGAGCTTTGATTTTGACTTAAAGGGAGATGAATATTTATCAATGTCCTTTTTATCCACTGCTTTTTCGGCATTGGAGAGGACTAGGTGTTAAAAATCAATACAAACCAGGATCAGACACTCTTCCTAGAAACCCTCACGTCTCCCCATTGTTGGTGCAGGGGTGATCTGCATTACCTCTACCCTGTTATCCAGCCCACGGGGCTGCTGCATCCTTCCCTGTCCTCTCCTGCAGAGCTTCTGTGCTCCCATAGTCTCACCTGTTTAATCCTCAATTCTTGCTAGAATCACAGCGTCCCTTTCCATGCCTGGTCCAGCTGGGTAGGGCAGGAGCTCTGACCTCTCTGGAGCTCCCCAGCTGCTGCTGTTCATCCCAGCATCCCTGCTAAGTCACGGATACAGCCAGACAGTCGCCTTATTCTCCTTCCTCTTGGGGCTTCTAGGTCTTTCTTTGACAGCCCTGATTTCTGGCTGACTTAATGGTCTCCCAGGCAACGTCCTAGCAAGGGAAAGGGAGGTGGGTTCATCTGCTCTGCTGTCCCCCCCAGGTTCACCCTGCTCCTCACGGCGGTGACATCCACCCCCAGAGTGCCTGGAGTTGACCTTCACCTCACTGCTGGTGGGCTGAGAGTGAAGCAGGACAGGGCTGGTCTGAGGCAGTGGGAGGAAAAGAGGCCACGGAGGCACCACGGGTGTTGATCAGTCCTTGGGTGCTGTAATTAGCACAGAGGCATCACAGAATCATGGAATGGTTTGGGTTGGAAGTGACCTTACAGGTTATCTCGTTCCGAACCCCCTGCCATGAGCAGCGACGCTTTCCATGAGGTTTGGAAGGATTTTGGGAAGTGTCACCCATGGGAGAGGGTTGTGCAGCCAGAGCCTCAAACCCAGGACACCTCAGATGCCCAAGGAGATCTGTGCTGGGCTCCAGCATTGGACAAGTGCTTGTGGACTGGCATGTCTATGAGGTCAAGCCACCCATCCCCAACCCCAGGGGATCATGATCATGTTGCTGTGACCTCCTGGACAAGCTGGAGCCCTCAGTGACCCAGGCTGGCAGCATTCCAGGGAGGAATCACTCATCACTCAGCATTGGGGCTGAGAGGGATTTTGTGCTCAAATAACACCCAGCTGTGGGAGGGGAGTCCAGAGATAAGGACACATCCTGCATCCTTCAACTGCTTACCTCCCTCTGGATGAGATCTTTTCCCCCCCTTAAGGTGGCTGCACCCCATCAGCAGGTGTGTTGGTACTTGCATGTAATTATGGAGCTTCCAAAAAGTGGATTTTGTTGGGGAAATAAAAAAAACCCCTAATTTAAATGCACATAGGGTGCAGCATCTTCCATCAGGAGATCTTCACTGGGTTCCTCAAGCTGGGCAGAATTGATTTTCCTTTTTCCCATCTCACCACCCAAGTTTTCCATGGGGGTGATGGGGCAGGAAGATGCAGGAGCTTCCCAGGGCCCACAGCAAGGCAACAATGGAGCCAGGGATGGACAAAAAGGGCCCCAAGACCTGGCCCAAAACAGGACCCACCTGGAGTGGCTTCTGCTGGCCACCAGGCTCATCAGGTCACACATGTGTCACCTTGTGTGTCAAGCACCATCCCACCAGAGTAACAGTCACTCATATGCTGCCTCAGTTTCCCCACCTGTGAAGTAGATGAAGTGATGGCCCAGAGAAGGGTGTTTATTTTTTCCCCTACAAACACCAGGACTTTGCAGGAAAGGGAAGGGTCCAAGGGCTGCTGGGTCCTGCTAGTCCCCACCACACCCATCCCATCCCTGCTCCCATCACTCTCCAAGCTGCACCTCCTCCTCTCTGGGGAGAACTGATCCTTTCTCTTCTCCCTTGCAGGCACCACCTCTGAGCCCGAGCTGTTGCCATTCCCAGGTGAGATTCTTCTCTTAAAGTCACTTTTCTCCAGGAAGTTTTGTAGTTGAAAAATGCATTTTTAGGTAAAAGAAGGGATTTGGGGAATTAGAAAAGGAAAGATAATCATTTGGAACAAAAAGCAGCAAGAAGAAGCTAAACTTCTTTTACAGAAAAAGGAAAAAAAGATTCTTTAGTATCTTTATTTTGCTAAGTATCCTGAGAGGAGAATTTTGCCACCTCCTGCTGAGTCCCCGTCCCAGTGCCATGCATCACACAAAAGTAAATAATTCCCTTGATGTAGTAGACCCCGGGCACTTCCACGCCTGCTCCCTGTGGCCAGCAGCTTGAGAGATCATCTCCAACCCACCATCTCCCATGTGGGACCAGCTCTGGATGCATTCATTGAGGCTAATAAGAATTTGCTAATTGCATCTTGTCACTTGTCACCTATTGTAAATCAACTTGTGGTGCCACATGTCTGCTTTTCCCTTCTCCCATTGGGTTTTTGCCCATTAGCAGGTGAGATGATGGGAGCATCAGAGCCACAGAATGGTTTGGCTTGGAAGGGACCTCAAAAACCATCTCACCCCACCCCCTGCCATGGGCAGGGACACTTTCCACTAGGCCAGGCTGTCCAAAGCCCCATCCAGCCTGACCTTGGTGATGGTGCATCTCATTCCCGCATTGAGACGAGCTGTGTCTCCACAGCCACTGCTGCCAGCAGATGAAGGGGAGCTGGGCATCACCAAGCCAACCACTGCATTGTGCTACAGAGAAGGGGCAGGATTTTATCTAAGGAGCAGGAGTTTGGTATAGATTTGCTCCCCATTACCTGCTGAAGGACCTCTCTGTCCCCACCCTCGCAGAGATCCGTCTCTCCAACGGGCCCAGCCGGTGCCAGGGGCGGGTGGAGATCCTCTACAACGGCTCCTGGGGGACAGTCTGTGACGATGACTGGGACATCGTGGATGCCAACGTGGTGTGTCACCAGCTGGGCTGTGGCCATGCCATCACCCTCCCTGCTGCCATGACCTTCGGCCAGGGGAGTGGGCCCATCTTCCTGGACAACGTGGACTGCAAGGGCTGGGAGGCAGCCCTGAGCGAGTGCTGGAGCCATGGCTGGGGCATCCACAACTGCTACCACTATGAGGATGTGGCTGTTGTGTGCAATGGTAACGAGCTTGGGTTCCCTGGGGGACAAAGGAGAGAGCAGGGGTCTCCTGTGCAGTGCAAGGCTTGGGGGCTGCAGGGGCCTTGGTGGAACATGCTCCTCTGACCTGGGTCAGCCAAACATCCTCTGCATCCTCCTTTCACCCCTCTCCTCAATCCAGGTCACCTCCCAGCTCCGCAGGCTGGTGCTCCATAAGGTGACCAGCCTGTTTTTTGTTCCTTGTCACTCCCAGCTCAGGGACTTTGCGCCCTCTCCAGTATGATCCCTGGGGAAAGAGCACATGCCCACCCACGCTCCTGCCTCAGAGTCAGTTGCTGCCCAACTGCTCTTTCCCCTTTTGACTTGTGCTTCTTTAAATCGCTGAGCTTTTCAGCAGGAGATGTTCCTAAAGGTGAGAAAAGCAGTGGAAAGTGTTTGAACTTGGCAAGTGAAAGTGGAACAGCTCCGTGACGACCCTTATGTACCCCACACACGTTCCTCCCTCGCTGTGCAAGGTTTGCTCATCAGCCAGGCATCAGTGAGCTGTGAAAGTGAGGCTGTGCAGACCTGGAGCAGCTGCTCCGTGAATCCCCTGCAGAAGCAGGGCTTGGAAAAGGAGGGATGGAAAGGCAGGAGTGCTGGCTTGGCTGGTAGGTCATACCAACAGCAACCAGAGAGCAGAAATTGTGGATTGAGCAGGAAAATGAATCATAGCATTGTTGGAGAGGAGAGGTGGAAGGAGTGAAAAAGGAAGTGGGGAGCTGGGTCTGAGGGCAGAAAAGAGGCTGGAGGTGTTGGCAGAGAGCTCTGGGCAGGGTGGTGCAGCTGCAAACCCCTCTATTTTCAGCTGGGGCTGGTTTGGTGCAGACCCTCCTGGAGCAGTGGGGCGGGAAGGATCCCTCCAGCTTTGAGGTGGAGCAGCAGCAGCAGGTGCCACCTCTCTGCTTCCCTTTGCAGAGTTCTCAGCCACGCAAGTCAGCGAAGGACCGACCACCAGGACCCTCACGGCCTCGGTACAGGATGGGGAAAGTAAGCTGCTCAGTTGTCACTGCAGGGGGGACAGTGTCCCTTACTGTCACCTGCTGCCCCTCTTGAAGCCTCCCAACCCTCCAACCCTGAGGTGCAGACTCCCAGACCCCATCATTGTGCTGTCCATGACCACATCCTGTCCCAGAGGTTCCCAAGGTTCCCAAGCCCCGTTGCTCTAAATTTTTGCCCCTTCCCCGCTCTTCCTCACTCATTTCCTTTGCCATCACGGGCACAGCAGGGTCTGGGCATGGTGACATCACTGTGCCACCTGCAGGGACACCACATCCTCCTCACCTGGTGCTGCCACCCTCCACCAGGTGACGGCAGCATCCGCCTGGTGAGCGGCCCCGACACCTGCCAGGGCCGGGTGGAGATCTTCTACCGCGGCACCTGGGGCACTGTCTGCGACGACGACTGGGGCCTGAGCGATGCCAGCGTGGTCTGCAAGCAGCTGGGCTGTGGGCAAGCCCTGGATTACAAGAGCAATGCCTATTTTGGCTATGGAACAGGACGTATCCTCCTGGACAATGTCAATTGTGATGGCAGTGAGCCCTTCCTGTCCGCCTGCTACAGCCTCGGCTGGGGCATCCACAACTGCGGCCACCACGAGGATGCCGGGGTCATCTGCACAGGTACCGGGCAGGGCATCGCCCTCAGGGTGGGGAAAAACCCAGGGACATGCTGTTCTCCCAGCAGAAATGGCCTCAGAGAGATGCTGAGATGCCCCAAGGATGGGCAGGGACTGGGCTCTGCACTGTGGGAGCATCCTTGCTCTTTATCCACCGTCATCCTGGTGCTCTGGAGTAGCCACCCCACACCAAGAGCCCGGAGCACAGCCAGGGTGGTGATTTGCAGGGGAAATGCATCTGCCATCCTGCCATTTCCCTCTGCCATTTCCCTGCTCTGCTGGCTGGAAAACAAGCTGCCCGTGTCCGGAAGGAGGGAGAGGCTGCCAGGGGCCAGGCACGGTGCCAGGCCCAGCCTGCCTCCCCTTCCCCTCGTGAAATGATGTATTCCTGCCATTCTCCACTGATTACTGTTTATAATGTTAATAATCCCCCTGAATTCCCTCATTATCATGGCTAATGACAGGAGCAGTAAGTGCCAGTGCTTTCCCTTTCCCACTATTAATGGACAAAGGGGATGATGTAGGACAAAAGGGACAATTTTTTCAGGCTGGTCCTTTCCTTCCTAAACATCCCCATCCCCTCTGGCACCTCCTCTGGGCACAGAGTCGATGGAACCACCACGCCCAGACCTTGTTCAGAGGGGAAGGGGATGATGAAGCATAAAAGGTAATGAATCCTGATGATAAATCTCCCAGGTGTCACCTCTATCCCTCTGTGTCACCACAGGACTGGACACATCCACCATCACATCATTCACCACCTCGGTGGCCATGGACTCTGAGGAGACGCTCACAGCCACGGCCACGGGTAGGAGGTTGGCACTCAGTCACCTGGAGGGGGAGGCTGTGCCCTCTGTGTCCTCTTGTGACCCAGCCTGGCCACCCTGGGGCTCTGCCATGAGTGGGTGACACTCACGGGGTGACATTGCCCATGGCAGGGTCTTGCCTGGGGGCAGCCATGGGGCTGGTGGGCACTGGCACCGACTGGAGCAGGGGCAGAGGGGGCTGGATCTGGAGCCCCCAATGCCCACATGTCCCCACATTTGTCCCAGCAGTGACAGACAGCAGGGACCAGCCCTCTCAGGCCACAGAGGTGGTCACCACCACGCTCCTGACCATCGAGCAGGAAAGTAAGAGTGCAGCTCCTGCTAGTCCTGCATGAGGCTCCACGTCCCTGGGGTAGTCACTCCACATCCCCAGGGCTCACCCCATGCCCCCAGGGCTCCTTCCATGTTCCCAAAGGTCACCCCATGTTCTAAGTGCTCAATCCATGCCCCAGAAATTATCTCACATCCCCAGGGCTCACACCACATCCCCAGGGTTTACTCCATGCTCACAGGGTGTTTGTTCACCCCATGACTCTCAAAGGTCCATCCCACACCTCCAGGGATTGCTCCACGCCCACAGTGCTGCTTGGGAATCACCCCACGTACCCAATATCACCCCACATCGCCAGGCCTCACCCTGTGTCCCCAGGGGCTCAGCTGACATCCCCACAGTCACCCCACGCTCCCCAGGGGTTACCCCAGAACCCAGAGGGTCACCCCATGCCCACAGGGCTTTGCCCCACATCCCCACGGGGTTGCACCCATGTCCCAGGGGTCACCCCAGAACCCAGAGGCTCACCCCATGCCCACAGGGGTTTGCTCCACATCCCCAGGGGGTTGCACCCATGTCCCCAGGGGTCACCCCAGAACCCAGAGGCTCACCCCACATCCCCAGGGGGTTGCACCCATGTCCCAGGGGTCACCCCAGAACCCAGAGGGTCACCCCATGCCCACAGGGGTTTGCTCCACATCCCCAGAGGATTGCACGCATGTCCCAGGGGTTACTCCAGAACCCGGGGGCTCACCCCACATCCCCAGGGGGTTGCACCCACATCCTCAGGGGTTACCCCAGAACCTGGGGGCTCACCCCACACCCTCGGAGGGTCACCAGGGGCCACCGGACCCCCTGTGGAGCCCTGGTCCCCCCGGCGTCGTGGCACGCAGGTGGCGGCTTGCGGCTGGCGAACGGGAACGGGAGCTGCCGCGGGCGGGTGGAGGTGCGGCACCGCGGCACCTGGGGCACCGTCTGCGACGACGACTGGGACTTCCCCGACGCCCAGGTGGTTTGCCGGCAGCTGGGCTGCGGCACCGCCCTCGCCGCCACCGTGCTGGGCTCCTTCGGCTACGGCAGCGGGCCGGTGCTGCTGGATAACGTGGGCTGCGGCGGCGGCGAGGAGCGCCTGGCCGACTGCTTCCACCTGGGCTGGGGACAGCACAACTGCGGCCACCACGAGGACGCCGGGGTCATCTGCCGAGGTGAGAGTGGGAGGTGGTGTGCTGGTTTCTGTGCTGCTAACCGGCCAGCGGTAGTTCTTGGACCAGCATAAAAGGAAAGTTTGGTGGGTTTCAATCTCAAGCTGTAGCGTGGTCTGAGGCTTGGAAGAAAGAGCAGACCCTAGGCGTGGGTTGGAGAGGTTTTATTCCAGTGAATATTCCAGTATTCCACGTGCTAGAGTGATTTTTGGGCCTCGGTTCTCCCCTTAAGTACCCAGGGCGTAGGCTGGGCAGGGGAGAGCTTCAGGCCAATGGGGGGGAAGGAAGGGGGTGATTCAAGACAGAGGTGCTTAACACAACAATGGGAAAGGTGGGTGCTGGAGCACCTGGTCAAATAGGAGAACATCTCCTCTCAGGTCCATCAGGGTGATTGACAACGTTCTTTCTCCAGGGTGATACCACAGGGAATTGGGGATGGAGGGGTTGAAAGGGATATACCAATACAAACAAATAAACAAAATACATATACAACATTGAAAAACCTTAATCATGCACCGCAACAAGGTGGGAGAGGGGGGTCTGAAGGTGTCCAGTGAAGCCCAGTTCAGTGGGAAAGTCAGTGGGTGTAGGGAGGATTTTGGCCACGCTCAGGCTGGCTGTGGGAAATGGGGTTCCCCAAATGGGGTTGTGGGGGATGAATGAGTCCTCATACCCTGGGGTTTGTCCTGCACGAGGGGACAGCAGTGGCTGTCAGTGTGGTTGATGGCTGGAGTGTGGCACTTCCTCTTGTCCCCATTTGTGCACATCCCACCCCACCCCACATCCCTGCAGCCATCCCACACCACTGCTGCGAGGCTCTGACCCGACCTTTTCCCTTTGAGTCACTTTTTCCACCTTTCCTCCACTGCACCAGGTGCTGATGACACTGAAGACCATTTCCAAGAAGCCACTGCTACAACCACCACATTGGCCCCGACTCATCCCAAGGAGGGTAGGTACTGGTGTGTCACCTGGGGACACAGTGACACACCCTGAGGACACAGTGACACACCCAGGGGATGCTCCATGCTGGCACAGGGTGGAAAAACAAGTGGCTCAGGCAGAGCCACAAGATCTGGCAGTGCTTGGAGCAGCCCACGGGAGGGGAAAAAAATGATGACACTGTTAAGTCACGGCCTCTCCTGGCGCCCCCAAGGCTGGTTCAGACAGAGGTGAGGAAAAGAGGTGATGGACCAAAGGGGCAGAGCTGGGAATAGACAGAGGTGATTGTCTGTTCCTCCACCTTAACATCCACCACGATGCTCTGAGGGTCACCCCCAGCTCTGGCAGGTCACCCCCCTGCTCGTGGCTGTGCAAAGGCAGTGAGGGAGCTCTGGGCTGAACCCAGGGCAGGCAGGCATGGTGGGACACAGCGCTGGGGTGGGCACGGGCAGGGTCTGCCTCACCCCACGCCCTCCACAGGCTCCCTGCGCCTGGTGAACGGCAGCCACCGGTGCGAGGGGCGGGTGGAGATGTTCTACCTGTCCCAGTGGGGCACGGTGTGTGACGACGCCTGGGACCTGCGGGACGCCAAGGTGGTGTGCAGGCAGCTGGGCTGTGGCCACGCCCTGGCGGCCTGGGGGGAGGCACGCTACGGCCAAGGCACCGGCTACATCTTCCTCGACAACCTCAAGTGCAAAGGACACGAGCCCTCGCTGCTGCGCTGCTCCCACATCCGCTGGGACGTCCACAACTGCGACCACTCCGAGGATGCCGGTGCTGTCTGTGACATCCTATGACCCTCCCGCAGGTAAGGAGGGACGGGGACGCTGGGGGGAGCTGGTGGCAATGCCACAGAGAGGGGTTGAGCCCTCGGTGCTGGTCTGGACGCGCTCCCTGCGCTGGCCTTGTGGATGTTCAGGCTCCGAGGAGTTGGGTGAGGACTGGGTTCTCCTCAGCTCCTGAAATAGTGGTTGAAGTTTTCCCCCTCCACCCCCAGACAGCCCCTTGGAAAAACAAAACTGCTTCTGGTGTGAAATCTGGTTGGTTTCAGCCATTTCTTTTAAGAGATGAGGAGAGAAAAATGGATTTTCTGCTGTGAAAATGACGTTAAATTATACTCAGAAAATGTAAAAAGGGGGCTGAAATCACACCAGGATGCTCCAGTGGCTCTGCAGTGAGTTACTGTAGTTCTGCAATTTGCTTTGCAAGCCCTCCAGCAATCCCATTACCAGCTTTTTCTTCCCGTTTTGGCATCAGAAATACCAATTCCTCCCCCATTTCCATGCAGCAGAAATGCAGGCGTTGGATCTCACGCCATCTGCAATCCTTGTGCCCATTTCACCTGTTCCTTCTGCAAACACTGTGGGGTTTAGGAGAGCTCAGATGAGATTTCCCTTCCCTGGAGGGGCTTTAGCACAGCCAGTCCATGCCCAAAAAAATCTCCTGGGGAGTGGGGAAGGATGGGGCTCCCTGCAGTCCCCCCATTCTCCTCCATCCTGTGCCATACAGACGTGCTGGCTTTGGCTGCTCTGTCCCAAAAGCTCCATGCTCTGAGGTGCCCAGGGCAGGCAGGGAGCTGGCAGACAGGACACAAGCAGATGGAAAACCATAGGGAAGACCCCAAATCCCTTCTCAGAGCAAGGAAAGGGACCCAGGAGTCTGCTCCTTCCCCAGGGCTGTGCCTTTGGGATATAAAGGCTCTTTTCCTCCCAACTCAGGTGGAAAGACCCAGCCTGCAGCACCGGTCACCTTCACCACCAAGTGTTTGATACCTCCTGGGACATTGGGAAGATGATCCCTGTGTTCTCATGGATGGGGTTCAAGGGTGGGGAAGGGCTCATGCAGTGGCACAGAGTTCACTCCTCTGTTTGTGCAATTCTTTTGTTGATAAGAACATATTCCTAGGTTGGGTGGTCTTTTTTTTGTTTTCCCTTTTTTTTTTTTTTCTTATATGTATTTGAGTTTGTTTTTGTGAATACATAAAAGCCCTTTGAAAGTGTTCTGAGAGCTGACTTGTTTTCCTGTCATCTCCTCAAAGCCCTGGGTAAAAGTAAATGCTTGGAGAAGAAAGGATGCCCCAAACCTGGAGGAGAGAGCTCAGTTCTTGCTGCCAAAGACTGGCCCAAATCCCTGGCTGACCCTCAGGCAGCCTTTAATTCCCACCCAGCTGAGAGCTCAGCTTGGACCTTTCCCCACCCCAGCTCTGGGGGTACAACCCTGATGCCCATCAGGCTCAGGGGTTGAGGTTGGACCCAGCTTTGGGTTTGTTCCCAGTGGGATTGGCAGTCACATGAGCTGTGGGGTGGCTCTGGCCCCATGCTCAGGCTCCTGTTGGCTTCTTCTCTTCCACTCCCCATGGACAGAGCTTTCCCGGCACTTTGATCCCAGTCCAGCTGTCCATCACTGGGGAAATGGAGACATGGGAGCATCTTCCAGGCAGGCTGTGGCAGCACAGCTGGACAAGGGCTTGCTGAGGCCCTGGGAGAGGGCAGGGAGGTGGTGTGTGAACAAAATCCTCCTTTCCCTGTGTTCCCAGGTCCTGCATGCTCCACTGCCCCCTCACTTCCCGTCTCGCCTCCTACCTCCAGGACAGCTGGGCAATGTCTGGGTCCTGCTGGGAGCAGGAGGGGGACAGAGCTGCCCCCACCAGCTCCCAGGCCATCCCCACAGCCCACACCAGCTGGGGATGGGTCACAGGGTGCTGTGGGCTCCTCCAGCTTTGCTGTCCCTTCCCTGTGGCTATGGGAGATGGGAGTGGGGCTGGTGGCCAGGAGCTGCTCTGAAAGCTGCAGCCTCTTGGGGTATCACAGAGAGGAAGATAAGAAAGGCTGGGTGGGTTTTCCCTGTTTTTCTTGGGGACTATGCCTTGACCTGGCAAAGCTGGGCTGGTTTTTGGTGTTACCCCACATGCTGCTCCCCTTGGCTTTGAGCTGGGGAGAGCAGGTCCTGCTATCCCAGAGTTTCTTCCTTTCACAGCCTACAATCCAGCAAGCAAAGGGTTTCCAGCCAGGAAAGGCAGCAGCTGCCTCCCTCATCTTCCAGCCTTTTCTCTTGCAGCCAGCTTGGGATGGGTTGGGATCCACTGGGATCTCCCCAGACACTCCACAGCCAAGCTGGCCATCATCTCCTGTTCCTCTGGGAGCAGGGAGTGGCGGGCAGGGTGGGAGCAGGGTACCAGCGAGGGGATGCCCTGGGGCAAGGAGCAAGGGGATGGAGGATGCCCTGGCTCTGCAGCAGGGCAGCAGCACAGGAAATGCTCTGGAGCTTGGCAGTACAGAGGATGTTCTGAGGCTTGGTAGCAGCACAGGGAATGCTCTGGGGCTCAGTAGGAGCACAGGGAATGCTCTGGAGCTCGGTAATAGGACAAGGAATGCTCTGGAGCTCGGTAACAGCACAGAGAATGCTCTGGGGCTCGGTAGCAGCACAGGGAATGCTCTGGAGCTCGGAAGCAGCACAGAGTATGCTCTGGAGCAGGGTAGCAGCGCGGGGGGTGCCAAGGGTGTGAGTGCATCCCACCACGGGAGCACAGCCAGGCTGCAGTGGCTGCGTGGGAGCCGGGAGAAGCCGAGTTCCTGCCCAGCTCCCATCCTCTTGCCGACGTCAGCTGTTTCCCGGCGCCCAGAGCAGCTGCAGCTCCACACGGGTCGATGTCATCGATTAGTTCCTCTCCCCATCCCTGGAGAGGGGATGGTGTGGGGGGTAGCAGGGAGGAGAGAATAAATATTTCAGCAGGTCCAGGCAAAAGCTGGGGTTATTTTGAGGCTGGGATTTATGGGCTATTAGGAATAAGGAATGAGTCTGTGCTGGGGAGAAGAGACCCATTAATCCAGGCTGAAGGAGCACAAATGAGCAAGGGGAAATGGAGGAAGCTTTAATTATTTTGCCACGCTCTAGAATAATAAGCTGGCCTCTGGCTGGGCGCTGGTGTGGGGCTCAGGAGCTCTGCTGCCCGGGAACTGGGGCAGGTGAGGGGACACTCATGATTAAATCCCCCCCGGCTGTGCTGCGAGGGATGTGCAATCCATTCTGGGAGCAACACAAGCAGCGCTTCTGGCTGGGGCGTGGTGGAGGATGCCCTGCTTGTGAGGGGAGGCTGCAGGGACGGCAGGAGGGGCCCGTGGGTCAGTGCCCGGTCCCAGGGGTGCCCTTGCCGGGCTGGGCCGGCCCTGCCACCGCCGTGCCCCGTTAAGGCAATCCCGTGTGTGCCTGTAACCGGAGGAGCTGGGCGCTATCCGGTGCAGGGTGAGTCAGTGCCGGAGGCAGCCCCGGGCCGGGAGCATCCCTGGCTCTGCACACCTCGCACCACCTGGGTCACCTTGGGTTCTGCTCTGTTCTCTAGCTCACTGTGTCCTCCCGGCTCACTGTGCCCTCCCATGCCCTCCTTGCTGCCTTTGCATCCCCTCCATGTGCCTCAGTTTCCCTGGGGGACACGGGGAGGGTGTGGCTCACCCCTTGACACCCTCGGGGAGCTGCAGGGACGCGGCTGCCCTGGCTGGAGGGGCATTCCTTACCCCGTGGGGACACCGAGATTTGCCCCAGCCCCTACAGTCAGAGGTGCTGGCAATGTGGACACCCACGTGTGGCAGGGATGCAGGGCAGGGACAGCCTTGGACCACCTCCTCCTCCACCTCCTCCGAAGGGATGAATGAAGGACCTGACCTCCCTGCGGCATCCCTGCGGCACCGCAAGCCTCGTTCCCTTCGCGAGCGTGGCCCCCGGTGCCAAGGTCACCCAGCGGGACCGGGGTGGGTGCAGGAGCCGCTCACCACACCCCAAACCCCGGCAGCAGCGTCCTCCTTCCCCGCTCCTGCCGGGCCTGCCGCCGCGGCTCCCGCTGACGTCACCCGCCGGAGCCAGCAGCTATTTTGGGAACTGCAAAGTCACTGGCGCAATTAGTCGGCTGGCAAAGGCAGCGGGGCGGCGGGGGGACCGCGGGGACGGCTGCTCCCCACGCTGTGTCGTGCCGTGCCGTGCCGGGCGCCACGCGGCCACGGCCCACGGGGCACCGCCAGCTTCCCTGCAGGCTCCCCTCTGCCAGGACAAACGGCCACGGCTGCAAATCCTCCCATCCATCATTTCCTTCTCTCTGCCTTTTTTTCCCTCTCTCTCTTTTTTTTTCTTTTTTTTTTTTTTTTAATATTTAATTTGATGTCGCTCCCCTGGCAGGAGCCTCCCCACGTGGGCTGCCGAGCGCTGGCGAAAGCCAACTCGCTGCCGCCTCGCTGCCACCGCTCGCGTTTGGAGGAGAGAGGCAGGAGAGGGATGATTGTCTGCCAAGCACCGCGATGCCAAGCACCAAGCATCCCAGGGCGATGCCGAGGCCCTGCGGGGTGGGAGCCGGGGGGTCCGGCTATTCCCGGGTGCTCTGCTGCCAGCTGGGAGCTTGGTTTAATCCTGTCTGCATCTTCCTGGACACAATCACCGCGGTGCCCCAGCTGTGCACGGCAGCAAATGCCCCGCTGGCCCCATGGCAGCCATGGGGGTGTGGGTGGGTTGCTGTGACACTGGAGGGATACCTGTCCCCGGGGCACGGTGGCGTTGTGCCATGCAGTGTCCTCAAGGATGTGGGGACAGTCAGAGGGGACAGCTGGGGTTCTCAGTTCCCCTGCCCAGGGCTGTTTGGTTTCTCTGCCCATTCCTCCTCACCTCCCAGTAACTTTCAGGTCATGGCCAGAGGGGATGTGCACAGAAATGCTGGGACAAGCTGATCCTGGCAGGCTCCAAACATCCCAAAAGTGAGGCTGAAAAAAAAATCCTTTCAAAAATCTCCAGACATTTCTATGTGACCTGACATCTCTTTCAGTCCCATCCCCCAGGAAAAAAAAACACCCCAAATCCTTTTTCCCAATGCCTGGAGAGGTGCCATAGGAGGAGCTGGTGCTCAGCTCCCCTGATCCCATATGGGGTTTGGGCAGGAAGGGCCAGATCCAGATGGATCCACATGCACAGCAGAGGTGATGGGCGCCTACAGACTGACCCCCACCCTGCTCTCCATCGTTCGACTTGCCCCTGGAGGAGGGGTCCCTGCCTGTCCTGGGGTGGGGACAGACAGCGATGAGTGGGAGCACGGGGTGGCTCTGCAGTGACAGGGGCTGTGGGAGGGCAGAGGGAAGGTGGGGAGCGTGTTCTCCCCCCAGGCTGGGGGAAGAGGCCGCGGCGGTGGGTCTGGGAGCCGTGAGGCTGTGCTGAGTCACGCTGCAGAGCCTGCGAGCAGGACTGCAGCAGGCGGCTCGATGTGACAGCCCTGTCCCTCCGCCTCCGGCTCCTCGCCTCCTCCTGGGGGCCAGGATGCTGATGGGGGCTGATCCCCCAGGTTAGGGGGTCCCGCTGCTCCCCTGGTCATGGATGTGTCGAAGTTCCCAACCCCCAGCCCATCCCCAGCCCCCTGCCCTTCAATAGGGATGGGGCTGCTCTAGGGTGGGTATCCTGGAGTTCCTGGGCAGAGAGAGGGGAGGACTGAGCTGCCCCTGGGGGATGAGTGTCCCCAACGCCAGTGCAGGAGGGGTGTCCCTTGGTAGCTGTGACAAGGGGGACAGCAGGGCCGGGGGGTCACTATCTGCCAGCACAAACCCAAAAAGGCATTTAGCAGCCACTGGAACACAGGGCAGTTTTCCCCTGGCATGGGTGGAGTGGGGTGGTGGGTGGGCAGAGATCACCCCAACTCCTACCCGATGCCACCAACCCAGGACACAGAGCTGAGCATCCACCCCTGCCACTGCACAGGAGAAAGGTTGAAGCAATTCCCTGCTGCAGAGGGAAACTGAGGCACGGGCTGTGCCCCAAGTATTGGCCCGAGGTGCTGCCACCTCTCAGGCTCAGAGTCCGGGGCAGCCCTGTCCCCACAGGATGCTGGTGACCACCTTGCCTGGTGCTGCCTCCCAGCCCCGCAGAGCTCAGAGCTGCTTCTGGAGGGACCGAGACAGGCAGGGCTTTTTTTAGGTGCTCCGTAAGTGCCGTCTGGGCGGTATTTATATCGGCTCCTTAAATAAGAGCTGCCATCTGAGCCTGACGAGCCTGCTTAATTATTAATGCCCCACAGGGAAGCAGCACGCCTGCCTGGTCCCGGCCCACCTTCCCGCTGGGATCCCACATCCCAGGTCCCTCTGGCTCCCCACCAGCACCCAGAGAGAGTTGTGACAACCTTGACATCCCAGAGCACCCCGGCTTCCCATGGGAACATGTCTTACGTGGGAGCATCTCCCTGAGGGCAGGGAAGAAGGCTGAGAGGGGATTTTCCAAGAGGAGGGTGCCATGGGCATGGGCACTGCTGCAGTTCTTAGTGGGTATTGGGAATAAGGGGAGAGTGGGAGGCACGGGGTGATGCTCTCCCATCCCATCTCTGTAACTTGAGGTGGTTCCAGGGAAAATCATTCCTGCAAGCCCTGAGGGGTAGGAGCAGCCCTGCTTCGAGACAGAGCTTATGCTAAACAGCACGGGAGGGCAGCTGCTGCAGCAGAATTAATTTGGGCTTGGAAAGTGCTTTGAAAGGCTGAGATGAAAGGCCAGGGCTGGGTACAAAGCGCTGCAGCTCCACAGACAGGGGGAAGGCAACTCCCAGCAAAGCACCCTCGTTTTGTCATCAGCCCCACCAGCCATGGCCTCTCCATCGCCTCCTGCCCCCAGGTGAGGCAGCCTCTGGCTCTGGGACGTTTTGGGGAGGGTTGGTGAGCCCCTGAGCTCACCCAGATGTTGGTTGTGGGGTCCTTGGTTGGGTGTGACCCCCCCCAGGTGTGGTTTGTGTCAGGGTGGAGGGGCCAAGGCTGCACTGTGGGGGACTGGGGAGGTGCAGGGGAAGAGGGGACAGCCTTGACCTGCTCCTGGAATGTGTCCCTCACTGTGTCACACAGCCAGGCTCAGGGCAGCACGATGGGAAAGGGGCCAGGGTGCCATAGTATTGGGGTGCTGGGGACAGGCAGTCTGGCCCAGGAAGGAGTGAGGCAGGAAGGACATGAGGGCACCACTGTCTTGCAACCTCAGGGAAAGTGACACTGAATCCAAAGGCCTCCTCAGCTTGTTTTTCCACCAACATAACTGCGAGAGTCACACAAGTGCTCCCCTGGGCAGGCAGCCCCTTCCTCAGGGCAATCCAAGCAGCAGCTGCCTGGGCAGGGGGACTTGGGGTGTGCACCCAGCCAGGGAGCCCTGGGCAGCATCCCAGGGATGGGACCCACCCCAGCCCACACACCAGCCCTGGGAAATGCCACCCTGTGTCCCCTGGTCTCCACCCAGCAGCTGAAGACTCCAAGCAGTCGGGTCACTGTTGGTGTGAGGGGTGGCAGGTGTGCTGGTGTACCTGCAGTGACAACCCCTGGTGTGGGGACAGGCTGGGACACCTGCACCACCCATCTCCCATGCTGGGCATCCCCTTCCCTGGGCATTTCCCTGGCTCCAAGCAAGCAGACACGGAGGGAAAAGGCACCAGGGCAGGGGCACATGACTGTTGCTCTCCCACAGGAAGCGAAGGGTGAGGATTTCTGGATCCATTTTCAGAGCAGTCAGCAGCTCACCCAAGCAAACCTCCAAGTCACAGAGAATTTCCTGCCTTCCCTCACGGTGTCACAAGGCATTGACGAGACGTAGCAAGGAAATGCAAAGAGAAAGACTCTTCTTCCAGGCCACAGGAATTAGCAAAGTGGCACATTTGAAGGCAGAGAAGTATTTTTAATCCCACAGGCGGAATCGAGGTTATTAGGTTTTTCTGGGACATCTGCAGAACAGACCCACATCCTTTGGGTCATTGTGATTTCCCAACACAGCAGCTGCCCCAGCCTCTCACTGAGGGCTGTCTGCAGGCACCAGAGGTGGGAAAAGTGGATTTAGTGATGATCAGCCAGGTAACACCCCCAGCTGCCCGTGCTGCCCACCAGAACCTTCTAACTTAGACCATTCACCACCAAACCTTCACCCCACTGCTGCTCAGGCTGTGCAACAGAGGAATTAGGTGTTGTGAGGGGTGTTGATTTATGCATCAGGGCTCAAAACAGGGGGTTGGATTCACTGCAGATAAATATTACAGCCGGATTGCTACTCTGAAGAATTTACAGCATCATGAATATCCTGTTCTGACCTGTGATGGGGAAGGAAATCATCTGCGTTGGGAAATGTATTTATGGCTCTGGTGCTCTGACAGAAATAAATCAGTATTTGCTCGTTTTGGGGCAAAAACAGGGTCACTGTAAATCGTCAGAGCTGGGCTGGCTGAGAATGTGCCAGGTTTATGGAAAATACTAGATAAGAGTCCAAAGGTTTGTATGGAGAGGGAACAGTTTTTATTAGGACTGTTGATATATTTGGAGAAATCAGGGGCTCTTCCAGGTGCAAAAGTACTTCTTCAGGTCTGGGCTTGTGTTCAATATTGTCCATAAGAACCCAGGAATTGTACCCAAGGGATAATATTATTTATTTTCCAAGTTAGAGGATGCATATATCCAGCCCAAATGCAGTTGGATCACTCAAAAGGGGATGAGCAGGGATCTCATTCATTCATTCAGAGATCTGCGTGTGCTTGGCCCAGATGAGGTGAAGCCCCACAGACACCTCCAGATTACTGATAAGAAATGGCAGCAAAAACTGAAAAAATAATTTGGGAACCAAACTCCTTTAACACTGTCTTGCATTCTGCACTTTTTTTACCCAATCCCTCTCCCAAAACTGGCGCTAGGGCAAAAACAACCCAGAGCCCTGCTGAGGAGCTCTCCAGAGATGACGGCGAGCCCCCTCGGGAGGATGAATGAGCCTTTATCAGGGCAGAGGAATAAACTGCCCTTGTGTCTGTGGGATCTCTCCTCGGGATGGCCGGGGCAGTAAACAAAGGCTGGGCACAAAAGGCTGTTCTCACTCCGGAGCCACGTGCGCTGCGGGGTGTGAGGCCGGGGGTGTGGGCGAGGAGACAGCGTCTGATATTTTGTAGAGGAAATGGAGAGGATCCGGGCGTGTTTCTGCTCCTGTTTATCAGAGGGGGGGGATTTCTTCTGCTCTCGGAAGCTGTAAACAAAGGAGGATTTTGTGCTGCACAAGTCCAGGCGATGCCATTCTCTGTTATTTGCAGAGCAGTGCTAAACCCACAATAAAGACTGGAGATCTTGCCCCAAAAGGGTGTTGCTCACCACCACCAGCATTCCCAAACCAGTTTGTCCCCACCCACGTGGGTGAGACTGTAGCCATAGGCTCTGGACAGCCACAGCAATGCCCTGAGGACACCAGCACGCCCCAGTGTCACCCAGGGTTCCTGTGAGGTTTCAGGAGGAAACCACAGGGCACAGGGATTGACAAGCAGTATGGCTGAGTCCTCCAGGGTCATCCCCACACATCCCAAAACACCTGTGTGAGGACAGTGGCTTTGGGAAGGGCCAAGGACATGTGGCACGTGAAGGAAAGTGTTTGTCTGTGCATCACCACTGCCTGGCTCTCTCCAACCAGGATGAAGTGTTTCCATTGGGATCACTCTGTTTATTAGACCCCATTCCTTTCTCCCAGTGCCACAGCACCCTCTCAGCATTGCTTTATCCAGAGACTTTTTAGGAAAACAAGGCCCATTAAACCCTTTCATTTCTCCCAGTGCTGTAGCCTCCTCTCAACGTCACTTTATCCACAGATTCTTTAGGAAAATGGGATGTCTTAGGACTCCCAGTGGCTCTCCCCACATAGCAGAGCCCCACAAGGCTGGAGCAGACATGTTTTCATCCCACAGGTTATCTATGAGTGAGTGCACTGTGTGCCCAAGGTGCCTGTCTTTATCCATTATCCAGTGCTGATCTCCAGTGGGATTGTTCTCCTCTGTGGATCAGGGCCCCGGCCATAGTGGGAAAAAGGGGCCAGGGGAAAGCAGGAGGCAAGGGTTCGCCCCAAGATGTGTCACCACAACCTGGCCCAGCACTGCCACAGTGCCAGAGACCCCAGGCACAGCAACACCGGCAGGGTCTCCACAGGGGAATGGTGCACAGGCTGTGAGCAGGACCAGGACGGGAACGGGTCTGGATTTTGAGCGGATTAGGGTTTTCAGTGGGATCTGGTCGTGAGTGGGCCTGGGCTGTGTGAGTGGGTTTGGACTGCGGGTGGGTTCAGGCCGTGAGTGTGACCAGGCCATGAGTGGGTGTGGTAAGGAGTGAGACCACGCTGTGTGTGTGTCCAGGCTTTGAGACCAGCCTGTGGTGGATCCAAGCTGTGGGTGACCGTGGGCTATGAGTGGGCATGGGCTGTGTGTGGGGCTGTGAGTGGGCCTGGGTTGTGAGTGGGCACGGTAAGGCCGGGCTGTGTGCGGTGTGTGTAGGCTCTGAGCGGGCCTGGGCTATGACTGAGTCCACTCTGTGTGCGAGTCCAGCCTGCGGGTGTGCCGGGGCTGTGAGAGCGTCCACGCCCTGAGTGTGTCCAAGCTGCCAATGGCTCCTGGGCCACGAGCGGGACCAGGCTGTGGGTGTGCGTGGCCTGCGGGTGCGTCCCTGCCCTGCGTGGGCCCGTGCCCGGTGCTGTCCCGCAGCTCCGACCCCGAGGGCCGCCAGTCCCACGGTGCGTCCCGGGGCTCCCCT
>JANPWX010000529.1:1738923-1763353 GCA_024734555.1 Trochalopteron elliotii
TGCTGCCCCCACCCAGCCCCACTCATCCCCCTCCCCTGCCCTAGAGCACCCCCACATCCTCTTCCCCTGTCTTAAAACACCTTGCCTCCGCAGCCCTGCAGCCCCCCACATCACCTTCCCGGCGGATTTCTTTTCTCCCCCCACCCCAGGGCCCCCTCCCGTGCCCCCCTCCCCACCCTCCCTCATTGTGGCGAGGCAGAGGAGCCAGCCCGGGGGTGCGGCGCTGCCCGGGAGGGTCACACCGGCTCGGGGCCCCGTGGGGCGAGGCCCGGGGGGGTGGATCCGGTGTGGGGGGGTTGCGTGCACACCTCTCCCCGCTGCCGAAATACCTCGCCGTGCATCCCTTCCCACGCGTGGTCGCCGGGGCTGGTGTGTGTGTGTGTGTGTGTGCGCCCCTGACCCCAAAGATCGGGAGCCCTTTCACTGTCAAAGCTCTTATTTTTACTGCTCTTGGTTGGAGATTTATGAATTGAGTCATGTTGTATTCATTTCACGCTCTTAAAATAAAGACTCTGCATATAGCAGGCTGATCTGATTTGTGACACTGAACGCTCCCCTTCAATACTGACATTTTGACAATATAAGAAGGGAAAAAAAAACATATCTCTGATCTGATCTTGCAAACAAAGCAATCGTGGGAGGCAGGATCAAGTCATTCCAGAAGATTCTGCATTTGTCATATTGCAGAGAGGCTAGACTGGGTGGAGGGAGGGAGGGGGTGCTTTAAAGGGGAAAACTGTTCTTTATGTTTGTCTTCTTAGTCAGGTCTGAACCTTTGCTGGGAGCTGGGGTGTCCTCCCCGGCTGATGAAAAGTGAATGCCGATCTGGGAATGTCGCAGTCTGCCGTGGGTGCAGCTCTGTTTGCCCATATTGCACCATTTTGTCAATAACCTTGCATTTATCAAACAGACAAAACTGTCACAGCCCGAGCCCGGGGAGGGAGGAGATGTCTTATCAAGGAATGAAATACGGATAATCGGAACGAGATATTATCACATTAAACCAGCCGGGCTGTCCCTCTGCTGCACTGTGGCTTTTATACCATTTTCTGATAGCGGCATCTATTCATTTTAAAGCAAAGCCTGCTGTGTGAGCAGATCCTACAGCTCATTTCCTACGGATAATACAGCCGCCGTGACAAAGCCAGCAGGGATATGCCCGGGACTCAAAGCAGTGTTGCACTGTGAATTTCTCTTAGCCTGCTTCCCCGGGCTGGGTGCTTGAACCCCAGGTGTTGTTAAGAGCTCATATATGTGATTTTTTTTTCCTTCCAGCCCTTACGGGCCCTGGTGAAACAGTAACCGGGCTAACGCCTCTTATCAGCTGCCGAGTAGTTTGGCCGTAAGGAAACGATCCCCAGCGGGAGCGCTGACGCCTCCCTTCAACCAGCAAACAAAAGGCTGAGCTTTGTTCTTCCTTTCTGCACCGCGCTGCCCCAGCTCCGGCACGGCCGGTCGGGCGGCCACGGGCATGTCACAGCCGTGTCACAGCCGGTTATCCCCGTGTGCTGCCCAGCCCCCAGCCCCGGTTGTGCGGGAGGCTGATGACCTCGCACTCATTTCCGTAGCAACGCCTAGTGATGTCATATGCCACGGTCCAAGCTGCAATGCACCCAGGCGGTAGCAGAGAGCATGCGGGCTGCGCCTAGCGAAGGTGATGCAGAGCCATCCTGCCCTCCAAGCCTAGCCCTGCCTAGCACCCCGCTGAGAAGTGCTGGGTGGTTCTCCTTTCAAACCTGTCGGGTATAAAAGAGGCTCGTTTTCCTGCAGCTTTGTCTCACCCTTGCGTTTTGGTGGCTGCCTCACATGGGGCAGCTGGGTGGGTTGTTCAGCCTCAGCCTTGTCTGCTTGGGAAGCTGTGCTGAATGGCTGTGTTAATGGTTTAAAATGGAAATGGTGTGCTGGGGTTCTTGCTGTCTGCTGATTCATCCAGTGGTGTCCGGGAGTGCAATAATTTCTTAAAAATAATACTTATATATAATAACTTCTGGCTCCTTCCTTCTTGCAATTGCCATCTGCCAGTGCCCCTAATTGCTACCTGCAATTATGTTGCTGCTGCAAGAGCAGAATTGCTCTTTCAGCCCCCAAAAGGGGCAGGTTTACTGGGGGGGGGTCTCTGAAAACACAGCAGGTGGTTCCCTCACCTACCAGAGGGAGCAGAAGGTGATGCCACACCCAGGAAGGGTGCAGGGCTGGGCCCATCGATCCAGGGTATGTCTTTATGACCTTGGTCATGTCCCTTGTCACCTCAGCACTGTCTGAGGGTACCATCAGCCCTGTCAGGTGTTGGGGGACAGGAAAGCTCTCTTCCAGTCCCCAGGATGGCCAGTGGTCAGACATTGGCCTTGGGCTTGCTTGCTGGAGTTTCACTTCCCACAGTGCTGGTGGATGAGCGAGATGCATTTTTGTCTGGTTCAGCTTCAGGAAGAGCTTTCCTGTCCCAGCCCGTGCCAGGGCTGGGGATCAATATCCATTAGCTGGGGAGAGCAGTGCTGCTGGAGGCTTTCCGGGGGTGGGAGCCCTGCCAAGGCCCTGGCCAGCACTGCCCAGGGAGCAGAGCACATGCCTCCACACAGACCTTTATGGTGTGAGGGGATGTGCAGGTGAATGAACAAGATGATTGCAACAACTTATGCAGGAAACAAGTCATCTTTTAAAAGTGTGTGGGGAGAATTATTGCACTGCACCTGTGTATGGTGTTGGTGAGGGGAACACCTGACTGCTTGGCTTTGGGGGGCCCAGCCTCTGCAGCAGGGCTGTGGCTGTGCTTTATGCAAGGACCACCAGGTGTGGGTGTGGAGGGGGAAATGTTGGAGATGCTGGAAAGCAGATGGCTGCTCCAAGCTTTAGATACCACAAAACTTGGTGCAGTAAATGGCCATTGTGGGTGGAGGAGGAGCATGAGGATGGGGAATTGCAGGCCTTCCCTGGCACTGGGTGTGTGGGCTTCTCCCGTGATGGTCACCAGCTGGGCAGGTTGTCATCCCCCACATCCAGTATATCAGCAAGGCTTCACACAGACAGCAGGCTCACCCTTGGAGAAAGGGGTAGTAACACAAATCCATCGTGTCTGGAGAGTCTGCAGGAGGCAGAGCAGGGATGATTAGCTGCTTTCTGCTCGCAGTGTACACAGACAAAAGGGTGGAAAGGCTTCTCCAGGAGGAGTGCTGGGCAGGCCATCTGTGATGGTGGGAGGGGAGCAAGGAGTGTGAGCTGCTGTAGTAGCACTTCCCAGGGGGGCTGGGGAAGGCTTTGGAGGAGCCATTCCCAGTGCCGAGGTGGGTGGTGCAGTCATTAGCTGTTGGCATCTAATGGCAGCATTGATGCTCTTTGTGCAGGCAGCTTGAATGCTGCCCAGCCTCACTGTGCCTCCACACCACTGCTGGACTGCAGTGGTGCTGGGGATTGGAGACAGCCTGACTGGTGAGCAGGGCTTCCTTCCTGGAGCTCCATGGGGGCAGGACAGGATGGTGGCTGCCAGGAGCTCCTGTCCTTCTGACCTTGTTCACAGTGTGGGGCTGTCTCTGTGTGACTCAGCCTTGGGACCTTGTAGCAGTAGCCCAAGTCACATCTGCACCTGTGCCACAGATAGGGAGCAATGTGCCCTGTATGCAACTGCAGTGGACACTGCTCACAGTAACTGGCCAGTCTTCAGCAGATCAGGCTCTTAAAAATTCCTCTTTGAGCTCCTGTGAGTTCCTGTTTAGTCCATTTAGGAAGAGTCACTGGCTTACAAGACCATGCTGGGTTTCTTAGTTGGCCAAGTGTAGCAGCCAGGGTGGATTTGACCCAAAATAACTCTTCTTGAACAAAACAAAAATTATATTGAGACTGTGATGGAGAATACAGCTGCTGAATTATACCTGGGGGTGTAGAAACAGTACATCTTGGGCAAGGGTTCTCCATGAACCTCTGGATTATTTTGGTTTATCCAGTAAATCTCTTGGATGATGTCTAACCATGAAAGTTCAAAAAGATTGTCATGAGTTGTCTTGATTTACTAAATTTTTTTTCAACCACCTTTATTTGCTGCTTCGTCTGTAAAAACATGGGTGGTTCACAGGAGATTCAGTTGTTTTAGTACACCAAATAAGCTTCATAATGTCAGTGGATAAGCCCTATCTACCCCAGCTGTGTTCACCAGCTGATCTCAAAGTTGCTCTCTGGAATAGACTCTTTGGACACTGATGATGTGTGCTTGGGCTTGCTGGAATACTCAGGAGCAGCAATTTAGGGAGAACCACAGAACTTCAGCTCCAGAAATGTTTTGTGGATTGCAAACTCCAGCATCTAGGGGCATATGCACTGTTCTTGGCAACTGGATGATGTCTTTGGCATCCTCTTAGTGGTTCTCATGGATGTTCTGGATGGTGCTTTCAAGAGGGTTGTCCACATAACTGTGCTGTATCCCTCCGCCTCCTGCAGCTGGGATTTGGTTTCTGATCAGGGAGATGAAAAACATGGTTCTTCCTCAGCTTCTACAGCTGGTAGAATTAAGATTTTCCTTAATTTGAGGATCCCCACCATACTTTTTCCTCTTCTTCGTGTGTGTTACTGAACCACTTCTCTTGTCCCTGGCCCAGTAGCATTAGTGCTGCTCAGGGCCATGCTCAGCTTGGCTTTCCAAGTAGGAATAAGCAGCCTCAGCTTTGCTAGGCTTAAGATCAGGGAGGTGGAGTAGAAGTGACCTGATGGTCCCCATTAGCCTATGAGGGATCCTGGGTTTTCTTCCCAGGCTGGTGAGTGACCCCAAGGTCACAATCCTAAGGACAAGGATTTTTCAGAGCCTGGTATTTCTACTACCTCTGCAGGCTTGTAGCTGGGGATTGGATCTCCTAGCTGTTGCTCCTGAGGACAGAAGGAGGAGCATGGCTCAGTGTGCAGCTGATGGAGCAGGGGCTGGGGAGGAGAGTGATAGCCATGGCCTGACATCTGGAGAAACCTCCATGGATGGTGATACGTCTGGCAGGGCCTAATGCACCAATTCTGTGGCTGAACCCTTGAGCTTCTTCTGTTTGGAGCAGCTTCATGCCAAGTAAACCATGCACAGAAGTTGTGTGCAAGGGTTACCTATTTAGGAAAAGTAAAGAATCCAAGCTTTTGTGTGTCCCAACTGCTAGTGCTTGAGTAATCAGCTGCTTTTTGGGAGGTGGCTTTGTCTGAGCTCAGACGTGTCCTTGGATGTGGAGCACTGCTGAACTTGTTGGTGCTGCTTTTTCCTTGGCAGAGGTGAGTGGTGTGCTGGGAGCTCAATTCCAGTCTGGCAGGGAAGAGCCATGAGGACTGTCAGACTAGTTCAGACCAGAGCTGGCTGCTCGATGTCCCAGCCAAACACCAGGCTGTTCTGAGGCAGGTTCAGGGAAAGAGGCATTGGAAAATGCTTCCAGTCTAACCTGAGGGAGCTTTTCCTCAGATGGGTCAATGCCTGAGGGAGGCATTTAGGACTCTGCCTTGTGCTTTTCTGCCCTGTTCAGCCCCCTGAGCTGCCAGTGAATGCATGTTAGAATAACTGCAGTGCAAAACACAGTGGAACAGGATTTGCCTGACTTCCCAAGCGTTTCTTCATTGACAGTCTTGATGGGATCCAGGCATCATCTTCCACCTCACCGTGGCAAAGCTGTGATGCAGGGCTGGGGTTGTCTCTGGGTAGCTGCTGCACCCTCGATGCTTCCAGGCGTTTCTCTATGCTTCAGTGCTCTGCAGCTCATGACAGATCCTTCCAAAGCTGATACTGTGAGGAGGATTTTTGTGCTAACTGGTTTGGAGCCATCTTAGACACTCCTTTCCTTTGCTGGTCAAGTCTTTGTCTTTTCCTTCTGGAAAGCTGGAAGCCTTCAACAACTTCTGCTCTTTACTGGAAAGATAACTAACCTAGCTGGTCCTTAGCTGAAATCTTGCTCCCCAGTTTTAGATTCATGTCACTGCAGAGAAATGGCAACTGACAGTTCTGGAAAATGGCAACTGCCTTGCCTGGGAAGCAAAAATTGGGTGAAAACATAAGTAATGACTCGATTTGAGAAGTGATGGTCACTGCTGGGCAGCAATAGCCTGGAAACCAGCTGAAAACAAGGAGAAGCAGCTATGCATTGGTCACTGTGCTGCATTTTGGGTGGCTTTGTCTTTCAGCCTCTGAAACCTTTGGCTTGACTTGAAGAAGCTGTCTGGATCACTGGTGGTGGCCAATTTTATCCTGGTGGCATTGAGATAAAATGTTCTGCCATGGCTGCTGGGTGCCAGGCTCTGTCTGTGCTCTTGTCAGTGCAGCTTTCAGTCATTGAAGGTAGGGGTACTCTTCTCTCCCCATGGAAATGAAATGGCTTTGTGGGAATGTTTTTCCCCTGGCTGCTTGATCTAATGAGCAAAGTCCTTCCTCCCAGGAAAATGGGGACAAATTTACTTTCATTCTGCTGTTTAAATTTATCTTTTTTTTTTAAGAAAGAGCCCTGACTCTTTTCTCCAGAATGCAGATGTCAAGCTGTAGGATTCCCACCCATGACTCTGGGTGGGGAGTGTGCCTGTGGGAGGAGCTCAGCAGTGGGATGGCTTTGTCCATCTTTTCTGAGTGCACAATGACAGTGAGGCTGAGCTGCTGCATCTTTCTGGTCCCTCCTGTGGGCTGGAGCCCTGGGAGCTGCTGAGGCTGGTAAATCATAAGGGTTGCTCTTCACCCAGGAGTCTCATGCTGGTTGCAGTGCTGGTTATCTTGGTATAGTCTGGAAGAGCTCAGACATGGTAAATTCTGGAAAATGGAGCTGAAATGATGAGGCAGCAGTTCTTGGGCTGCAGGGAACACTGACAAGACGGTCTCTCAAAAGCAAAGCCTTCGTGTAGCAGGCAAAACAAAAGCCTTTGTCTGCCTACTTAAGGGCAAACTTCCCCCAGTTTCAGGTTTTTCTGTGCTGACCCAGATTTAGTCACATCTCAGACGTGACCTAGTACATGCTCAATTAGATATCAAATAAACCTGATTTTTGGCCCCAAGCTAGTGATCTAGTGACCAGGGGCAGTGCATTAGTTAATTGCAGTGGGAGAGTAACTAGAGAACATGTCACTGATGATGGCGTGAGATTCCCTTAAAGTGATCCCCAGATTAGGGATTAGAGTACTTAATGTTTTTCTTCTCTAAAGGAGATGTTGGAATTGAGTCCCTCTATGGGTGTTTGAGGCAGCTGCTCTTGGACGAGCACAACTCTGCAGGGATTCCAAGTGCAAACCATTCCTTAATTGTTTGCAAATTCCCTCTGATCTCTGCTGGATGGGTTGGCTTGCTTGGGCTGTATCTTTGCTGACGTACCAAGCAAAGCTACTTGGCTTGTCAGTGTGCTGCTGACTCCTCTCTAAGATGGTTTCAGCAAGGCTCTAGAAAAACACCAGTGAGAAGCCTCAGTGCTAACGAGGCTGCTGATGGACATGTTGTTTGGACAGTTGTGGTGCTCAGCAGCATGAAGTTTATTAATAGTAGGTGGAGAAGCTGTTGCTGTGCTGTGTGCTAACAGACACGCTCAACAATTGCTGTAGGAGATCTCAGCTTGTAAAAGGCTAATGCTCAGTGTTGAGCACTGAATGAGAACTTGGGGGAGATTAACAGCCTTTGATTTACACCCAGCTGGGGCAGGCGTTGGAGCTTTGCCTGTTTATGCTGTTGGGCTTTGTTACATGGGATGAATATTTCATTTCCTACAAGTTGGGAGCTTGGCTTCTTGCATTTGGTGGTGTCAAGATGATGTCAGCACCTGAGGGGTTCTGTCACCTGTGATGAACTGATCAAATCTGTGATGGGAGTCCCTTGGGCTTCGGAAGAGGCTGGGAGGAGATGACTGGAGCCAAGCAAGGGAGTTAAACAGTTGGATCTAGGATAGTAAAGTGACCCTCCTTGAAATTTAAAATTGGTTACAGTGCTCCAGAAAGCTGCCAGAGCAAAAACTTGATTTTCTTCTGTTCTGCAAGTTCATTTAAGAAATTAAATAAATTTGCCTTTGCTAGAGGTGTGTAAGATCAAGCCTGAAATCCCCAAACCAGTGGGAGGGTAAAGTACATCTTGAGGGATAATCACTTACCCACTGATGCAGAAATTGAACCTATTGTGGAGCTGGCATAGAGGAATCCACCTGCGTGTTCTGGAAGTCTCTTGCTTACTCTGGTAAAACATGTTTGAGACACCAAGGAGCTGCTGGATCTGCAGACCAAGAGACCTAGATTAAGAATCTTACGAGGTGCTTTTTTTTAATATTTCCGAAATCTTACCTTGATGTGCAACAACCAGGTGTTTCCAGAGCGTTTGGGGGAGTGACATGGAGCAGCTAAAAACGTGCATGCTCACTGCAGGGAGTTCTGTATGGCTGCAGCTTCTCCCATTTCACCCTTTGGAGCAGCAGCTTGCAGCTGCCATGGCAGCAGTGACTCTGCTGTGCCAAAGGAAGCCATGCCAGCAGACAGGAATTGCCCAGTTCATCCTGCTCCAGCAGACCTGGGAACAGGCTCTCCCAGCAGCCAGAACCTGCTCTGAGCCTTGGGGTGGCCTGCCCATGGCACATCATGTCTTCTCTCTCCACTTGGCTCAGCTAGGTAGAGGTCATGGGCACAGGCATTTTTTGAGCCCCTGATTAAGGACAAGCCCTGGCACTTGATGCTCTGGGGAGGATTTGATGATCTGGTGGCAGGATTCTTACTGCCTGGCAGTGGGGCTGGAGGTGAGCAGGAAAGCACTAAGATCTGAGCCAGATTAGTACCCTTGGAAGCTGTGAGGTAAATCTTTAAGCAGCTAATGCTCCCAGCAGCACTAAACACCCTCCCCACATGAAACTTGGTGCATTTATCTAGATAGTTCCCTGAAATCTGTCCAGCTTGGGTTTGTTTTACCGTGAATTGGAAAGAAAAAAAACATCTTCCTCTGTGTGGACCAAGTCTTAAGACTCTAGAAATATCCAGTGGCCATCCTGTGGATGGCTGCTTCAGCTCCAAAACCTATGAGTAGATGGAATCTTCTGAGGAATTATGCTTAAACAGAAACTTAAAAAAAACCCCAAACCAAATCTTTAAACTTGTACAGAAATGCTTCTGTGGAAAGAGCTGCAGTTACTCATTAAGAGCTCTTCAGCTCTCACCTGGAAAAGTTTAATGCAGCCTAGAAGAGCCTGTAGCAACCATGAATTGTCATTCTCCCTCCAAAAGGATCAGCGGATCAACTCTGAGCTCCTGAAACTTGCTGTGAGCTCCAGGGGTATATCTGAGCTCTCACAGCAGTGGCACACTGTGGCATTGCTGTTCCACGTGCTTGCAGGGAGCTTGGAGAACAGGCCTGTCAGCAGGGAACAGAGCAGATAATCCAAGGCAGGAGAGCTCCCCAAGCTGTTGGGTGGTGGTGATTCTGGGCTGCTGCTGAGACACTCACAGAACACAGCAGTGGGCAGATGATGCTGCCAGGCTGCCATATCCTGGGGAGGGAATAGCTTGGCATCCCTTCTGTTGCCTTGTAGTTAGCAGGCAAAGGTGCTGGTATCCCATCTGCCAGAGATGGTGTGAGGAGCCCTGAGTGACAATCCCCTGAAATGCTGGGGCTGATGTGGTTGGACTTGCTGCTCTCTCCATCTGCTGGCTGGAAGGCACTAGGCCAGCAGAGGTCAATCATTTTCCCCAAGAGTTTTTAAAAAGTACGAGGCAGGTAGTGGCAGTAAGGTGCTGAAACAAGTTGTCCTAGGGCCAGTTTTCATCTTGTTTAATAGCCTGTCAGTAGCGCTGATGGGAATCAGGGTGTTAATAAGGAAAACAAGAAAACTTGAACATAATTCCTTCCTGGCTCAAAAAGCACATGCTGGTTAGAGGAGCAGCTCCCTGTGACAGGACTGTGCAATGCTAACTCAGAAATGATTTGTAGCTCCTTGCACATTTGAACATACAGAAAGCTGGGAGGCCAGGGTTTTTCCTCCCAGTTGGTTACTGGGAAGTGTCTGGGCTGCTCTCTGTCCACAATAGCCATGGCAGGCAGATGCTCCCTCATATTTGCCTTATCTCAAGCTGCAGAAGAAGTCAGGGACACAAATCAATGGCACCCAGGTGTTCTGTAGTGGAAAAAAAAACCCAGGGTCGTTAGACCAAGTGCTGGGACTGCAGTGCTGCAGATAAGGGCTGGTACACAAAATGCTGCTGCAGACACTGAATGGAGCAGCTCAGGGCTATGCTGCTCTTACTGGTTTTCTCACCTTGGCTCCCTTCAACCTTTCATGTGCAAGAATGACCCAAGTAGCTGAAATTTGCTTTTTCTCTAAGTGAAATCCATGATGGCCACACTGAAACTGGAGAAGGAGGTCTCTGGGCTCAGAGGACTGATCAAACCTGAATGCAGTGTGATCAGATGTAGTTATTAAGCTACAAAGGCCAGTGAAATAAATGAGCTCTTGATTTCCACATCTCCCAGTTTTGAAGACTTTGTCTTGGGTGGTTCAAAGTCGCCTTAAGTAATAAAGGCTGCAGAGTGGGATGAAAGCTGCTGTTAATTGGTGTCTGGAGTGCCTGAGTAGCCTCTGAGATGCAGTGGGGCTACAAGCAATAAGCAGTTCTCTGCAGACACTGGTCCTTGAGGCACTGGGAGCAATTTGAAATGTAATGGCAGAACCATCCCCTGTGCCCTCAGCTGCTGTCCTCTGATGTGAACTGGCCCTGCCAGCCTGGAAAACGGGAACTAGCAGGGGATTATTCATACTGAAACAGGCAAAGGAGAAGGCAGTGGGGAACTTGTGTCTGCCCACAGCCTGCACGTGCTTTTTTTTTTTTTTGGTCTTGTCTGGGATGAGAGGAAGGGCTTGACCTACAGCCCAAAACCCCCCTGGCCACGCTGAGTTAAAATACGAGCAGAGCACAGGGGAAGGGGTCAGCAAGCAGAGCAGCAGTTGTGGTGTGACTTCCACTTTGCAAGTGTGACATGGAGGCGAAGGCAAGACAACAGGGAAAAGAGCCCAAACCAATCTGGTAACATTTTAGATTTAGGTCTGGTTTAACACACGCCTACTTCACCAAAGTAGGACAGTGCTTAAGAAAGGCATCTTTGTGATGCTGTGATGGAGTTGTAGGGCAGCTCGCTCTGGTGCTTGGGGAGAAGCTGTTCTGGGTGAGGTTGTGACATCAAGTCGTGACTCTCACCAGGCTGCTGGGTAATGGTGACAATTTCATGTGCTTGAGGGCAGCTATTTCTTCAAGTTAGGGCGAGCTGGGAACAGAAAAAAGCAAGCAGTCTGTCAGTCATGACCTTCCAAAATGACAGCACTTGGGCTGCTGAAGGTGGACTTGTCATAGAATCATTAAGGTTGGAAAAGACCTTTAAGGTTACAGAGTCCAACCTTTAACCAGTCACCACCTTGTCAACCAGACCAGAGCACTTAGTGCCATATCTAGTCATGTCTTGGATACTTCCAGGGGTGGGGACTCCACCAACTCCCTGGGCAGCCCCTTCTGATGCATGGCAACCCTTTCTGTGAAGAAATTCTTCCTGATGTCCAGCCTGAACCTCCCCTGGCACAGCCTGAAGCTGTGTCCTCTTGTCCCTGCACATGGGTGATGGGGTCCCAGCATGAGACAGCAGCAGGAGATGGGGGGAAGGTGACATGTCTGCAGGTATTGTGACCTTTTTCAGCTGCTTGAGCCTGGAGGGGTTGTGTGGTGGTTGCTCCCCTTGCCAGTGGCTACAGACCGAGAAAGAATTTCAGTGTTTGGACTTGGTCAGAACATTGTTTGAAAAGCACATTTGCTTTTCAAAAAATGAAGCAGAGAAGGGGACCTTCAGGTCAGAGCTCAAACTAAGGAGCTGCATGTGAAGGAAAACAAGGCTCTTGCTAGGGTTTGTGTGGAGGGATAACAAACATAATTACATGGTGCAGGAGCTTTAGATAGAACAGGAAACAGGAGTGCTGAAGGGGAGATGGATGTTGTGTATCCTGGTGGGAGAGGAGCTCTGGTGATCTTTAAAAGCCGTTCTCAGTTAACAGTTTGAAGTTCTCATGGCTGTCTCTGTCTCTCCAGGAAAGCTTTGCTCATTTGCAGCTGTCTGATGGCTTGAAGGACTCAGATTCTCTTTTAGGCAGTAAGAAGAGCAAGTGTTGATGTTTATAACATGGGTTAAGCTGTCAGATGTTGATGGTATTCCCCAGGGAAGGATCTCTGGGTCGTCTCAGCTTGCCAGTGCTGTCTGCTTTAAGATAAGACATCAAAGCCAGGCAGAAGCTGTAAATGGGTGGGCACTTAATTATCAAACTAAGTGAAAAGTGTGCAAGGATAAACAGGTAGAACTAAGTCCTGTGATGGATCTTCACTGCAGTCACTGAATGGACCTCAAAAACAGTCATTTCCTGATATATACTCAGACCTACTCATGCAAAATGAGAAGTGGAGGATGGGAGTCCTAGAATAAGCCCCTAACCAACCTAACTTGCTGTTCTCTGGGAGCAAACCTTCTCCATGGGTCTCGCCAAAGCCTGTTAATCAGGATACCTCCAGAAAGAAGGTGCTGTAGAACCAACCCTTGGGCTTTTGGAGTTAACATACCTTGACATGAGGGGCAGGTAAAGTGTTGCTTGCTCCCTGGCTTCTCCTCATGAGGCTGAACCTTGCCTGGCTGCAGTGTGATCCTCGGGCATGCCAGGAGCCTGCCAGGTTTTGGGCAGGGTGCTGAGTCAGAGCTCCAGCTGTAGTGGAAAAATCAGAAAAACCTTCTCAGAGATGGTGCCACCTGTGCAGTGCTTTGTTGCAAATCAGAAGGCTTGGATTTGTACAAACCTCTGGTCTCCCAAGCAGTATAAACCCTAAACTTCCAGTAATTTTTGTCCAAGGGGAGCTCACAAAATTTCCCCATGGCTTAAAGGCACTTGAGTCTTGATGGTGCAGACACTGTGCCACCGGAGAACTGGTGAGACTGGAACTGGCAGTGTCCTCCAGCTTGGTGATGGGACATGCCTCCCAGCCAGAGCCTGGCAGCATGGACTGCTCCATGCCAAGCTCCCTGCACTTCCTGCCTGGGTGTCCTTGTGCAGTCTGCTCCTGGCAGGTGTGTTCTCTTTTTTTTTTTTTTTTTTTTTTTTTTTTTTTTTTTTTTTTTTTTTCCAGAATAGCTAAAAGACTTTCCTCTATCAGGTTTCCACCATGTGGATCAGCTCCTTGTCCTTGGCTATTTATGCCACATCCAGGACTTGACACCATTTCAGGCTCATGCATCTCCTGCCCCTTTCCCCAGTCTCCATGGGCACAAGAATGAGATGAGGCTGGACAGTTACTGAGATTTGCAGAGCAAAATCTGCTGTTCTCTGCTGGCAGCCAGGGAAGTAAAACTCCAAACTGACTGAGCTTCCCAAAGAGCAGGTAGACTCCAGCCAGGGGCTGATGGCTTTGTGCTCCTGCCAAGCCCTCCTAATGCCAAATTAAGATTTTCCTTTGACTATTTGAAGTCTCTCTGTCCATATAACAGTGCTGGAAATGGCATCAGGGGGCCTGATCTGGGCACTGCTCTTCTTCAGGGAGGTGAGACCCCTTCAGGGTCTGAGTTAAGAAGGGGGAAGGTTCTGCCCTTCCATAATATGACTGCTGCAGTGTGATCCAGGCCTGATGCAGGATATTGCCTTATTTGATGTTATATCAGAGGCAGTCAGTGCAATGCTGTAAACTCAATATATCAGAACCTGCTGTTTAGCCTGTGGCTTGATTGAACTTGCTTTGTTTCAGTATCCTGCAGTGCAAGAAAAAAAATCAGCATTTGTTTGGCCAGCACAGGCTACAGAGAAGGCACAGTCCCACATGCATGTGACAGGCTGGTGCAGAGGTGTTGGAGTGGTTTCTGCTGGAGATGGGCACTGGTGCAGTGCTGTGGGAAGAGCACAGTGACAGTGACTGCACAGTCTGGAGTGTGGAGGGGGCTGTGGCAGGAAATGCCAGCACAGGCAAGTGGGCAGCAGGCAGCTCTGGGCAGACTGAGGGCAGGGATGTCCTCAAAGGCAGCTGAACCCAGGGTACATCTTTTCCACCTTTTTCTGACTCTGATGAGGCAGCTCAGTGTACCCTGCTGTCTGATACCTTGTGGCCTGGGCATCTTGCATTTTCTTCCTGCTGGAAATGCAAGAGCCAGATGGTTTTCTCTTCTTCCTCCCTTAGCTCAATTGTGAACTGAAATGTGTGGGACTCCATCCTCTTCCCTCTCCTGGTGCTGAGGGCTGTGGTCCTTGTCCCCACCCATGTCACATCTTGGCCATGCCTCTGCAGTGCTCCTTCCTGGGAGTCTGGGTCCTGCTAGAAAGCAGTGACATGGTTAACAAGACTCCCTTGCTGCTTTTACAAGTTCCCTGTGAGCTCCCTGGGGGAATCTGCTGTCTCCACAGGTGTACCTTCCATCTGTCAGCCAGTTTGTTGAAAGGATTTTGACAGGCAACTTTCCTCCGTAATCCTTAATAGCTTCAAATTTAAAATGTTTATGGCAAAGCTAATCCCACGAAACTCCCTGTAGTTTTAATAAATCTGTCCTCCAGCAAGACTGTTGTGGTGAGAGGAGGTAAATCTACTTCTTCCTGCAGTGATAAGTATCTGCAGACATGGCTGTGAGGCACCTGCTTGTTCCTCACTTCAAAACTGGTGTCTCTTCTCAGGGAGCATCTTGCTAAAAGCAAAATTTCATGTGGTGATCAATCTCCACAGCCCCTGTCAGGACAGAAAACCCTTGGAATCAGTGAGTCTCTTGTGTGGCTGTTGGTGTTGGACACTCCATTTACAGCTGGAAGAGAATAACTCAGGCTGGGATTTTTGGATGTTTCCAGTTTCAAATCCCTCACTCAAAACAGGGCAGCTTAGGTGGGACAAGCCCCCAGGTAACCTGATGGAGTCCTTGGTATCTCTGAGGACAGACAGCCCATAAGCTCTGGGGCAGGGGGACACCTTGATTGTGCTCCCAAAGACATCTTCAGCTCACAGAATCATTACTGTGTGTTTGTGCAGGTGTCACTGAGAGGGAGGAATGAAGGGAGACATTGTGTAAAATTGCAGAGTAGAGACCTCAGTGCCCCAGGCGGGCTGGAGGCAGCGTGTGAGTGTCTCACATGGGTATTTGGGCACATTGTGGTTGAGCCCTGCCTGGCCCTGCTGCAGGAAGCAGGATATCACAGGGATCCGGGGCCCTGTGGTTAAACAGTCACCGTTGTCCTGGCCAGGAGAGTGGTGTGGGGGTTGGCCTGGCACTGGGAGCTGCCTGGGTAGTGCTGCCCTGCTTACCTTGGGCGGGAGCACTGGGAGCTGCCCTGGCATCCTGCTCTGTGCTCTTTGTCCTGTGCCGCTGGCGGCTGCTGATAGTCCCAGGAGATCCTGCCCTCGTTAATGTGACACCCATTTCCCTGCTCCCCTGGCTGCCTCTTACCCTGGAGCAGAAGCAGTTGTGCTGGTTTGCACAGGAAGACCCTCTTCTGTACGGAAAAGGGGTGTCTGCTGTTCCTCTGCCAGGCTCTAGAGCATCCTGTGGAGCAGCACATCCACACAGCAGTGAGGTGGGAGTGGAGGGTCTGCTTGCTGCCTCTGCCTTGAGGGAAAGGGCTAGAGGGGGTCTGATCAGAGACTCTGCATGCTGTGGGAGAAACAGGCTTAGTTGTAGCCTGGTTTTGGGAGGAGACATTAGCCAGAGCGTGGCTGAAGAGCTGCAGGAGGAGTGGATGTGCTGGAATGTGCAGGTCAATATGGTGTGAGCAACTGTGAGTCATTCCAGGCCATTCAAATGAGGTCCTGGGCTGGGCCTTTGGCCTCCTGATCCCCACCATAAATATGGTTATCTGGGCCCAGAGCAAACCTTGTCCTTACAGATCCTTGTGAAAGTGACTCAGTGTTTGCAGAAGCCTTTGCTATCCAAACCATTACCTAATCCTTTACTGCCGTGAGGTGGATCACAGGTTCCTGCTCTGCTGGCCTGATTCCTGGGTGACTGTGCCCAGGGTGTGGATGTGGGGTGGGGGCGTGTCCTGGGGAAAAGGGGACAGTGGCCATGCCAGCCTTGAAGTGCCACTTGGCAGCTGTAACTGCCCCAGGGGAACGGCCATGTGCAGCTGCCTCGTGGTGTCCTGACTGCTCCAAGGATTTCTCCTGCCCCTGGAGGTGGAAACTGGTGCAGTCTTGCTGCCAGCATGGCTCCACCCAGCAATGGTGTTGTGGGAGCTGGAATGGGATTATTTTGATACCAAATTAGGGAAGCTCTGTGCTTGTCATCTCCGTAATCCCTGTGTGGTTTTTGGGGTGCATGAGGCAGGTGACACTGTTAACCTCAGTGAGGAAAATCCAGTGTGGGGGATTTCCCCCTCACCATGTGAGCTTTTAAGTCCTCATCTGTGCAGGTGCCTGAGGCAGTTGTGATTGTACTATCTCAGAGATTCTTTGGGTGTCTCTGAAGTGGGAAGCAGAAAAGATGAACACCCTGTAGCTGTGGTGGTGTTAATCTATGCAGGTAGCTCATAACCCTGGACCATCTCCTCCCTCTTGCTTTGACTGTCCCTCTTCCCTGCCTCACCAAGCCCAACTCTCATCCTGCAGGTGAAAAGCATCTCTTTCTTAGAAGATTTTTCTCATTCTGGAAGAGCTGATCTCTCAAATAAAACCCAACCCCCGCTTCTTTTGTTGTTTGTCTGGACCACAGCATGATGTCCCAGCTGGCTCCTGCTGGGCTGGGAGCAGAGACAGAGCTGGATGACAGAGCAGGACTTGGCGAGCCAACTGCCTCTCTCTAGAGATGCCCAGGAGCACCCAAAGGTGTGGTGAGAATATCAAACAGCTGAGGCTTAACCCAAACGTCTCTTTTCTCTCCCCCTCTCTCCTCGCAGGTGACGGAGCTGAACGAGCCCCTGTCCAACGAAGAGAGGAACCTGCTGTCCGTGGCCTACAAGAACGTGGTGGGGGCGCGGCGCTCGTCCTGGCGAGTCATCAGCAGCATCGAGCAGAAGACCTCGGCCGACGGCAACGAGAAGAAGATCGAGATGGTCCGCGCCTACCGCGAGAAGATCGAGAAGGAGTTGGAAGCTGTGTGCCAGGATGTGCTGAGCCTGCTGGACAACTACCTGATCAAGAACTGCAGCGAGACGCAGTACGAGAGCAAAGTCTTCTACCTGAAGATGAAAGGGGACTATTACCGCTACCTGGCCGAGGTGGCCACCGGGGAGAAGAGGGCGACCGTGGTGGAGTCTTCGGAGAAGGCCTATAGCGAAGCCCATGAGATCAGCAAGGAGCACATGCAGCCCACCCACCCCATCCGGCTGGGGCTGGCCCTTAACTACTCGGTTTTCTACTACGAGATCCAGAACGCGCCGGAGCAGGCCTGCCACCTGGCCAAGACGGCCTTCGACGACGCCATTGCCGAGCTGGACACCCTCAACGAGGACTCCTACAAGGACTCAACGCTCATCATGCAGCTCCTCCGCGACAACCTAACGCTCTGGACGAGCGATCAGCAAGACGACGACGGCGGAGAAGGCAACAACTAGACCCCCCCCGATGGACTGGCAGCCGCACGCTGATGCTAACTACTGCAGTCTTTATTTTTTTCCCACGAGTGGGGGGGGGTCCGGGGTGGGGGAGGGAAAAGGGAGGGGACACCTTCCCAGGGAGGCCCCCCACAACCTGTCTTTGATTGCCTCGTTGACATTTTTGCCAAAACACCACTAGTGGAAGTCAGGCTGGCTGTGCTGGTATGGGAATAGCAGCCTCACTGGCATATGGACTGTTCTGTAGATTATTAATACAAGTGGAGCTGTCTTTAATTTAACTTTATTGCTAGAAATAAAAAAAAAAAAAAGGGTTTTAAGACGAATTTGCGTGGATGGAATGGCCCTCGTTTTTAAGGAAAGCAACGCAGAAAAAAAAAAACCATTTAAAAAAAAGAAAAAGAAAAAAAGAAGGGAGTTCTGTGGTTCCAGTAAGGCTTCGAGCGTTTGTTTCCGCAGCCCAGGTGCCGTGTGCCCGCACCACGTCGCGGGGCCTCTCTTTGCAGCCCTCTGCCTGCCAGGGCACAGCTGCAAATCCCCAAATTGAGAAGGAATTAAAATAATAAAACCAACAAAACTAAAGAATTTGGGGCTCTCAAAGCCCTGGGATTTAGGCCATCCAATCTTTTTTTTTTTTTCTTTTTTTTTTCCTGTTTTTTTTTTCTTGGTTGAGATATTTATTAGCGTAGCTTACAGTATTAACAGTAAATTGCAGTTTACAGTATTTCTACATTACAGCCATATGACATCAAGCCTTTGATTGTCTGTTTTTCTTTCTTTTGCTAGTTCTTTTGGCTTGCCTTCCTGAGCAGTCCTCGCCTGTGGACTGGCTTTAGCTATTCTGTGTCGCCCAAGGCAAGAAGACCGCCCGCCCGAGGAACATCAAAGCTGCTCTAGTTTTTTGGTCAACAGCTTAACAGGTGCTTGGCTAGCGGCTGTTTCAACTATTTTAAGTCCACAGCAAAAGGTTTAAGAACTTAATTAGACAAAAGGGGGAAGTGTTTAAACTTAAAAAATGCCACTTAAATAAAAAACAATAAAAAAAAATTTAAAAAAAAAGAGCATTCAGGTCTGTATGTCATGTACTGTGTTTGGTATTTCAAAAGACCATCCTGATTTAAGGTGCCACAGCTGCTTCCTCAGGGATTGCACTGCCATTTCACTCTGCCTGACTTTCTCCCACTGTACCATGAGGTTTGTCAGCAGATCTCCGGCACCCAGGGCTCCCTTGTTTGTCACCAGGGAAGCCGGGTGTGTTTTCCTTTCTCCTGGGGAAGCTTGTGGTGTAATGAGTGAACTTCAGGAGCTTAGACACTAATTTGGTAGAGAAATTCCTCAAGGGAAGAGCTACAATCATAGACATTTCTATCCACCATCGGGAGCCCAGGAACTTAGTTCTCTTCTTAGCAAAATCTTTTCTGAGTCTGTCTGATCCGGCCGGGGGTGGGAGTCGGGGCATCTGAGTTGCTTAGCAGGTAATACTTACCCCGTTTTGAGTAAACTTAGCTTTAATTTTGATTTTTTTCCCATGGTTGTTGGAGGTTCACTGCTGTTCTCTGGCTCGAGGAGTGCTGCGCCCTGCAGTGCTTCCCCCCTAGCGCTGCGCAGTGAGGAGAACCCGCGCTCGTGCTTTAATTCCTTATTGTCATTCTGACGCTGATTTTGGAACCAGGCTTTCCCCGTCCCTTGCGAGAGCCAGCCCGACGCGGGGCGTGGTGAGGCACACACGGCACCGGGGGACGGACACGGCTCCAGCCCCTCCCGCCGGCCCCGAGCCGCTGCCCCACTGCCCGGGAGAGCCTCAGCCCCGGCCCTGCCCCGGCTGGGCTTTGTTTGGGGTTCCTTCCCCCTGCTCCGAGTCTCCCGCAGGCAATTCGGGCTCAGCATCCCGCGGCGAGGGCTGTGCGGTGCCGCTGCGTGCCGGGACCGGGAGATGCTTTAGGCTTCCCTCTCTCTCGTTGACCCCCGTGTCCCGTGAGTAGTGTTGTCCCAGCTGTATAATTTGGAAGTGATTTACTGGAATTACAAAACTTATCTTCTCTTTTTTCTTCTTTTTTTTTTTTTTTTCCCTCCAAATAATTACTACTCTTTTTGGCTTTTTGCTCTGGCTGCTTTAGGAAACTTACGCAGGAGAGATGGCACAAGAGGGCTAAAAACGGAGTGGGGGTCAGGGACTTGATTTTTAAGCAGCTTGAATGGTTTCTTTCATTTTTTAAGAGATGCACTTGCCTATGATACTGTCTCTCCAGTGAAATGATTACTGCTCCATTACTCTATTGATACAATATTGTGCATGCTAGTGTCGTATTTCTATACAGTAGCTTGAAATTTATTAACTTATACTGTAGATGTTATGTATTCCTATGACAAAATAGTCTTCAAAATTTTTTTAAAGTTTTTTAATTTATTTTTCTTTCCTTTTTTTTTTTCGGGGGTAAAGTTTGCTCTACCAAATAGTGATCGTAACAAACTGATCTGTTATGGATGTTGCTATAGTGACATGCAATTATATATGATTTTGTTTTTAAAAAGGAAAAAAAAAAAGTAAAAGAAAACACCAGTGTTAGCTTAATCTTAATGTCTGGTGTTCGTCATGGTGAAATTATAACTATTACAGTGTAGGAGAACAATGACTGTGTTCTTTGAATGAGCCTTTGTTTGTGCTTTTTGTCATGTTATGCAGTGAACTATTTTTAAGGTCTAATCAGTGATTATTTTTCCAACTCCGTGTTTCTGTAAGGAATTATTTCACACACGGACCATTCTTAGCAGTTTTTCCTCAGTGATGGAATATCATGAATGTGAGTCATTATGTAGCCGTCGTACATTGAGCAAATAAACTTACAGATCTGACGTCAGCGCTGCTTAATTGTTATCGCCTGTCTCGACTTTCTGGGGGGCTCCGTGGGGCGGGGAGGGGGTTCGGGAACGGCCTGGGACCTGCTCCTGGGGCCGCCTCCCTTCCGCTGCTGCTGAGGATCCACCTCCCTGCGGCTTGAGGCTTCACCGGGCTCCTCCCCGGGGCAGAGGCGAGTGCCCTGCGGGGCGGGGGGAGCCGTGGGGAGGCTCCCGTGGGTTCAGGAGTGGCTTGGGTGGGTGTTTCCCCACCTCCGTCCTTCCCCACCTCCCCTCCCTTCCCCGATGGTTTTCCGCTCACAGCCACACGCGCGGTGACTCACGCTGTAAAAATACTCCCCTCCCCGGGAAACTATAAACAGAAAATGCGCCTTGACTCACGCGCCCTGCCAGGGATCGGGGGCTGCAGGATCGACACCCCCGGGAAGGGGATGGGAACAGCCCCCGAGCCGTGGCAGGGAGGGGCTGGGGGCTCACCGGGCACCCCCGCACGGAGAGGGGCGCCCCGGCCCCCATCTTACACCACAGCCTCCACCCCCGGCTCCGGGGCTTTTGGGGAAGTGAAAGTCACCGTGGAGAGGGCACAGGAGAGGGGAGGGGGCCGGGGATGTTCCTCAGGGGTTTCTTCCCCTGGAGTCACGCTTGGGCTGGAGAAGCCTCTCACACACAAACACGGGAACCCCCCAGGCACAGGCGTGACCCCCGGCAGCGGGAATTGATCAGGAATTGATCCCCAGTATCTGCCTGAGACCTGCCAAGCTCATCCCACCCGAGCCTGCTGGGCAGAGGGGGTGGGGGCAGGAGCTCAGGGGGCACGTGGAGCCCCCCGAGCTCCGAGAGGGGCCTCGCAGCTGCAGGATTCCTCCCAGGTCACCGTCTGCCAGCGGGATGACTCAGGGGGGATTAGTGGGATTTGACGGAGCAGGGAACATCGGGGGACATCGTGGGCCTGACCTCGGCCATGTAGGGCCAGTCCTGCCCTGACACCCGGGGCCATGGAGGGCACAGGGGACACGGGGCCAGACGGGGCCAAATGGCACCGGGACCACAACCCAGCCCCTCCTCAGCCCCCCAGGGAGGCTGCAGCCCCTGAGCTGAGCCCCCAGCCCAGCCCCTCAGACAATGGGGTGGGAGGAAGGGGGAGCACTGGGAGGCAGGGCTGGGGCTGAAGGGGCTGCAATGCTGGGGTGGGTTCTTGCCCATGAAGCCCATATTTGCCCTCTGACCCGAAGGGGGTGTTTGTGTGCTTGTTTTTCAGGGGTGTAGCATCCCAGGATGGTGACATTGGGCTGTGCAAACCCCATATAGTCTGACAGGGCATGTGGAGAATCTGAGTGTGGGATAGCAGGGATGAGGAGGCTCACTGTGCTGAGATCTGGGATTGGAGACACCTGGGATGTAGGAGACCCAGATTGTGGAAAACTGGGATGCTGAGCCAGGGATGTTGGAGACCTGGCATGTGAACACCAGAGAGGTTGGAGATCTGGGATGTAAAGCCCCCAGAATGCTGGAGGTGGATGTGGAGAGCTGAGATGTAGGAGACCCAGGTGAGGGATATCCAGGATACGGAGACACAGGGTGTGAAATCTGGGACATTGACTCAGGGTTGTGAAATCTGGGACGTGCTGAGCCCAGGTTGTGAAGACCTGGGATGAGAACACATGGGATGTGGAGCCCTGGGTTACAGACCCCAAGTGCTGGGCAGGGCTCGGGGACCCTCCTGCTGTCCCCTCTGGCCCCAGGCAGCCCCATCCCAGTGCTCTGGTCCCGCTGCAGCTCCCAGCAGGAACAGCACAGCCATGGTGCCGGGGGCGGACACGGCACAAGGACAGGTTTCTTTCACCACCTTTTATTCCGGCTGATTCTTCACATTTATTCAAGGCACTCAGTGGCAGGGCGAGTACAAAATCAACAGTAAAAAGGGGGTGGGTGTGAGGGGGCAGCTGGGGGCGGGGGTTGCGGCAGTGGCGGCTTCTCCTCTTCCTCCTCCTCCTTCTCCTCCTCCTCCTCGGTACCGCCTACTTCTTGGCCGGCTCCTTGGCTTGGCTCTCCACGGTGACGGGGATGGTGATTTCGGCAGACTGGATGGCGGGTTTGGGCAGGGGCGCCTCCACCGTCAGCATTCCATCAGGAGACAGCGAGGACCGCACGGCCGTGGCTTCGACGCCAGGGGGAAGGCTGGGAGGGGAGGGGAGGTAACGGCTTCAGCATCAACCCAGGGGATGCAATGCTCAGCCCCAAATTGCTGCCTCTCCCACTATCAGTTGGGCTGAACAGCATTCCCGGTTTGACCAGCAGGATTTGGAGGGCGTGGGTGGGTGGGAAAACGTCCCCAAAGACATCAGGGGGCTGTGCCAGGTGTCTCCCCTCCTCCCTGGTACTTACGTGTATTTTCGGGTGAAGCACCTGGAGATGAAGCCGTGCTCATCCTGCTTCTCCTCGTGTTTGCCTGGAAAAAAAAAAACCAAAAACACGCGATGGTTGGAAGGGACTGGCTGGGTGAGAACCTTCCTGCCCCACCCCAACACTTGTGAGGGGCTGATTCTGCCCATCCTGGGGTTTTTGCCATAAAATCAGCCTCATGCAACTTGGGGACACCAGGGTCTGCAGGGCCACTCGGGGTTCATCCCCCAAATTTAAGCTGAGGGAAGTGCAGTGCCAGGAGCTGGGGGTGGCCCAAGGGGCCCAACAGTGGCCATCTGATCCCACAGCTTGGCAGGGCTGGAGACTGAGCACGCCCCTCTCGCTGGGGCTGCACCCCGAGTTCATCTGGCTGGGGAATTGTCCCCATTCCTTGCATTCCTTGCAGGCCCCCCCTCAGGCAGCAGGAAGCACATCCTGGCCTTGTGCCACAGATCTGGGCTTTGTCACGGCATCCAGGGTGCTGTGGGGGAGCACAGGGGCTGTGGGGCTCGTGACACCCCTCATCACCCCCGGATCCCTCTGGGGCTCCAGCCAGGGGGTCCCTCCCTGTGTCCTTCCAGAACAGCAGCAAGGGGCCAATGTGTGGGGCTGGGGGGGGGAGGGCGTCTCTGCACCTGAGTGTACCCTGAGACTGAGCTGGGCCTTCCTCTGTGCCTTGATGTTCACTTTCCCTTTTTTCTCTTTCCTCTCCTCTCCTCCATCTCCTGCTTTTCCGTCCCTCATTTCCCATCCCTCATTCCTTTTCCCCCCAGCAAGCTCCAGCAGGGGCAGCTTCCCCATCCCGGCAGACCCCGCAGAGCCCCAGCCCAGCACCCACCGGTGATCTCCACGATATTATCCTTGGTCTTGACCACCAGCTCCTCAGGTGCGAAGTGGTTGACATCCAAGGTGACCTTCCAGCTGTCGGCGGTCTGGCGGATCTCGGAGATGCCGCTGCTGAGCTGCCGGGTCAGCGCCTGCCCGAAGGGCGAGCCCGGCGCCGGCATCAGGGCGCTCTCCCGGGGCAGCAGGCGGAAATATCCCGGCCAGGCGCTGCCGCTGGGCCACTTGTACCAATCCTCGGGGATGTGCGGCATCCCAAAGGACTGGTCGAAGAGGCGGCTGCCATGGTACCAGTCGCGGAAAGGGTCCCAGCTGGGGCTGCGCAGGAAGGTGAAGGGGACGCGGCGCTCGGCCATGGCGTGTGGGGCTGCCGGGAGGAGCGGCCGCCGGGGCCTTATGAAGAGGGCCCGGGGTTATTTTTAGCCGGGCCGTTCAGCTGGCTATTAATGGAAATCGCGGCAGCCCCGGGGAAGGGACGAGAAACTTGCCCGGGGGTTGGGGCGGCCACACGCAGCCGCAGTGGGTGGGTGGGTGGGTGTGCGGGGAGGGGGCTGGCAGCCTCCAGAGCCTCCCCTGCCAAGGAAATGTCCATCCTCCTTTCATCATGAGAGGCTTGGCCTGCTTGGGCGTGATGGATGGCCCTTGGAGTGGCTCCCGGCCTCTCCCGCCTGCCTTGCCCGGAAAACAATCCCCAGGATGCGGCCCCGTGGCAGCGTGAGAAGGGGCTGGGGCCGGGCCAGCGCCTGGGGAATGGCGGGGGTGAGTCAGTGCAGGAGGGCATGAGTGGCCCTGCACTGCGTCAGCGCCAGCCAGAAGGTTCCAGAGCCCCCCAGCTTTGGTCACCCACC
>JANPWX010000529.1:1773337-1796176 GCA_024734555.1 Trochalopteron elliotii
CTGGCCGCGGCGTCGGGACGGCGGCGAGGCACTGCGGGAGCGATGCCGGTGGCCGTGCTTGGCCCGCTCCGGCGTGGGCGACCGGGGGCTGCGGGCGCCGTGTCGGCCCCCCCGGGTGCGGGGGGACGGCGGCTCCGTCCTGCCGTGAGCCCGCGGAGAGGGGGACGCCGAGGCCGGCCTCTGGCAAGGGGGGAGAGAGAGAAAGAGAGAAGGAGGGAGAGGAGGAAGGGGAGGAAGAAGAGAAGAAAGAAGGAGAAAGGGGATTTTAACGGGGGGCGCCGGGCCGGGGGCGCAGATCACAACGTCAATGCACATCGCATAAGGCAGGCTACACAGACGCTACTCTGCACCTTCCTCTCGCCCTCAACAACGTGGGTCATGCAAACCTCCGCATGCAAAACGCCAAAAAAATATAACTCAACTTAAATGGTAATAAAAACCCAAAGGAAGGGGTGGGATGGGAGGAAACTAAATAAATCCAAGGAAGCCCCAAGTCGTCGGGGAGGGAGAGCTCGAAGGGAAAGAAACGACCCCCTCCCCCAAAAACACCTGGAGAGGGGATAAAGCAAACCCTGGTGCCCGCCCGCCCCGACCAAGAAAGGGGAAGGGAAAAGTGGGATAAAACCCAAACGAAGGAAGGAAAATGGGGGAAATAAAAAAAATAAAAGAAAATAAAAGAAAAGAAAAGAAAAGAAAAGATGAGAGGAGGGCAGGTGGGGCAGTGGGGCAGAGTAAATCAGACTGAGCCGAGGGGAAAGGGTCGAACCAAAGAGGGCTGGAGGTGATGGGGTCTGCTCACACAGAGGCATGCACATATATAGAGATATATGTTCTGATACGTGTAGTTTTTATCAATAGTACAGCTTTTGGCTTAAAACAAATCCAGAAACGAGGAAAAAACGGCACAGAGCGACAATGGAGGGCAAGGCAGGGGAGGGGGCCAGGGGGCGAGAAGGCATAAAAGAAACCAACAGAAAAGAAAGTAGAAAACCATCCAAATCAAATTTAAAAAAAAAAAAATTAAAAAAATAAAAACAAAGCAAAACTTCACAAATGTCCTCGTTACTGAGATAAACGAATGTCTCTGAGCTCTTCCTGGGACACGCATTGAGCTGTTAGCTGTGACTCTGCAGGGAACTGCTAAGTCCTCATCAGCACTCAACACAGACTTTGCTTTCTGCTTCCTTTTTTTAATTTTTTTTCCATTATATGCTTTTTTTTTTTTTTTTTAAGTCCCTCTTGGTTAACATCCACTTACCAAAAAAGTGGCATTTCCTCCTTTAGTAGGTAAGGTATGAAGAGAAGGGAAAAGCGGGGCAATATAAGTGCATCATTAGATTCACAAAAATGCAAGAGAGAAAGAAAGAGCGAGAGAAGGAGGAGAGACAGAGACAGAGCCAGAGAGAGGAGAAATAAAACAAACCAACTCACTTCTCCTACGAGGAGGGGAAACCTTGGGCCACCACCGTGGCCAAGCCCTGAGCCAGGCTCTCACTGAGACCTCAAGGGATTTTGCCCAGCCCTGAGGCTCCCAAATATCTGAGCTCCTCTGAGCCACAAACGCTGCCTGGGTGATCCCCCCATCTTTGCAAACACCACGAGACCAAAAAGATGTGTGGAAACGGCTCCTGCAACACCAGTCCTAACCAACCCAGCAAATCCCAGCTCGGGAGGCTTTGGGGTCTCTTTCCCCCAGCCACAGCCCAGTGCCAGGTCCTTGAGAATCTCTGGAAGGGTGAATCCTGCACTGGGCATGGCTGAGTCCAGCTGAGGGGATCAAAGGGGGTTCAGGGATATCGGGGTGGTGCCAGGATTGGGCCACCACGCCCAGGGCTGGTGACCCCTGTTCCTCACCATCCCCTTGTCCCAAATACAGCAATGAATGGTCAGTGAATCCTTGAGGCTGAGGTTCTCTTCACCCATCCCACTGTGTTCTCAATGCCACTTTTCTCCCCCCAAAAAAGAAGGGGGCAGGGTGAAGGGCTGGGATTCTGGGGATCACCACGAAGATGCTGCAAAAGAGATCCCAGACTGCTCCACACCCCATCACCCCCTTGTCCCCATGGAAACGCCAATCTGTGCAGCCACAGAGCAGCAAGCTGGATTTGGGGTTTTTATTAAAAACCAGCTGCTGTTGCAATGGCTGCAGCGAGGGGGAGGCTGGCAGTGATGATCAGCTCTGCCCAGCTGCCCTGCAAGCACTAAGGGACATGGATCTGCTCCAGAGGGATGCAGCAACCCCAGAATAGGAGACCAGGAGCCCATGCCCAGCCCCACATCCCTGGAGAGGAACATTTAAGCAGAGAAGACGATGAAGAAGAAGAGGAGGATGAAGAGAGAAATAGAGGAGGTTCCTCTTTCCCAGGGTGGTGTGTTGGCACTGTCTGGCCCTGCCATGGGCTCGGGCTGTGGGATGCAGGGTTCCCACCCAAACCCTGGAGTCTCCTGCCCTGGTGTGCCGGAAGGCAACAAAGGTAAAAGCATCCCAAATAAACCCAAATTGCCAAACACTCGGCCTAAGAGGGAAAACACACCCTGGGCACTTGTGGGGATGGGACAGTCAGTGCAGGGTGCTGTCCCCTGCCCCTCGCAGGCTGGAATGTCCTGGACCTGCCTCTCTCCATGCAGGAAGATTTAAACCTTTCCTTACTGCAGCCTCCCTCAGTATTTTCCCTGAGCTGGGGTTTTTTTCCCCCTGAAGAGGGGCTAAACCCACACATCTCCCCACATTTCTCATTTCTTTCCCCATCCACCCACCCCAAAACTTCCTGTGCCCACTTCTACCCGTGACCACTGCCCCTATTTCTCCTTAATTATATTCACCTTCATTATCTGGCCACTAATGGGGGACTGAAAGGGAACAGCCGTGCTCGGCCCCTGAATGGAAACCAACACAAATTCGGAGGGCTGAAAGACACAGAAATGCATTCTACCGACAGCACGAGGAGACGGGGAAGAAAAAAGGGGGGAAGAAAGAAAAAAATATTACGTGGACAGGGCGAAAAAAAAAAAAAAAATAAAGAACGTAAGAGAAGAGCATGGCTTTGCAGCTAACTGGGGAAAACCATACAAATAAAAAAAAAATTATATATAGCCACCAAAAAGAGACAAAATGAGAGACAGAGAAGGAGAGTGAGAAAGAAGGAGAAAGAAAGTCAGAAAGAGAAAATAACATTAAATCAAGCTACGGTGCTTTTCAACAGGCTCATCTGCAGAAGTGAACGTGCAGAGGTGGACAAAATACCTACCTTCGGAATTGGCAGTGACAGGAATGCAATAATAAAAAAAGAAAACAATAATCTCCACATTTGGAGGGCAGAATGGGAAAAAGACAAGGACTCTTTAGTACGGCGATCCAGACCCCTCGGCTATCCCGTTTGCTTTGCTTAGAATTTTTAAAATTATTTTTTAAAATTGGTCTCTTTAGCTTCTAATTTTTATTATCTTTTTGTTTGTTTGTTTTTCAATGGAAAGGCTGCGGCCGGCCGCCGAGCGGTGGGGCCGCGGGGGGAGTGGCTGGCTGGTGTCTGTAACCCGATCAGGCTGCGGTTCAGTCTTTAAAAAGTCACTCTACAACATGGCAAAGTCCCGGATAAACATGCAGGGAAGGCGATGGATGGAGGTGGGACACGGCGAGGGATGTCGGGTTATGTTGGCCCAAAGAAAACCGAAGAGAGAGAGACGGGCTGGAGGGTGCTTGTGGGCAAGGAGGAGGAGAGACCCAGGAGGAAGGCTGGGAAGGCAGCAGGGATGGATGGAGACAGGACTGGGTATTTAAAAGGGAAGGTAACCCCGGGGCACCCCTGGCTCCCGGCGGCTCTGGGGGTGCTGGGGTGGGCACGGCTCATGGGCTGAGCCCGGAGATTTTGGGGCGCCTGCAGGAGGTGGGGAAGGGGGCTGGGTACCGAGGGTGCTCAGCACTCATCCTGTCGGGATTCAGGATGTGGGATGACCGCAGAGTGCTTGGATAAACCCGCACCCAGCGGCCTCATCCTGCAGCCGGGGAGGAAAACCTCGCCACGGCAGCAGGATCCAGCCGAGGACAGCGGGCAGTCGCCAATTTGAGGAGGAAAAGGGCAATTCGCTCCTTTGCAGTGTAGAGCTGCTGGGTTCTCTTCCCTTTTAAATTCCTTGTTCAAAATATAAAAAATGGAAGTACAATGTTCAGCGGTCGTAAATATTTAGAAAACACATCAGGTTTTTGTTTAGGTTTTGTTTTTTGGTTTTTTTTTTCTTCTCCACATTAACACACACAAAAGCAAAAAATTCTAGAACAACACGACGACGACGGGGTGGGGGAAAATAAAAATAAGAGAAATATATATCGTTTGCATTTCTGTACATCACAAGGGAAAAGAAAAGAAATCATGAGAAAGGAAACTAAAACAAAGGGGTTGGGGAAAAAGCACGTTTCATTGCCCTTCCCTCCCCCTCGTCCCTGCTTCTGCTGAGCAAGAAATGGAAGTGTATATTACCGTTTGGGTTTTTTTCAAATGGGAGGCTAAAGAAAAACACAGATGGGATTAAAAAGAAAAAAAAAATAAAAAATAGAAACCAGAGAGAGAAAGAAGAGAGAGAGAGAGAGAAAGAAAGAGAGAAAGTTGTTGGAGAAAAGTCCCGCTGGTGCCGGGGAGCCAAGGGAGCTCGGCGGCCTGGGCGATGCCGGGGCGGGGCAGGGGGAGAGCGGGGCCAGCCCGGGGGGCGGCGCCTCGGCACCCGAACCCCCCCACGCCCCAGCCGAAACCACAGGAAAGAAGAAAGCAGAGAGGTGCCCCGAGAGCTGGGCAGGGTGCTGGGTGCTGCTGGGGGGTGCTGGGCTGGGCAGAGTGAAGGGGATGTGGATGTGGGGTCGGGGGCACCTGGCCCCGGTTTTTTTTTTTTACACCCCCGTTTTGGGGGTGCCAGCCCAGGAGTATCCCTGCAGGACCTCACTCGTGGGAGTAAAGTTCCCTGGGGCAAGTGGGGACCTGTGTGGGCCCCATTAGTGGAGTCCTGCAGTGCCCTGCCTTCTCTCAGCCCTGCCTCCAGCCTTCCCTCAGCACAAGGAGGCTCCTCACCATCCCAGCATTGGTTAAACTGGGACTGGCCCTCCAGGTCCACTGGGTTAGGGTTTTGCCTCACTCAGAAAGGGAGTAGCCTCCGAGGTTTCACCAAAACCTTCGGGATGCTGAGGCAGAGCTGGGGATGCTCATCTCCAATGTCACCTGCCACGGGGACCTCAAGGTCCTAAAATCTGAGCATCCATCATCAAATCTCCTCCAAACTCTAATTTGGCCAGACTGGGTGTTGGGGTCCTGAGCACTGGCGCTGACCCCCTTGGCACTAGGGAGGGCTGGTGTTAGTGGGCAAACAAGAATGTTTCTGCTTTGCCCATTTCTTGGCTGCCTGGGATCAGTCTCAGGGAGTGACCCTGGCAGGTGATGCTGGCCTACCCAAACCATCATCCCTGGGGGGTGACATTAGCAGGGTGACGTGTGGCTTTGGGGGAGGGATGACCTGTTGGCTGTCCTGATCCCTGCCTCAGGGCGATGGGCTGGCTCCCCCAGGGAGATCGTGCACTCAGCGGGGTTGGTGAGTGCTGGGAGGGCACAACCTGCACCCCACATCTCCCCCGTGTGCTCCGGCTGGGCAGGGCGGGGAGCCGAGCGAGTGGGGAAGGAGGGGAGAGGAGAGCAGGGGGGCAGTCCTGTGGAGGGAGGAGGGGAGGGAAGCGAAGAGTGGTCCAAGAAAAGCCTACGTACATCCGAGGGCTCCGGGAGCGGGGCGCCGTGGCTGTGGCGGCCGTTCTGGGCGCTGCCCTTGTGCCCGTTCTGGTGAGGCGAGGCCGAGCGCTGGGGCGAGGGGGAGGACGGGCTGCGGCTGGAGCGGGCGCTGCTGCCCTTGGGGCCATCCTGCCGGCGCTTGGGGCTCACCCTGAGGGGAACGGCACCGTCAGCTGCCGGCACCCCCGGCCCCGAGCTCGACCGCGCCCTTGGCCCGGCTCCGACAGAGCCGCCGGCTGCAGCCCAGCAGCCAGAAATCGAGTGAGAATTGGTGCTTTGTGCTTTCTTTAGCTAAAAATTGAAACCCCGTCTGGGGACCACGCTCCCAAATCTTCCAGAGATGATGGAGAACCATCCCACTCTTCTCAACACCTGTCTCAGGGATGCCTCTGCCACCTGCCTCTGCCCTCCATCCCCCAGGGTCCCCACCCCTGGGACACATCTGCCACCTGCCTCTGCCCTCTGTCCTCCAAGGTACCCACTCCTGGGACACCTCTGCCACCTGCCTCTGCCCTCTGCCCTCCAAGGTACCCACTCCTGGGACACCTCTGCCACCTGCCTCTGCACTCTGTCCTCCAAGGTACCCACCCCTGGGACACCTCTGCCACCTGCCTCTGCCCTTCATCCTCCAGGGTACCTATCCTTGGGACAACTCTGCCTCCCACTTCTCTGCCCTCCACCACATAAGGGTGTCCATCACAAGGACATCTCTGTCCCTGCCCCACAGGATCCCACCGCAGAGGCTGGGGACTGTTGGTGTGCTGGTGGGGCCGGGGGTCCCGGACTGTCCCTACCTGCCGGGAGATTTAGAGCCGCTGTCGTCGGAGGAGAGCGAGGCGCTGTGGGAGCTGCAGGAGCTGCGGCGGTGCGAGCGCCAGGCCGGGGACTCGCTGCGGGACCTGCGGAGAGGGCGGCCGGGGGCCGAGGGACAGGCTGAGCCACCGCGGGGGACACTCAGGGACAAAGACAGCCCCGCTCCACCCGCCAGCCCGGCCCCCTCACCTCTTGCGCTCTTTGTTTTTCTCTTTCCGTTTGTTCTTGGGGCTTCGGGACCTGCGGGAAGAGCCGAAAGCTGCAGACGTGGAAGAGGGGGCAGCACCTGGGGGTGGCTTTCCCAGCCCCCCAGAGGCACCGAGGCTGTGGGAGGAGCGAGGGGAAGGACCTGCCTGGTCTGGAGCTGGGCTCCATTGAGGTTCAAAGCGTGGTGGGGATCCCAGATGGATTTGGGGGGACTGTGGGGTCAGGTTGAGTGAGATCAGGCAGGAGAGAAGGGAGGGTACTGGCTCTGCTCTGCATCCTCAGGGCTCGGGCCCCTTGTCACCCCCCAATTTGTTTTGCCCTGAGCCCTCTCTGGCACCTTTTGTCTGTTCTTCACTCTTTCCACCCTAAAATAGCAGTGCTGGCATCTGCAGAGCAGGGCAAGAGTCAATGTTTGCCCTGGCCATGGCTGCCTGGGATCCCCCCTTCTCCCCTGGGGGACATTTGGGGCCATATGGGACCCCACAGTCAGCCAGAATGGCCCTGTGCCACATCCAAGGGCAGAGGACACAGAGCAGTGTCCAGCTATGGGGTGAGGGGGTCCATCACGATGGGCAGAGGGGAGGGGACAGCAGGAGGGCAGGACACAGGGGGTCCCTGAAAGGGGAAGCTGGCAGCTGTTGGCAGTGGGGTGGCTCCTGGTAGCCGTCACTCTTACCTGTGTCTTCTCTTTTTTCGTGACCCCGATTCAGACCTAAGGGATGAAGAGGAGGCAGAGATGAAGGAGATACAGTGATCTGGCCAGTGGGGAGCAAGGGCTGGGCAGTTTCCAGGGATGAGAAGGACAGGGGGATGGCCCTGAGGTGGGCCACTGGATGGGGCAGGTGACAGTGGCTGTGAGGAGGGGATGGCCCCATGAAAAGTCATCAGTATCCATCCTTATGCACATCTAAATCCCACCCTAGCCCAAGGGCCTGAGCAGCCCCAACCAGCCCCACTGTCCCCAACCACCCCTGATGTCCCCAGGCTGCAGTCGTGTCCATCCTACCTGTCACGTCTGTGTTTCTTTCCAGTCTTCTTTTTCTTTTCCTTGCGGATGGGTGAAGAGCTGTCACAGCTAGAGGGGAAGTGGGTGCCCTTGAGCAGGGAGCAAGGGACTCCCCAGCCTCTCCCCCCTGGCCCAGGGGAGTCTGGTCCCACCAGCCCCAGTCTCATTGCTTTCCCTGGACCACCTTCTGGGATGCATGAACATTGCATGGCAGTTATTTCCTGGGGGATTTGTGCTGGGGGATAGAAAGATTTTGGCAGAAGGGCTCTGGCTGCCTTCAATTATGGAATGCCCAAATCCTGCTGTGTCTCATTGCCACCTCGTGGGCTCCACAGCCTCCAGCAGGACACAAGGTGGCCAATTCCCAGTGGGATTTCACAGGGGGACAATGGGTGGTAGAGGCCAGCCCACACCCAGTGGCCTTGCAAGCCCAGAGGGGACCCCACAGCCCATCCAGCCCAGTGGTCACTCACCTGCGCTCTGAGCCGGGTTTCCTCTTTTTGCTGCCACGGGAAAGGCAGAGAAGAAAGGGACATTAGGGACAGCATCCTGCCCAGACAGCCAGTGCTAAGTGGTGAGGTTTTGGGTAGATGGACCCTTCACAGAGCCATATCCTGCCTGGTGCTGTGCCCTGTGGCAGCGAGCTCCTTCCCCACATACACCAGGCAAAGTCTCACCAATGCATGCAGTGGGTGCGTGCACACACGTGTGTGTTGCAGTATCAGTACATGCAGATGTGTTGCACCTCTTAAGGGTGCACATTCAGGGATGTACTGCCCCCCAAAGTGGGGTGGCTTGCCCCTCCAGAGCCTGGGAAAAGGCTGAGTTGGGAGGTGAGCTGCCCTCTAGAGAGAGGGGACAGCACAGGGACAGCCGGGGACTCACCGGCTCCGGCGGTGACCTGATTTCTTCTTCTTTTTCTTCTTGGGTGGAGGAGAGGTGGAGCTGCTCGAGCGTCTTTTCAGCCTGTGGGAGACAGAGAACAGGGTTGGGGCAAGCAGAAGGGACAGGCCCCTGGGCTTTGTGTCCCTGGATGGGGACCCTGTGCATAGCAGCTCCCCAAAATCCACACGAACCTGTACTCGCGGTGGCCGCTGTCCTCGCGGTAGCACTCGGCCGAGCAGTCGCACTGCAGCAGGCAGCCCTCTCCATAGTCAGGATACTCCACTGCATACTCCTCCCCGTCTGCCCCGTGGTGGTTTTCTATCACACTGCCAAAAGTGGAAGAGCAGGATTAATTTGGGGATCCTCATTCCCTGTCTCCCACCAGAGCAGCTGGGGCAGGCCCAGTGCAGCTACAGGGGCTGGGGGACATTCCCTCTGCCACAGCATCCCCAGGGGACCTTGGTCATGTCCCTTGATGTCCCCACACAGCAAAGTCTCAGGGTGGAGGTCTGCTCAGGCTCTTCCTGTGCCTCCAATCCCTGCACAGATCCTCAGCAGGCTGCCACAGGGACACTGAGAGACTCAGGCCACCATCTCCCCACAGGGCTCAGCTTCAGCCTCATTTGAGCCCCTTTTGGCTTTGCTCAAGTGCTGGGGCTGAGCAGGAGGCTGGGTTAGCCCAGGTGGGTTGCAGGGCTGGAAAAGGGTGAGAGGAGCTGGCAGAAGACCAGCTGTGGAAATTCAGGTGGGAACTGCCCAGGATGATCTTTGAGGCCAGCACCCCACAGTGCCACGAGCTCAGCACTGGAGCTTCAGGCAGGTAACTTCAGAAGGAGTGGGGGGCCATCATGCCTAGAGCCATCAGGGTCTCTCTCTCTCCTGAGTGACTTCGTCAGCATTAATTTTCCCCACTGCCATGGAAACCAGCATGAGGTTGCCATTGACTACCGGGGCTGTGTGCAGGGCTTGGCAGAGGCCTGGCAGCTGGACTAGGACAGTCTCAGGAGTCCCTATCCAACCTCTCCCTGATGCCCCCACCTCTCTCGTCCAGCTCTGCCATCAGGCCCAGGAGCAAACCCCAGATGGAGCCTCTCATTTGCTCTTGGGGAATGTAGGACATCTCACCCATGGAGGGACAAGGACATCCAGGTGCCTTGGAGGGAAACTTAAGAGATGGGGACAGGCTTGGAGGGTCCCCAGCACCACACCAGCCCAGGTGTTTGCTTCCCAAGGGAGATTTGCCCTCCGAAACCTGATGTGGGCTCCTCTGCCCTTCCCAGCCTGGAGGCGAGCAGTCAGCAATGCTGGTGGAGCAGTGCAGCCCCACAGCATCAGTCCCTTGGCAGCCTGGCCATTGCCTGAGAAAAGAGAAGCTTCCAGTTCCAGACTGCAGATCTGACAGTGGCACGTGTTGGCATCTTTGGCCACAGCACGCCATGGGCTGTTTAACCTAATTAGAAATGCCTTGGACCGCAGCTACTCACAAGGCACCCTCCCCCTAACCACGGACGACTGCTCAAGCAGGACTCAGGCTCCCTTCTGTGCCACAGCCATGGCTTGCTGGGTCCTCTCCAAGTGACTCCTGCTTTGGCCATGTCCCAAAGGTAGGAACAGCCTTTCACCCACCCATCCAACCGTGGGAAGGGGGAGAAAAGAGGCAAAGAGAGAAGGGAGCGGGGTTAATTTTGTGTGTGTGTGTCTCTGCTCTGTGAGCAGGCAGTGCTCCATGCTGGAGCCTGCTGCCAGCATCTCACCCATTAGCTGTGCTCAGCAGCTCAAGACCAGCCCTGTGCTGTTCCAATTATCCCTCCCTGCCCAGCATACGCTCGCCTTTGTCTGCAATCCCACCAGCCTGTCCATCAAGCCCTTCTCCTTGGGGACTGGGCTGTACCGAGCTGTGCACACAGAGACGGGAGCTGGGAGAGCACAAAGAGCAAAGCCAGGGACTCAGGTGGTCACAGCTCTGCTCAACGCTTCAGTTTTCCCTGGGGAGTTATGCAGATGATGCTGAGCTCTTGCATTGGCTTTGAAACAGGACCAGCTGGTTCAGACTCACAGTCCCAGCAGCCAAGGACCGAGCGGTAAAAGCCCAGAGCGGTGCTGGAACAGGACCAGCCCACGAGATGTTCTGCTGAGCACTCTCCCAGCCACCACAAGGGCTGAGACTCTTTATTTAAAGCTTATTTAACCCCCTTGTCCAGCCTCTTCATGCAGCACAGACCTTTGGCACGCAGGATATCCTCCAGCAGCTCAGATCCCTGCTGCTTGAAGAGCCACCTCCTTTGGACCCAGCTCCTACCAGCCTCCTCAGGCACCTCTGGCTTTGCTCTCCTCCGAGCAATCCTTTGCTGTGAGACTGCTCCTTCCAGCTCAGCACTATTATTTATAGCCCTGGGGCTAATCTTTAATGATTACCCTTCGTTTTGCAAAACCAAGCCTGTAAAGGTGACAGCCAAGGTAACCTTAAGGCACCTTTGGTTTCCCTGTGTGCTCATTACAGTGCTGGCCCTAACGAGCCTGCCAGGAAGATGCCCTGGAGATGACTCCTGCCCCCACCAGCAAAGGCCACTTGTTAACACCTCAGGTGTGATGCTCAGTGACCTGGGCAGGTTGGTTTTCCCCATGTCTTGTTTTTTGCCTGCTTGGAGGAGGATCCTGAATGTTTCAAGCCCATGTGCCCCATCCAGGCAGGGCACAGCCCTGTCCCTGTGTCCACCCTGCCTGGCGTGCCAGCAGAGTGGTGTTAGGGAGGCTCTCCCTGCTGCCATGGCTTCCCTGCCTCCCTCCTCGCCCTGATTTCCTGACCCTAATGAAGCATTAATATTCAGTGAACCTGCAGCATCTATTCCTGTCCCAAGTGACCTGGTTTCCAGGCTGATGGATGGTGCACGCCGGGCCAGCCATGCTGCCTGGGCCATTAAGCATTGCACTGATAAATCATCACCGAGCTGGGGTGGACCCTGGTGAGGCTGGGGACAGTCCTGTGCAGGGCAGGAGCAGCGACTGGCATGTCCCCAGCCCGAGCTGGGTTGCTTTAGACACCAAACTTGAGCCCTAAGCCTCCTCCCAGGGCAGATGTAGCCCCCCAGGACCAGGCACTGTGAGGAGTGATTAGAAGCAGAGGAACAGTACAGGATCTCCTTGGAGAATCCAAGGGGTCCCTGTCTCTGGATGGGGAGTGAGCCAAGCATTGAGACCTTCTGCACTTGGGCTTCATCATCTGGGACAGAAGCATTGTGATGTTGGCCTCTGCACAGCACCCAGAGGTTTCCAAACAACCAGTGCAGGATAACCTTTAACCTCTCCAGAGGTAGGATACTGCCACAGAGGGGCAAATCCTGCCTCCAGCTGGCTGAACAGCCAACCAACCAACAAACCATCCAACCATCAAATCAACCAACAAACCATCAAATCAACCAATCAACCATCAAATCAAACAAACATTGACTCAAAGCCAACAACCATCCATCCATCCATCCATCCATCCATCCATCCATCCATCCATCCATCCATCCATCCATCCATCCATCCATCCATCCATCCATCCCTATATAATTNTCCATCCATCCATCCATCCATCCATCCATCCATCCATCCATCCATCCCTATATACCCTCTCCATGCCCATCCATCTACCCAATCATGCCCAGATACACCCTCATCCACCCTCCCACCAGCCCACTGATGCTCAGAGGCAATCAAGGATGTGCCTCTCTGGGATGAGAGGCACAGATGGAGCAGATGGAAGCTGCCTGACTCACATTTGGCGCCCGTGCTGGTCCTCCCTGGTGAGCACACCCTCCTTCTCCATCAGCATTTGCCGAAAGGTCCCCACTTTCTGCCGGATCTCCTCTTCAGAGTACCTGGATGGGCAAAGGCAGGGTCAGGGCTGCTGTGGTTGGAGCATGGGCTCCCCATGGACCTGCTGAGGAGTCTTTACCTTTGGAAGTGACCAAGGGGCCAATCCAAACGGGAGGTGGTATGGTGGCAGTCATCAGGGCCTGGAGGACAGCAGGATTTCTGCTCAGTCCCCTGCCACCACTATCTACATCCTCCTCTCTCTTGCCTGCTTCTCCCAGCAGTGCTTGGCAGAGGAAGGGACATCAGGAAGGGGGAAAAGAAAAGGATGACTATGAAGCTGCCATTCCCTGTGACCGCCCCAAGCTTTGGGATAAGTGCCCACCAAACCCCCTTGGCAGTGCCACCATTGCAGCCAGTGATTGTGGGGTTCACTCCCAGCACCTCTGTCCCAATCACGAGCTCCCCCTGCTCAGCCCTGTGATGCTCCTGGCCCTGAAAGCCGTGCCAGCTCTGCGTTACCGCCAGTGCTGACTCAGGCCGCCGCAGGGTCATTAACCAGGGACACTAATCACTGTGTCCTGGCATCTGAGAGCAGCCACTGCAAACCACGGCGCCCCTGCCGTCCCCAAGGTGTCCCTGGGAAGGGACAGGTGACAGCCCTGGGTGCGTGGTCCTGTGCCACATCCCGTGGCTGCACCTCAGCACCCTCCTCAAACAAAAACATCCCAACAGAGGGGTGTAGTAGAGACACCCACGGTGCTCTTGGCATTATCCCAGGGGAGAGGGTGAAGGGAGAGGGACCTCATATCACCACCACACTGCCACCCTGGGAGGGAAGGAGTTGGGCTCTGTGTGTGTCCCTGTCCTCAGCCACAGCCTCCAGAGGGGCTGCTCATGGCCCATCCTTTCCATCACATCCCATCAGCCTCGCTGCCACGAGCCCAGAAAATTGGATGCCAGAGGCCAGGCCTAACCCTGCAGTGCCCAAAGCTGCCACTTCACACAGCCTGTGCTGGGGACAGTGATGCCCCTCACAGTGCTCTGGGTGCCCCTGGGTGCCCTGGGTGAAGAAGAAGGGCACATGGCATCACTCACCCCTCCTGCAGTGTCCACAAAGGGGAACAGCAAGGAGAGAGGAATTAATATTAACAAACTCATTTGCACTGAAAGGCTCTCATTAATTCCCCAGCCAGACTCCACACGGAAGGCTGATAACAAGGTATGGAGGCAGCCTGGCTGCTTCCTCTCACCTTGCACCTGGGCATGAGGAGCCCCAAAACCAGGGCTGCACCCCCAAAATGCTGCTCTGCTCCATTCCCTCGATGGCAGTGCACCCAGCTGGGCAGAGTGGCCACCCCACAAGGACAGAGCTGCTGGCCTCGGCCATCCCATGGACATCAGCCAGCCCACAGCAGCAGGAAGATGTCTGCCCGAGATGAGCATTTGCTGCAGCACATTAAGAACACGGCCGGTGCTCTTAGAGAGGGGACATGAGGCCAAACAGGAGGTGACAGATGGGCCACTGCGGCTGGGCCATTAGCAAATCTGTGGGGGGAGGCCAAGGGGAGGAACTCCTCACCACCTCCAGGGATGGAGGCAGGAGCACCACCAGCCTTTTCCCTCCTGCATTCGCCTGGTGCTGCTTATAACTCCATTGGAGGGGGGTTGCTTTTGCATTTAACATGTAGAATGGATTTGGGAAAGAAAGAAAATCTGCTGACACTTGTTTTCTGGACAAGGAATCCAGCCTGCAGGCAGGGAATAACAGTGCAGGCAGCCTGGAGCGAGCTACAGCACAGGCAGGAGGAGCCATCCACCTTTAAGGAAACAAGGGAGTGCTTAAATCCCTGCAGAACCCCCTCTGCTGACACTCACATCCATCCTGGGGCTCTGCCCTCATCAACAACTCCCCCAATGCCATGGCCAGCAGGCTGCCCCTGGTCCAGGCAGAAGCCTCAGAGGTACAAATCCCTTCTCATGGAACCCCCCTGGAAAGCCCCTGTGAGAAGGGGAAGAGCAGGCAGAGGATTAAGCAGGTTGACCAAGATTATGACTGTAATTATATTATCATTTCAGCGTATCGCCATCATCAGTGTTATTAATAGCCTTAATAACAGCAAAGCAATTATAGCAATGACAACAATCCTGGTTGCAGTGTTGCTATTACCCATTGCAGTAATGATACTACCAGTAGTAAGATCCCTACTAGGGCTTGGGAACCTGACAGGAGGTTCTGGGCTCCCCAAAGCGCCAGGTCAGCCTTATTTATTTCCATAATGACAAATTAGGAACAATCATTATTCCAGTCTGTGTGAGACAATTTAATTCTAGGTCACGCTTGCACTCTTAATGAAAGCCTTGGCAAATCCTTCCCTGAATCCATTTTCCTTCTCCCCAGCTGATACCAGTCCCCATCTACCCAAAATGTGCTGAAGAATTTGCTCCATCCATCAGGTTTTAGAGAGCTGTCAGAGGGATCAGGATGTTTGGCTGCTGCCAGAGACAGCACAGCCATGCCTGGCAGGGAGGGGGGTCTCCTTTCTGGCCCCCCAGTCCCTTCTGCCCACCCAGGAAGGGATGTTCCTCATCCCCTTGGGTTTTTCCCTATCCCTTTGTTTCCCAAGGGAAGAGCAAAGGCTGGGGAGCAGTTTTCAGTGCCTGGCCATGGCATTGGCAGGATGGAGGCAGGGGGTCCTATCACCCCAGAATGGGAAGGAGAAGGAAGACAGGGCAAACTGAAGCCCCAAACCAGCCTCTCCTGTGACTAAACCCCAGCTTCCCCCTGGGATCTCACATCCCAGGCATGTGGGGCACAGGATAGGTGGCACTGATGACTTGTACAACCATAAGCAACTTCTCTTCTCCTTCCTGCTTCAGTTTTCCCTGCAGGACAAGCTGGGAGCCCAAACTTCAAATTGAATGAACTCCTTGGCATTTTCCACCAAAGCTGGTTCACCCAAAAGTGCATTTACTTCAAAATGGGGACATTTGCCACATCGAGGTATTTTTTAAAGGGGGAGAACAAGGTGCAAAGAGGTCAAAAGCATCCCATCTCCCATGTCCCCACCACTCACCCCTGCTCCTCCATCATCTCCTGCAGCTCCATGCACTTGAGCTCCACCCTCCTCTTGCGCTCGTGGTCCAGGATTTCCCGGTGAGCCTTCTTCACCATGCTGGGCTCCACCAGCCTCACCTCCTCCTCACCCTTGTGCCATGTTCCTGAGGCCCCGGGCTGGGGGAAGCCGTTGGAGGCCTCCTGGGGTGAAGGCACATCAGCTCCATTGTTGTAGAGAGCCATTGTTGCCTGTGAGGGAGAGAAAGAGTCAGGGTCAGTCCCTTGCCCTGCTTCCTCTCTCACCCCAGGACAGTGAGGGGGCCCCGCTAGGAGCTGAGGGTAAAATCAGTCTTGAAAGCAGGTTGATGTGGGCAGTGACTAGGAGATGTCCCTGCTCCTTGCTTCAGTTTCCTCATCCTCAAAGCAAGGTTGGGGTACTCCTGTCACCATGACAAGAGGGCTGGCTCCTGGGAAAGAGAGGAGGATGCTCTGCTCCAGCCTTGTACTGGAAAAATCTGGCTGTGGGTGGGTCTGTGGGGCCCAAGACTATAAAGCAGCAGCAGGACAGGTGGGCAGGGGGTCCCTCCCAGCCCCTGGGCCCATTGTCAGCCAGTGTGGGTTTGGAGCAGGGACAGGCATCCATCCTCACAGTCCTCTAGGGACACAAAGACCTCAGATATCCCCTTGCAGTTCCCTGGCTGGTTTGGCTGCAGTGGTGGGACATCCTGATATCTGGCTCAGGTAGCAAACACTTGCTGATGCTCTTGGGCCATGGCCTGGCACTCTTTGGCTATGGCCTGGCACCCTCTGCCATGGCCCAGTGTGGGCTGCAAGGGGAGCTGAGGATCCCCACCAGCTTCTACCCCCCCAGTCTTCTCCCTGCTCCTTCACCTTCACGTGTCTCTGCCTCCTCTTTCCACCACACAGCCAATGTGTCCTCACTTGGCTCCAAAAATAACCCCTGGAAGAGGACAACTGTTCCAAAGCTGTGCTGAGGCTCAGGCTGATGCTCCCCGAGCCTGAGGGAGGAGATGCTCCCAAATCTCCTGGATCAACCAGACAGACACAGCCCTGTCTCAGTGCCCTCAGGCCATTGGTGCATGGCTGAGCACCCATTCCTCACTGTCCCTGTTGTCCTGACCTGCCCCAGCTCCCCTGCCCAGCCCTCTCCCAAGCATGGGATGCTCCCAATGGAGATCTGCTGCCTTAACCAGCAGCTCCACCAGGCTGCAGAGGCACCACCTGGGCTTTGCAGGGGCCCTGCACAGAGAGAAACGACCAGGAGCGAAGGCAGAGCATCCTGCCTCACTCTCCAAGCTGAATTTGGGCTTGGAGAAGCAGCTTTTGCCAGAAAGCCACTTCTCTGAGGTGTTTCTATCCCAGGGATCCTGCTGGAGAGGCTTTTCCAAGGATGGGTGTTGCCTGCACACCATCTCCTACACAGGAATCAGCCAATCCTTGGGTGACTGACACATGCTGCCCATGGAGGATGGGGCAAACACCAGCCCAGGGAAGGAGGCATCCCTAAGCCCAGTAGAAGGAGAAAGGGCAGAGGGACCATGAGCTGATCCACACTGTTTCAAGCCCAGGAAAATCTTGCCATTCCCAGTGAGCCATTCCACCAGGATACCAGGCAGTTCAGAGCTTTCCATGGCCATGCCAGTTGGGATAGGGCCAGGGTGGGAATGCAGATCACCCATGAGGGGCTTTGACAAGGTTTCTTTGCTGTTTGAGGAGAGAAAATACCTCAGAGCCCTCTGTGGAGTGGTGGGGATCCTAACCAGGCCAGAAGGCCTCTCCCACCCCACAGCATCCCCACAGGACATCCCTGACTTTCCTGCTGCCTCTGGCTGTCCCACACAGTCATTTATCTCCTGACAGGCCTGCCCGGGGAGGACAGCAGCTGAGTGCTTAATTACCAGGCCTTTTTTTTGCTTTTTTTTCTTTCCCCCATTACTACCATGCAGAGAGGAGCCAGCAGCCTTTATTTCCGCAGAGGCACGGAAGAGATCCTGCTGGTGCAGCAGGAGCCAGCCAGGGCTCTCCACTCCTGGACACTCATCCCTGCACCTGGAGGGTTCCCTGGTCCTCCCCTGCTTGCAGCACCCACATTTCAAACCCCCTGACACCCCACAGCCCTGCTCAGCCCTCCCTGCCCACCCTGAACCAGCCCCCTCCGTATCCCAGGGTGGAAAACAGAGATGCTGCAGAAAATCCTGCCTTGGGGGCTCCTCTCCCTCTTTCATCAGGACATGAAGCCAAAAACCTGGAAGGAGGTTAGGGAAAGGGAGAAGCTCCCCACTTAGAAGCCTTCCCCCACAGAGGGGCTCAGGGAAGGAGAGGGGAAAGGAGAGGATGTTTTCTGCAGCAGCCTCTGCTTGCTTGTCCCCCTGGGAATTCATTTTATCCTGAGCCCAGCAGTGGATAAATTCATTGCTGAGAAAGCTTGAGAGTGTGAGGGATATAGAGCTGGGCAGGTAGATGGAGACAAACTGGCAGCTGGATGGGTACCTGTGGGAGAAGGCTGCATGGTAGGGGGGAGGCATGCAGATCCACCAGGAAATGCTCCCTGTTTCCACAAAAAGGATGGAGCTGGAGAAATCCCCCTGCAGCTGGGGCCAGGAGGGTGGGGCTGGACTGGGGATGGACATGGTACTGCATCCCAATGTCCCCTCAGTGTCCTCCCTGGAGCAATATCCAGCTGCCAGCAGCCCCCTTCCTCAGCCACAGCACGGGCAGGGAAACAAAGAATGGGAAAAACCCACCCACAAGCCTCCTCCCAGCTCCCCAAAGGGGCTCCAGGCAAATCCCTGGGTGCCAAACAGAGCCAGCCCTACACTGCTGATGACAGTGGGGACAAGGCACCAGGGCAGAGGGAGCCCATGTCCCCCAGCTGGGTCTGTGCTCTCCCTGCACTCACAAGGGACAGCTCAGGGACACAGAGTGGCTGCCACCACCACCACCTCAATGCATTGGCCAGCACACAGGGACCACCCAGCTCTGCCAGCACCAAAATGGCACCAAACCCATCAGCACAGTCCTGTCCAAACAGCAGTGGTTTCCCCCCTGGCTCGGCGCTACCCCCATAATAAAGATGATGGTTAAATATTTCATTATCTGCAGTAATTACCCACAAAACATCAATCACTGGCAGCCTCTGCCTGGCTGCCTCACCCAGAGGGAGAGGAGGCATCCCAGGGTGAGCTCTGTGTCTCCACACACTCCCAAAAGGCTGCAGGATGTAGCTGGGGACAGTTGCTGGCATCCATTCCCACCTCCCAAATTCCCTTACTGACACCTCAAATTCCCTTACTGCCACCCCAAATTCCCTTACTGCCACCCAGGAGGACCCAAACCCCCTGGCACCATGGGCTGGAGCTGCTAGGGAGACTCCTGAGCAAATCCCCCTTTTCCCATATTAACCAGGCATTCGCCCACATCTTCTGGGATCCTGATCCTCCTCCTACGTGCCACCTTGGGCCTTGGGGAGGTCAATCCAGCTTTTCAGCTTGCAGGTGCTTTCTGATACCTGGATTAGAGCTTTTGGAAGTGTTCAGAGGTGCCCCCTCCTCCATCCCTATCTTCACTCTCATCCCCAAATTTCAGCCTCATCCCCTTCTTCATCATCATCCCCATCCACCATCCTCATCCCCATCCCTATTCTCCATTCGCCTCCTCATCCCCATCTTCCATCTTCATCCCTCTTTTCCATTCTCCTCCTCACCCTCCATCCCATGACCAGGTCTCTCCCTCCCTCCCCAGCCATGCTGAATCCCCCCCAGGGTGTGGAGGACCTGGGCAGTACCAGCAGTACCAGCTCAGTGACTGCCAGGACAGACAGAAGGACAGACACACTGCACTGTGCCCCTGTCACACAGCCAGCACAGGGGGTGCAAAGCCCAGCCTCTCCATCCTGCCAGGGTTTGGGGCTGCTGGTTTCCAGCCAAGCTGTGAACAGAGCTCATTCCCCGTGGGCTGGGGTGGCCTCAAGTTGTGACTGTCCCCATGTCCCAGCCCTGGGCTTTGTCCAGCTCGGAAGAAGAGAAGCAAAATGATGGTGAAAAGAGTGTCATTTCACCAAACTCCTTTGTCCCTTTTATTTCCCAGCCCGGAACAAGCCCCTTCCCAGCCGGCTCTGCTGAAATCCCCCTTTGGGCCCCGCTGAGCCCCCGGGCCGTGCCCGCAGCCCCCGGCGCTGAGCAGCCGCAAGGGCCCCGCCGCCGTACTGCGGATGGAGCCGCTTCCCGGGGGAAGCGGGGATGGCAGCCAGGGGGGCCGCCAGTGCCTGGATGCTCTCCCGGGTGCCTGGATCCTCTCCCGGCATCTCTCCCTCGCCGGGGGAAAGGCGGTCCCCGGGCATCCTGCCCCCTCCGCGTGCCTCGGTGCTAATTAAAGCCGCCTCCGGGCCGGTGGCTCCATTAATTCTCGCCACATCCAGCTGCACCAGCCGGGGCGGCCGTGAGCACCCGAGCGCCGGGATGCGGGCACGGGATGTGGGCAGCCAGCCCAGCACGGCGGATCCCTGGACCACTCGTGTGCTGAGCGTGCCAGAGCTCGGCCCCGACACGCCAGGGACAGCCCAGATGAGGTGAGGATGCTCCAGTCACTCCAGAGAGGCTGAGAGGGGTGGTCCCCATGGTTCTCCTGCCTGTTGGGAGCTCATCAGGACACACCAATGACTGAAAACATAACCCTGTCCCCAAGCACGCACAGCAGCCCCATCCCAGGCTGCTCCCTGTCTGTGCTGCGGCGACAGCTGGGAGAAGATCTCTTTTTTCAGGACACAAAATATGCCAGAACACCATGGCCAGGCAGCCTGAACAGGCCAGGCCTCCTCTGAACACCCAGCTGGAGTTACAAGGAGGAAAAGTCCGGGGTTGCTGCCATTAATTGGGCTGACCTTCTCCGGAGCTGCCTTCCAGTGCCAAAAACCATGAGTCAGACCTTCAAGAACGAGGAAAAAAGGCAAATCTAGCTTTAAAAGTGCAGCCATTCTGGGGGTCGTTAGCACTGCCCTCCAGCCCCAAGCCACAGGGATGATGCCTGTGGGAAGGGGCAGTGGGAATTGATCAGTGACAGCGTCCCAGTGCTTCCATCCCTATTTCCCCAAGCCCAGGGCATCTTTTCCTGTAGCTGCCTGACCAAAATTTGACACCTCACAGACTTTAAAGCAATTAGTAAAGAATATATGGAAGCTGGCTGGGGGGTCAGGAGCTGCAGCTGCATGTTCATACCTACGTCTGTGCAGATATAGATATATATATAAATATATATATATATTTTAAAATAGATGAGGAGGCTGGTGGAGAAGCTAAACAGTTGCTAAGCAACTGGGCTCCTTCCTGGCTTGGGGATATAGGAATGGGGGAGCCAGAGTTGGGGACTGGTCCCCCACTGGACAAACATCACACAGGGGTGTGGGCACAGAGATCCCCTGGAGACAATCCAGGGAAAAGGGCACAATGGAGGCTGAGGAGCCAGGATTTACTCCTGTCCCCAAAACGCCATGGCTGGAGCCCCCCCAGCCTGAACCCCCTGGGCTGTTGGATATTGAGAAGCTCCATCCTCAGCCCTGGCTGGAGAAGAGCTGGTGGGAAAGGGGTCACACCATGAGAGGGAGAAGCCCCAGGACCCACACAGTGACCCTATTCCTGAATCAGGGATGAGGGAAGGGAGCAGCACATCCACGTGGCAACAGCAATCCCCCCATGCTGAGTGGAGAGGCAGCAGATCCAGGTGATGGGTTTTCCTATGGGATCCCCAGCCCCGTGCCCCTTTGGCCACACTTTCCTCATCCCCTTGGGAATGCCCTGCCAGACCTTCCCCAAACAGGAGGTGCTTAAATAAGGAATGGGGATGGAGAGGGGGAACAGCCACCCCAGGTTTTGCACCTTTGGGGCCATTTGCTTTGCTGAGCAAGGAGCCAGGAGGAGGCACAGTCAGCCTGAGACCCATCACCCCTCCGAGGAAGGGGAGTAATAACACTACTACAAATAAAAGCAATTATTGAGCACATGGAGGAGCAGGGGGATGACTGTAACAATGAGGTCACCTTCCCCAATGGGGACACAATCCTGGCAAACAGCCCCTGGGGCTGAGCACTGCAGGTAGAGGGGGGTCACGGCCAGTGCAGGGGGAGCATCCAGCTGGGAATCCCCCCACCATCCCCCCCCGTGGCTGGTTGGGTGGTTGTGTAACGGGAGGAGCTATTCCGGGGTTTGAGCACATTATATAAGCCACAGGCCACCTGGCTGGGGAAAACGGGAGCTGGGAGACAGGAAGGAGGAGGAGGAGAAAGGGCTCTGGGGGGATTGGGGACCCCCCACATCCGTCAGGCCCTCAGCATAAGCATTAACCCCATAGGGTGACCTGCACCCCGCAGGCATCCCCTGCCCAGAGATATGGGGTGAGCACCCTCTGCTCCCTCTTCCAGCAGCCTCCAGGACCCACTGCCACACATCCACCCACCACTGGATCTGGCCCCTGGAGCACAAGACCCTTTGTCCAGGGGAAAAGCCTCATGTTCTTGGCACCAGGGACAAAGCCAACCAAGACTCCTGCATCCCTCTGCCTGGCAAAACCCTTGCTTGCTGTTCCCAACAGGGACCAAGGAAGAAAGGTTCCCTTAAAATCTGCCCAATTTCTGGCTCTGAAAGCCCCAGACATTCCCTGGACGTGTTGTCAGGATGAGTCCTGGGGCAGGGGGAGGCAGGTGGGATGCCAGGGGGATTTAGGGGAAAGCAGGTGAGACACAGAGGGTGGCACTGTGTGAGGAGGCCACGCTGGCAGAGTGGGACAGAGCGATGACGATGTGTGTTTGGACACAAACACTGTCCCCAAAATCCCCCCCAGCACTGTCCCTGTGCTCCTACCAGAGAAGAATCCACATGCCACACAGCAAGGAGACCAGTGAGCATCTGCATCCTCAGAGAAGGTCCTTGACATTTGTCATCAACCTGAGACACCCCCAAATGCTGCCAGCCTCCAAGTGACCCCCCGAAAGCAGCAGGAGCACAGGCAAATCGAGACACATCCAGCGTGAAACCTTGCTCTGCAGGGAATGAATGAACCTGTGTCCTCTGAAAGCCACCTGCTCCCCCTGAGCCATGTCCTGACCCCTCACCACCAGCCCCCTGCATGGCACAGCCCGGACATCCCTGGGGACAAACCTGATCTGGGAAGGAGAAGCACAAAACACTCCCGAAAGACAAGCGCTGGAGTTGCTGCTGTGGCTCCCCGCTGCCAAGCCTTGCCCCCTCTCCTTCCCTCGTGCAACACCCGCAGGGTTTGAAATCTCATCAGCCAAACCC
>JANPWX010000529.1:1801169-1816235 GCA_024734555.1 Trochalopteron elliotii
CCCAAAGCACTCTGAATTCACCTCAGCTTCTCTGCACCTGGCTGGGGACACCTGGTCCCACTCCTGGCTCAGTTTCCCCTGCAGTGCCTGGGCTCTGTGACCACAGCTCCCTCCTGAATTTGGCTGCAGGTTCCCAAGCAGAGCCCAACAAAAGCACCTGGCCATCACTCCATAGGGGATTTGGCCTCAGAGCAGGATTTGGGGAGGGCATTGCTGCAGAGACAGGGGTGGGTAGCCAGAGATGGAGTCTGAGCAGAGCTTTCCTGGGGACAGCCAAGCTGGAGAGGCCTGTCCTGGTGGGGATGTCTCCACAATTGGTGGAGCTGGGTGATGCTGTTTCCCAGGGAGGAGAGACCAAAATGCTCCAGCAACACCAGCCCAAAACCACTGCAACCCCCACCTTCCTCCCCGTCCCTGTGCACAGGATTGAGGTGGTAGGAAGCCCTGGGGGACAGATCCAGCTGGGGGGTTCACAATGCCCAGATGCAAACAGGGTTGGAGGGCACAAGCATCCTCTTTCCACAAGGATTAAACAACAGTTTGGAGTTGTTTGCTACATCTCCTGAGCAAAAACCTGCATCCTGCATCCATTGTCCATGTAAGGACTACATAAACAAGTGGCCATGTGTTGAAGCTTTGTCTTTATTAAACTCCAGCCAAGCAATGGGGCTGGATTTGGGAGGTGCAGCCCCTGGAGCACTGCCAGGGTCACTGCTGCCTCCCCCTGCTCCCACCTTTGTCCCCGCCATGTCCCCCCAGGGCTGACAGCAGATGTCACCTCCTAGGAAGAACCTCCTGCATGGACAGGACTATTCCTGGTTTAATGCTGGAGGGGGAAATCAGCCCATGACAGGAAAATCCAGCATCGGCAGGGTGAGCCCATGCCCTTTGCAGCACCATTATCTTCCCAACACCCCGCAGCGTCCGCAGCGCTGAATAATGCATCAGGTCCTGTGAAACAAAGAAGATGAGGGAGGAAAAAGCAGCACGGGGAGACCCTGGCATGGCCAGGACAGGAGCCCCGTGGGGCTTCCTGGTTTTGGCCAGCAGCCAGGGCTTTGTAGCAGGACCACACCAGTTTGACCAGTAGCCTGGGAGGACAGCAGTGGGAGATGGAGCATAGCCCAGCCCAGGGTGCAGGATCCCAGTCAGAGAGCTGGCACGGGCAGCAAACACAGCCAGAACCACACCTGGAACGGGATGGAGAAAGGCAATATCCATCCAGGTGGGAAAAATTCAAGAAAGGCAGGAAGAAAAAAGCTGCCAGGCAGGAGGGCAGGGTGAAGCCATGAGAGCAGGGAGAAGCGGTGATCTGCTGGAGAACAAAAGAGGGAGAGATGGAAGGAGCAGAAGGGTCGGTAATTGCAGGCAAACAAGCAGAGCCAGCCACGGCTGGGGGGAGAGGAGGAAAAATCATCACTTGAAAGAAACCGAGGATTTAGGAAAGAGGAGAGAGAAAAGGCGATAAATAATTAAAGGAGATCAAACGAGGCAGGCAGCAGAACAGGCCTAATTGCAAGGATTTGTGCTGGGGTTTGACATCTCCAGCAGCCTCCTCCTGACGCAGAAGAAAGGGCGCCCGGGAGTGGCGGGAACGTGCTGCTGGCACGGCACAGGCAGGAACCCCTGATCAAAGCCTGGCGCTGGCTTTCATGGTGCTCAACAACCTCGATGAGGCAGGGGAGGGAAGAAAATACCAGAAAATGGTGGGGGGGCAAAGCAAAGGCATGAAGGGGAAGGGGCTGGGGGCGCTGTGAGCCCAGGATATGATGGGGATGGGGCATTGGAACAGCCCCACATGTGCCCAGGGTGACCTTGGGCCATTCGATCGTGGCCCAGCAGCTGGAGGCTCCCATCGATTTGGGCTTGACCATTTGGCCACGTGGCCCAGCTCAGTGCTGGGGTGGGTTTGCTGGGTTTCCTGCTTCCTCAGGGTTCCCTAACCCCTCTGGCCCTTGGCAGTGGTTTTTCTCTCCTGTGGATTTATCGGGTCATTCTTTGAAGCCCTGGGAAATGTTCTGTACCTGCGCTGTGCTGCAGCAAAGAGATGCCCACCTCCTGTGCCCACCTCCCTCCACTCATCCAGGACATCCTGCCTGCTGCTTTTCTTGCCGCTTCCTTATCCAGAGGTAACAAGTCCAGGAGGAAAGAACAATCCAGTGCTGCCCTTCCAGTCTGAAAGTACCTCTGAACAGTCATTCATCACCAGAGCCATCCTTTGTTTTTACAAACCCAAAGGGCAAACCCTCCCAGAGCATCACCCAGCATGGGAGAAGCAGAGACCTGCCACTGCCCCAGAGTCCCCAGCTGCATCCTCCCCGATATCCAGTGCCCCCAGTCTCATCTGTGACCCCATCCAATCTGTCCCAGTGCCCCCACAGAGTCCCTGCAGGCAGCAGGTGCCAGGGATGGGCGGTGTGGTGGCAGAGCTCAGCTTGAGTGTGCTAACCTCTCCTAACAGGCAATCAAATCCCTGCCCCGGCAGGACTCCCTGCATATTAATTGCACTGCGTTATCCAGCCATCTGTTCCCACAGCCAGGAAAAGAGCAGTCCCTTTGGTCTCCTTTATTAGCAGGTTTCCCTGTAAATGCAAACAAACCCTCCCGCCTCAGAGCTGCTCTCCAGCTCTGCTTTGAGGCACCCAGGAGGGAAGTGGGAGCTCTCGAGCATTTCAGTAAATCAAGAGCAGGGAATGCAAAGGTGGTGATTTTCACAGTGCCCGTGGCCAGGTGGGAGAGCCAGGGGAGGGGGAGAGGCCTGTGCAAAGCCAAATCCGCAGCTCAGATGGTTTGTGATGCTCCTGCTCATGTTAAAACCCTTCACCCTTGCCCTGTGAGGAAAGGGGGAAGCTGAGCTGGCAGTGGGGGAGATCTGCCTGCCCCCCCCAGATAAACCCAGCCAACCTCAGGGTGTATTTCCACCTCTCCTTTCCCCATTCCTGGGCAGGGGAGGAGCTGCCTGCTCTGAACTGCCAGCCTCAGTAACACCAGGCTGAGCACAGGGTACCCCAGGGTTGGTGGTGCACATGCTGGGCTGCCCAGGGTAGGGAAAGGGCAGCAAAGCTTTTGGGAGGAGAAATCACTTAAAATTGTGAATTTTGGAGGTGGGCTCCTGAGAAAAGGCAAGAGGTACCCAGCACCTTTCTGTAGTACCTCCAGCCCCTCAAGTTTTGTTCTTTTGCTGGAGTTGGGAAGGCAGCCAGCTTTGGCAAGGCAGAGGCTGCACTAAACTGTTGTTTCTTCTCCTTCTCCTAAATGTCACCAAAATGCCATGGATTGTCCTCAGGCTCAGCCATGCCTGCTGCAGCTGTAACCAGCCTCACCCCAAGGAAAGTGGCTGCTGCCACCTCTCAGCACCCAGAGACCCCCCGGGTGGGAGCTCTGTACCCCCAAACCAAAGCACCAGCCTTTGCACAGAGCCAGGAGGGGAAAACAGAGATCCCAGGAGTAATGGACACAAGTCTGCCAGGCTGTTCCTGTGGTCATCCCACCAGCACAGCAATGATCAGGATGAGGCCTGAGTTACACCATCCAGCATTTGCTTTTCTCCTTGTTCTATCCTTTCCTGCATTTAACATGCTGCTGCAGCAGCACAGGAGCAGCAGGTGGGCTCGAGTGACCTGACATATGGCCATCTGGAGAATCTTTATTTATTACTCTCCACACACATCTCCTCTGTATCTTGACATCTGTGCTCCAGTGCAGGGCTGGGCTGCCCAAGGAGGCAGCAGCTCCATGTGCAGAAATGATGCTGCAGGGGAAGAGGTGCTTAGGGACCATTGAGACAGAAGTCTGTTCAGTAAAAAGGATGAAACCCAAGACATGTGCACAGGGCAGGTTTTTCACCTCCTCCAGACCTGGTCACTCCCCTCCACAGGAGGTTAACACAAAGGCTGCCAGCACAGGAGTGAGTGCTGTGACTCAGCAGGGCAGCCCTTACAGGAGAGAGGATGAAGGTCTTGTGTCCCAGAGCCACAGCACCAGGAAATAACTCCCAGGACAGAGTGTTGGCTTATCTGGGTACAGCCAGCTGAGCCCTGCTCCTTCCAAGGAGGGATATGCCCCAGATCCCTTCCTCCTTCAGGGAATCTGCTCAGAGAGAAGGGGTGGGATGTCCCACACCTTCACAAACCATCTCCAGTCTTCAGAGGGATTGTTACCACAGCACTGCTCAGGCACAGGGACAGCACAGTGACTGAGCAGGGAACACTGACGCAAGTCCATTTCTCACCTTTAGCCAGTGTTCTGGCCTCTGACTTCATTGCAGAAAGCCACAAGAAGGGTGCCTCATCTCCTTTCCCAAAAGGGAGAAGATTTCCAGCATAGGGAATAGCTGCAACTCCGAAAGTGCAGCATGGGACTGGGGAGAAGAAGAAACAACCCCAAAATCCAGAGAGTGCAGGGACTTGGTTAACATTTAGGAAATTTGAAGGAGACCTGGAGAACCAGGGTCAGCAGCTGCTGAGACATAATCCTTTTCCACCTCAGCTCCACTTGCCCATGCTGCCCCTGAGTCCCTACTGGTACAAGCAAAGCTTTCTGCTTGTCCATGCAATTCCCCCAGACTTCGCTGACACAAGAAAAGATTGAATAACCTAAGCCACATGGTGAACATCAAGTTCTAAAAAGTCTCCAATGCTCAGAAATCTGCTCTATCTGCTGCATTAAAAATAGCAAGATTGGAACAAATGTGTGTTCCTGTCCTGGTGGTTGCAAGGCAAGGCTTTCCCTGCAGCCTCGTGGAGCAGTGCCCCTGGACCCCCTGGGCACCCAGACTGGACACACACCTCTGCAGGTGCACACACACCATTTTTAACACCCTGTGCTGCCTATTTCAGGTTTGAAATTGCTGACAGGCCTGCAAGACCCCTACACCCAGTTAGAGCAGCCTGTGACATGCTTCCCCATTTCTTGTTTGGAACAGTCTCTGCCACATTTACCAGGTCTGGCCCGTCACTCCTCCTCAGTGTCCTCCAGTTCCAACATCCTCCCCTGCCCCCCTCCAACACGATCTTTAATTCTATTAATACCACCTAATAATTACTTTGTTCCAAGCCTGCTGAGTAATGACTGCCAACGCTTCTATTTCATTACTATTCTGTAAAGAAACTAAGCTTTTAACGTGCTGAATTTCTGCAGAGTGACAAGGACTGTGCTTCCTGTCCTCCTTGCCCACATCTTCCACAGGGCAGGAAAAGAATCAGGGATTTTATTCACCATGCATCTACAACAGTCACAACTGTGTGATCTGGTTCAAATGATGAACTAATTAAAATAAAAAAAAATAAAAACCCAGTTAAGAGAGCTTAGAAAAAAAAATACACGTGGGAGGAAGATAAAAGGCGGTGACCAAAGAGCATCTATGACTTTTAGGTATCTTTCTTATAAGCAACTACCCCATGTTCTCTGGTTCAAACCAACCTTCACCTCAGCTCTTCCAGAGGTGCTGGGCTTTGGCTTTTCCTTCACTCATTAAAATAAAGTCTGTTCAACTTAGAATTCAACCTACACGGATGAGAGCAATTCAAAGCAACAGCGTAAGCAGCGCAGAGCACGGAGGACGAGTGAATTAATAGCTTCCTTCATTAAAGCTTACCTTCAAAGAAGTCAGCAACAGAACTCGTCATCACCATCTTCTCGCAGACATTTATTTTTATATTCACAAGAGGAAGAATGTAAGAGGAATTTATGGAGATGCTAAATCAAGGCTTTTGTTCCTAACTAGAAAGAAGTCGCTCTCAGCAGTTTAATTATTGTCTTAGCGCAGGACTGACGTTTCAAACGCTGTGCTCCTTCACTAACTCCTTTAAAATCAAATTACATAAGAGATTAAGGTAACACAAGGTAACAGAGGTAGTGCCACCTCCTGAAAAAAACACCTTTTGGATCTTTTCACTCAAGTTACCCCTCGTGCAGCCCCTACACCCATCTTGATCAGGTCACACCTGGTTTCCAGTGGCTGTGCTGAACAAGGAGCTAAACCCAGGCAGCAGAAGAGTTGGGAGCAATCAGTTCAGCCCCTTTCCGAGGCTATTTCATCCCTGCTGAAACCAATCCCCTCTCAGAGACCTACAGCCTCCACCTCCCAAAGGACAAGCACACCAGGACAACTCCACATGGTACACTGAAAAAATGAGGCCGTTTTATTGATGATTAGACTCTGCACTGGCATAAGCATCAAGCTAATACGGACAGACTTCAATCAAAGCATGAGCTTTGAATCGGAAGTCGTAAAGTGACATGATGCCTTAATAAATTAAGGAAGTTAATTCCTCCCCATCATCAAGTCTTCTTCACTTGAAGTTCTTTGCAAAATCCTCTCCTTTCTTAATAGAAGCCTTCAGCTCAGACATGGCCGCAGCAACCATCTTCTCTTCAAAGGGGGAGAGCTTGCCAAGGCCTAGGTTCTTCTCAACTCCTTTTTTCTGAGGGAAAGAGGATTTAAGGATTAACCATTCATTGAATGACCTAAAGAATAGCTTAACAGCTCTGACTAAGTATTATCCAGCTGAGACAGAGACCCAGCCTGGCACCTGTGCCATCCCTAGTCTGCCAACCCTGTGCTTCCTGGAAAGCCTCAGAAGCCTCTTTACTATCTGTGGCAACTTCTACAGCCCTCACAACCTTCTCATTCACTGTTCACATGTGTGAAACCAGAAGCCAACCCAGCAGCTCCTTCAAGAGGAGGCTGACACCAACTGATCCTTCCTAACTCCACACCCACCATCTGGCCAGAGGATCTCTGGGCTATGTCCTTTGCTTGCCATCTCAAACTGCCTCAGAGTGGCACTCCCGAGTTTTCAAGATGCCTGCATTCCCTCTTAATATCCCTCTGCTTCCATCCCCTCACCAGCCTGCCCCTAAGACAGCAAACAGCACCCTCTGCATCCCAGTAGCCATGACAGGGCTGCAGCACACTATTTTCCACCATTCCCCCAGGGTATAGGTGACAAAAGGAGTATTTCTTTCAGAGTTCAACAGAGGTCCTGAAAGCAAGCTATTAATCCTAATCCATGCTGTAGCTCCCCATGTGCCTCAGTTTCTGAGGATTTGCTTCTAGCAGATCAAGCTACAAGGAGACAGGATTGCTGACTCTGATTAATCATATGAAAGCCCAGAGTAAACATGACTTGAGGCAGGCATGACCTCTTAAGCCAAGTCTGAACCTCTGGTTACTCAGTGAGCTGCAGTCTAAGAGCAGATAAAAGCAGCAGCATCCTTGTCAAGCTAAAGTATCATATCCAAATATTGCAGACTCTTAAAGGCACACTCAGCTGTTTACTCCAGCAATAACAGGCATTCCACTAAACTGAAACCACTGAGTAAAACCCACATGACACAAGCAGTAGCTGCTGTTTCTAAGGCTTGTGATGTAAAGCACATACCCCGAGCTGCAGAGGTGTGGAGAAGTATGGGACCTCTGTCACGTCCGATCGAACAAAGGCACATTCAACAACCCCCTGCTTCCCACTCATGGCATCCAGCAGGGAGAACACAAATCTGGCACCAGCATAGGCCATAGACAAGGTGGCAGATCCTGCAAGAGTTAAACCACTTTCAGAACAGATTCACATTGAAATCTGATACCTACTTTAGCATCAAAGGTTTCCATACCGGTGTGTTTACAAAACAAGAATAATGCAGTGCCATTGACTTCAAGCTCGAAGCCAGTTAGATGAAGCAGCAGCTTTTGGCCAGCTACATGTATCTAATTGACCAGATTTATAAAAGAAACAGCTTAATTTGACAGAGAAGATTCTTTTAAAGCCAAGGGTGGTGTGGGATCAGTTAATATTTCGTCTTACATACTGAGCTGTTTCTAGTAGCACAGCCCAGGCAGCAGCTCACATAGCAGAGCAGTGAGATTGACAACCAGCAGTTCCTAACCTGTAAATGAGACTAAACTGCAGAGGACTGCAGCCCTACAGACAGTCAACAAGAATTACTTGGAAGCTTTACTCAAGAACCCACCTGCTCCTGCTTTAGCTTGGACAACTTCAGTCCCAGCTTCTTGAATTCTTGCTGTAAGCTTCTCCAGCTGATCCTGAGGAAACTCCACTTTTGGTGTGCACTGGGTGGGAAGAAAAGAAGTTATTACCAATACCAGAACCCCTTCAGATTCAGCATAAAGCACACAATACTTTTTGTACCACTGCAGTTGTTACCAACAGTTCTCAACTGGACAAAATGGGTTTCCCCAGCTCACAGCTTGTGTGACACTGACCAGCTGCAAAAGTCATCAGAGCTGGCGTTACTGCATGGCCTGGAACAGGAACACAGCCATGCCCAGCTCCTTCAGGGACAAACCACAGCTTCACAGCCAAACCAGGGCCTGCCATGGTTCCTCACTACTATGTAGTCCTGTGCACTACAGACACCCTCCAGGCATTAGGAATTTCAGAAAGTCATCTTGTAAATATTTGGGTCACTGTGGCATTATGGAAGTTGAGCCTTATGAAAGATCCAGTTTCCCAGCAGTATTTAGAAATTCACTGAACCTTCAGATACAGCTACACCAGCTTAAGCATAGCTTAAGCACAGTTGTGTCTGTCCCAATGGACTGTTTAACCAAAGCACCTCTCAGCATTCAGCTGCTCCAAAGCCCTTGCTCTCATTCCCAAGAAAATCCTTCTGTAAAGGATATTTTATTCCCCGCTTAGAGCACAGCTCTTCCCCCTTTGTTACAGATTGCTCCTTGGCCACATCCCAGCATCTCCCCATGAGACTGCACCTGCTTTAGAACTGCATTTCAGCCTGGCTGAAGGGCCAGACTACCAGTCCTGGCTGAAACAGGCCTCTCTGCACAGCCCGAGCTGTGCCTTTCAATGCTGGAGGTTCAGGTGGGGTTTCCAGTCCATCACGGCAAAATTAATTCAATTTTTCTCCTGAAGCCAGGAGAAAAATAGACAGGTATTCCTGTCATGAGATACCTTTCACAAACAGTGCCAGGACACCTGAACACTCACACTACCCTTCAGTTCTTATCCTGAACTCCTTTGGAGGAAAGCTGGAACTGTTTACACTACCCAGAGGGGTTCAGATTTAGATTACTGCCCTCCACCTCATCCTGCATCCCCATCCCAGAAGGAAAGCAGCCATGAGAGCAGGAAAGACTCTGTGCTCTATCCTAGCACACTACCTGCCATCACAAAAACACTTTATATGAACCCTAACATGCTGACAAGTGTGCTGCCACACACTGCTGTCACCCAGACTCACCTGAGAGATCAGAGGGATGATGGTCTTCCCAGCATGGCCACCAATAACTGGAACAGTTACTCGAGCTGGATCCAAGCCCTAAAGGAAACATGAAACTTTCCAGCTTCTGAACCACATGGGCAAGAACAGCAAGACAAAACACCACACTTCACTCTGCCCTGGATATCAGAACACACAGGGCAGGAGTTCCAGAGGTAGCTGCACTCCAGGGACAAAGCCACATCTACAGAGCAGAACTGTGGGTGACTCGGACCACTTCATACAGTTACAGGATATTATTACTGCAGGGCTGGATAAAGAGCAGCACAACATAAACACCACCAGGGCTATTAAGAGCAGTAACGTGTTACAGCTCCTGATACTTTGTAGAGTATCCTGTGACACACAGCAGAGTTTGACTTGCAAACAACACACCACAACTCAACCCTCTCCTCTGGTTGCATGGCAGGGTTGGGAATGCCAAGGGAATTAAGGCCAACATGTAGCTCACTTGCAGGGCACAGCTATGAAAAGGAAAGGTCAAAGTCTCTTGAACCACATTTTGCAAGAAACCTTATCTTCAGGCTCCTCTAAATAAAGGAGACAGGGAATCACTGCCTTTGCCTCTAGCTGCACAGAAATCCGAGCTCCTTTGGCTCTCTGCAGTGATTTTGGAAGCACTTCTTTATAGATCTGATGCCCAAAGCAGGCAGTATCCCTCCCCCTGCACGTTAACCATGACCTGCCTTTAGTTCAGCCACAAAAGTATTCGCTCTGACGATGTCCAGTGTGGTAACACCAAAGATTTTGTTGGGATTATACACACCGTGCTTCTTGAAGACTTCTGAAGTTATTGGGATGGTTGAATTTACCTACAAGCAAGAACAGGCAAGCACTGATTAAAAGCAGTTTAATAACAAAGCAAATGCAATGTTAATAGGTCAATTAACAACCAAAACTATACTTCTAATTTGGAAACAACTGTAGCCAATTACTTTAATGCCTAAATTGAACAGCAATTTACAGTCAGGCTGGAATAAAAAATCATTAATTTTAAATAACCATTAAGACAATAAATTTGTTCATTCCCATTACAAAGGCTCCTCCCTTAGTGAGCTAAGGCTTTTATCCCAGCAAATACACCAGCTTGCATTATAACCAGTCACACAGACTTGGAGATATTAAGCACTTTTACATCCAAGTTTTCTCTGAATTAAATACAGCCAAGAAAAATGGGTTAGTAGAACCAGGCTTTTCTGCAAATACACTGCAGAGTTTAAAGATACTGGTAAAAATTAGTAGGAATTTGGATTACTCTAGTATTTTGTATACTCTAGTATCTGGACATTGGTGAGGTTTTTCCTCTACATTCCAAGGTCTTCAGAAAAAACTTACTGGGTTAGAAATAATACAGATCATGGCTTCTGGACAGTTCTTTGCACAGGCAGTTGTCAGAGAGGCAACAATGCTGGCATTGGTGTTGAACAGGTCATCACGGGTCATACCTAAAACACAGCCAGGGCAGGATTTTAAGTTACACACAGTTACCATCATGGGCAGGAAATCCAATCAAAATCCAATATTCTGCTCTGGACAGACACATCAACTTCTGGTTTCACAGATCAAGAACAAATTCTCCAGCTGCAGTAATGAACTGGCTCCACAGGTAACTCCCCTCACTAACAAAGAGATCAGCCCTTTCCAGGAGCAACCAGCCCAACCATCCATTGTCAGAACCCACTTCACTGAGGCTGCCTAAAGTGCACTGTGACCACACAACCCACACCAGTGGTGCTCACAGCAGCACAACTGCTCCCAAGATAAATTCTCCTCCCTCTTTAAAGTCACTTCCACAACTACAGTTTAAATGCCAACTGCTGAGTGCAAAATATTGCTGGTTGTGTAAGTGCCATCCCCCATTTCTCTTGCAGCAACTACTTTAAGCATGAAAAATGAAGGTTTAGGAAGAGCTAGGCATTAAAGTCTAGAATTTTGTTATGTTCCTAAGAGGATACTGGAAAACAGAGTGGGAATGGAGGTCAGAAAGATTCTAGGAAGGCTTAAGAGCATTTATTCAGAGATGCCTCAAGAAATTGCTGAACAATTGATGCAAAACAAAATGGATTATTTCTCTTCTGCTGAGAAATAAAACAAAGAACCATGTTTTTACTCCTTGAGAGTTGCTCTGGGACAAGAAACACTAAGGGAGATTCAGGATCACTTGCATGAAAAGTCTTTCAAGCTCAGCCCCAAGTAGGAACTCCATAAATCAATTTAGCCCATTTCAAAAGGGACAGTCTAAGAGAGGCTGAATGAGCTGCCTGATAGCACAAGGAGCTCTGGGGCAGGGGCATTAACAGAGCACTCACACCCCACAGACACAGCTCTGTTTGAGCAGCACAACTGCACAGATCCACTTCAAAGCAGCCCCAGGGCTTTCCAACAAAGAGAACCTACCTGGTTTTCTCGGGACTCCTGCTGGAATAACAACAACATCACAGCCCTTCAGACATTCTGGCAACTGCTCAGGTCCCATGAAGCCTGAAATGGAAGACATTCAGGCCTTATGTTTTTGACAGTTGTTAAGTAGCTGACACTTTGAAGTATAAAATCATGCCCAGAGGCATCCAAGTCCTTTTTTAAAATCTAACCTTCAATTTAGACTTAATACTGAAAAGCAAAGAACCACAGTTCTGGATGAATCCCCTTTGATATTTTAACATTGTTTCAAAACTTACAGAATGAGAGTGGTGAGAATCTCACATTCACCTGTTTTCCAAACTCCCAGTTCCTCCTGCTATTTGTATCCTACTCTCCAAAAGCCTTGTCACTAGAGTCAGTGCCCCCAAAGAACTGCAGACTGGCACATTCACGTAAAATGTCACCTTCTGGTGATCTTCAGATAAAAGAAAGATGAGCAGATTAAGTTTTGATTTAGTCAGAATCTAAGGGAAAAGAAGCACATGGAATTCATGTGGACACTCAGGGAGTGTTAAACCTATTTCTAGTCAAACTTTTAAAATTCAACACTCTGAGATAATTTCACTGAATGTCTCCTGCCAGATGTCACAAATTCCCCTTCAACAGTGCAACCACAGCCCGTTTTCATCTCCATACACATCAATCTAATCAGCTCAACCTTAATTAATCATTTGCTGCTTGAGGAAAAAGCCACTTAAATTGATACTGGGCTGTAGCCCTGGTTTCGTGCCTGAGACATCTTGCTTTTCTGAAATTTTCGCAGGGAATTTTCTGTAAACAAGAAAAGTGGTTTTGTAACTGTAAGTTTGTTTCCATTCTTTTCCCTAGGAAGGACTTTTTCTTGATGTCCCTCTGGTCTGACCAATGTGAGTGAAGAGGTTTGTCTTTGTTTCACCAATGGAATTGGTCTGTGTAGAACAGTATAAAAGGGAGACACATCCCAAAAACAAAGGAGTCATTTTCAGCCTCCTGAATCTCAGGAGTTGTGGTGTAAAACAGCCTCACTGGGCTTCAGGATCAGCAGGTGCAGATTTCCCCTCACAAACAATTCAGGGTCAGAGCCCCCATTTTGGGAGGATCCCTGTGGACCCCAGAGCATTCCCAGGGTACCTTTGACACTGGCTTTGGTCTCGATGTGGCTGAGGTCGGCGGCCACGCCCGGGGTGTGGGCGATGTCGTAGAGGCTCAGTTTGCTCACCAGGGGGCTGTTCTTCAGCAGCAGGGACAGGGGCTGCCCGATGCCCCCCGAGGCCCCCAGCACTGCCACCTTGGCATTGTTCTGTGCAAAACAGACAATAAACACGTTGTGGAGCTGTTCTGGCAGTTATCCCCCCACCCTGCCCGCCCCCCAGCAGTGACCTTGGGGGATTTCACCACTCTTTCTTTGCTTTTAGTTCTATTCTGTTTTTTTTTACCAAGCACTATGCAAACTTGGTAGTTTAAGCCTACAGAAAATGACCCTCAGGGCAGCCTCCCAGAGATCCTGCAGGTTTGTTGGTAGGACAAGTTGGAGGAAATGGTTACCTGTGATCTGAAGCTCAAAAAAGGAAGCAAGGCTAAGGCAAAGGAACCCAAAGGATCACCCTTTTCCCAGTGCAAATGCCTGCCTGAGACTAACACCTGCCACCCTGTGGGCCCAGGCCTGATTTAGGGCAAATCTGGTTTGCAGTTTTTCTAGTTTATGTTGCCAGTATCAAAAAAATACGCCTTCCATTTGGCAAATCAATACATTTAATAGACTGCAAGAAATGTAATAATCACTGCATATATGTGAAGAAAATGTTTACACCTGATATAAATCCAAAACTGTATCTGCAGATGCCTCAAGATTCAGACTGAGAACATTAAGTGACTACAATTTCCATCTTTGATCACATGGTTGAGAATCAACTAAAATCAACTCTCCTAAGTTGCCCTGTGAACCAATTTCATCCTAATTCAGGTACTGACAGGGTGTGATTGCTCTCACAAATCCTTGTTTGCAAAGTGTTGCTTCACACAAGGAAAGCTCCTTCCAGGGGCCAGAACAACCTCAAAGTGCAACAACTGCTGAAGTGATGGAAAACTGCTGTGGAGATGTGACAAGCAATTACTGCTGAGAAAGCCATTCTTTATCACAATTTTACCAGATAAAAGCCATTAATAGCTCCATGTCCCTTCATGAACAACTTAATTACTGTGCTATGATGGGAAAGAATCTACCCAAGAACTGTACCAGGCTAACCTCAGCCCAGTTTTCTTGCTATTGCAATAAATATTTTGCATAAAACTCTTTAAGGGGAAGCAAAGTCTGGCATGAGTCACTGCTGAGCCCCTTTTGCGACTGAGCTGACACCGTGGGGTCAAAACCTCGCTGTTAATAAATACATGAAAAGACTTAGACAAGGCTCTCCTGTGCAGCACATCTTTATAGCTGCAATAATCACTCTTTTACATCCCACCGGCGCTATTAACACTGGCTAGAGGTCAGTTTCTATCCGTGCAGCCACAGCGGCAGCGGTTTGCAGCCAGCAGAGTGGATTTCGGCACATGAAGGACTTACTGCTAAACCCCAACCACCAGCTTTAGGTTCTTAACACCTTCGGAAGGCAGGGGGATTTCTGCACTGGAGGGAGGAAGCAGCAAAACCATCACCCTCTGCACACCGTCAGAGAGAGGGAGTTCGTTCGTACAGGATTGTCACACTCGCAGCCCGGCTGGAGCTGCTGGGCTGAGACCCACAGGGTCATGGCCCCAGGACGGTGCTGTCACCGGGCACAGCCCGGCACCGAGACCCCCCGAGCCCTCTCCCCTGCCTGAGGCACCGGGACACGCTCCCAAAGCCTCTCCGAGGTGTTCTAGGCTACACCCGAGCCCTGCAGCCCCTCACTGGGGAGGTCCCGGGCTCCACAGGCCCCTCATTGAGGCCCCGGGCTCCTTCCCGGCCCCGCCGCCCCTCAGCGAGGGTATGGGGCCTTCCCCGGGCTCCACCGGAGCCCCGCAGCCCCTCACCGGGGACACTCAGGGCTCCACAGCCGAGGAGGACCGGGGCTGCTTCCCGGCCTCGCAGCCCCTCATCGACGGCCTGCGATCCACCGGAACCCCGCAGGAGGAACTATGTCCAACCACGGCCCTGCAGGAGAACAACCAGGGCTGCATCCCGGCCCTGCACCCCTTCACCGGGCACAGCCTGTGTGTACTCCACAGCCCCCTCACCGAGCAGCACCGGGGCTCCTCCCCGCCTTTCCCCCCGAGCTCCGCAGCAGCCCCAAGCAGCGAGGAGGACGCGCGGGGGGCGCTGTACCTGTGCGGAGGTGGCGATGCCGCGGCGCAGGGCGGTGGCGGCGCTGAGGCGGGACAGCATGGCGGGCACGGCGGAGCGCGAGCGGCGGTGGCACCGGTGACTCC
>JANPWX010000529.1:1831364-1857568 GCA_024734555.1 Trochalopteron elliotii
AGGGAGCGATGCCGGTGCCCGGCCCGATCATGATCACGGGAGTGCTGGGCTTGAAGGGCAGCCGGAACTGCGACTTCCGCACGTACATGGGCACCAGGGAGCTGCTCCCGTTCTGCTCAGGAACCTTGTTCTTCAGCCAGTTGGTGGCCACCCCTTTGTTCAGCCGGCCCGTCTTGGTCTCGTACTCCACCGTCACGGCACAGATGTGGATGGAGTTGGGGTGAACCTGCGGGGAAGAGATGCTGGAATCAGGCGGGGAAGGAGCCCCAGCAACCCCACACTGCTTCCTTGTGCTCAGGAATGGGGAGAAGTTTAACCTCATGTTAACATTGGGACAGCTATTCCTCCCTGTGTGCTCTTCACAGGGTTTCTGTCTTGTCCTCAACTCATCATGGACCACTGAGCCTCCCTGCAGGCTGCCGAGAGTGGCTTTTGACCAGCTCCTAAAATGCCACCTTGCCAGGCAAACGGGCAAAGAGGAGCAGGGCTCCAGAGAGTGTGGGGCTATCAGGGCACAGCTGGCTGCAGCGTGGGCCTCTCCACAGACCCTGTGGGAAGCTGGGATAACTCCACGCATAGAGATCACTAAATCTGCCCCTCTCACAGCAAATGTCACCAGGAGAAGCCCCCCATGCCCAGCTCCACAGCCACATTCCCTGCTGGAAGCACACCCACCTTGGAGGAGGAGGCAATGGAGTAGTAACGGGCCTGCAGGCGGGGCAGGAGCTCACACAGGTGGTCGATGGGGGGGCGCAGGGAGGGCATGTCCTGCAGGATGGCCAGGATGTTCCTGCGGGCCTCCACCACCCAGCTGAGGTACAGCGCCTGCAGGCAAGGAGGGCACGGCCATCACAACCTCCCCACACAAACAAACACCCCCTCGGCTCTCTGGGTGCCTTTTGGGGATGCCCCAGCCCCCCGGTGGGAAGGGCAGTGCCCTTACCTTGCCCTCAGCAGCAGAGGAGGCCATTTTGCGGAGGCGCTCCTGCTCGCCGCTGTCCGTGGCGTACTGGGCCAGCTCGTAGAGGACGTTGGTGCGGGGAGGGTTGGTGATGTCCAGGTAGTAGGTCAGGGCTGTCCTGTATGATGTGGGGCAGGGGAAGGGATGCTTCTTGTTGGATTCCTCTGGAGAAGCGGGAGAGAAAGAAAAATGAAAAATCACCCACGTCACACTGTTGTGTTAAGAGGTTTTGTGCCGGCTGCTGCACGCAGTGAGGGCTGGAGACAGAGCAGAGTGGGCTTCAGCGAGGAGAGAGCAGCCTGTGGGTCAGAGCCCCAGCTCCACACTGAATCATGTCCCTCCCCAGGCAGCTCCATCTCCCAGCAGCCCATTTTGTGTTTCACAGATGCTGCCTGACAGTTTAGCAGCAAAAAACACACCCTGTGTTCCTCAAGGGGCTCCCTGCCCCAAGATGTGCATGCACAGTCCAGCAAACCCCCAGGCTAAGCAGGGGGCTGTCTTCCATGGATAATTTGGCCTCAGGCTCCATCAGATCTGGCCTCAAAAGTGTCCTTAGGCTCTGCCAGCCACGCACAACTTCAAGGCTGGAGCCATTCTGCTCAACCTTGAGAGGTCCATAAGGGACAGGAACGACAGTGTGAGGCTGGACAGCACAGGACACTGCACGGGGGGCCAGAGGCTCCAGCAATGCATTAAATCCACTCCCTCTCTAGAAAACAGGAGCTCTCTCAGGCTTCTAGGCCAGGACATCTGCTGCCTCAGGTCTGGCTGTGCTGCTCCAGCAGTGTGATGGGCAGCAGCTGCCATCTCCCTCCTGCCAGAGGCTGGCTCTGCTGGGAATGCTACTCAGGAAGGGCTCTTTGGATCAGCACAAGTGCTCCCTGCTGGCAGTTCAGTCCCCAAGCCTGTGCCTCCTCCTAGGACTGAATAAGAACATCTCACATGCTCAGGGCTCTAAGGAGCTCTGGGGCTGCTGAAGGATGCTCTGGTGGGCTGATGCTCCATAATTAGGAGTGTGCTGTTACGTAATTTGTTGTTGAATGGGCTCACTAAGCACATTTCACAACTGACCCACTTCAGCTGATCTCAGCAAGCAGGCTCTGAGCCCCTGCTAAAACACCACAACACTGACAGGGGACGTGGGACACCTGGAGGTGCCCCATGGGATCTGAGGGTGAAGGACAGAGGCCACAGCTGGAGAAGTGGACACCCTCAGGGGTCACCCCTACTTACCATCCAAGTTGTTTAGGGACATGACAGTGTCCAGGTCCGTGCCCAGGATCTCACCAATCTGGTTCACCAGGGAGGAGTCGTTGGCTGGGTACACAGCCACGTGGTCCCCAGACTCATACCTGGCACAGGGCAGGAGGAGAGCACATGGAACACCTGCACCACTGCTTCACCACCCCGAGCAGCTCAGACAGAACACAAGGGGGCTGTGCATGAGGCAGCAGGACAACACTGAGGTCTGATGCACAGGACCTGCACCATCAGGATCCACAGAGCCAGCAGTGACAGTGACACTGTGAGATAATGATTTCCCAGGGTTTTTACAAGGGACCTCCCAAGTAACAGCAGTTTTGCCAGAGATCCAGCAAGGACAGGTCAATTTCCCAACAGAACTGAGCAAAGCTCCTCAAAACCTCTGCAGCTGTTATGTTAAGCCACCTGGATTCATGACTTCCTAACAATTTAAGGAATTTAAGCCAGTGAGAGGGTTTTAAGAACTGGGTGTTATTCCCCCTATGCCTGTACACCTAAACCAGGCAAATACAGGCAAGAGCAATCCCCAGCTCTCCCTTCTCTCACAGCTCAGCTGCCCTCTCATTTATTGAGTGCCTCCTGGACAATTCCTGCCACGGGGACTGCTCAGGTAGGACAGGGATGTGGGATGGGATGGACCCAGTGGAGCAAGTCCTGGCAGGGGGTACCTGGCACAGAAGCCCAAAGGGAGCAAGGTCCCCTTCTGAAGTGCTAGATGAGGCTGGTGCCACACCTTTGCTCTTTGCTCCTGACAAAACAGAGGAGCAGTCCCCAGTTCTCCCAGGGAAGTACCTGATTTTGGAATTGGAGATATCCAGCTCCAGGTGCATCAAGTGCCGCTCTCCACCCTCATTCAGCTTGCGGTTCTCTGTCACCTGGGCCAGGAAGGGGTTCTTGGCATCAAACGGGCTGGAAGGAAAGACAGGGGTGCTCTGGGATACTCTCCTGCAGGCTCATGGAGCTCTTTGTATCCAGGCATGCTCCCTCTGTCTCCAGAGCAGCCTCCCATGATTTGGTTCCTGCTCCAAAGCATACTGCACCACAGCAGAAACCAAATTGTGATCTGCTGCTCCCCACACTGGCACAGAAAACAGATCCTTTTCCTTTTCAGCACAGCCCAGCAGTCAACAGTTTCTGTCCCATTAAAGGACACATGACACAGAAGTGGATTGGAGGGATTATCACATCTCAAAGAAATGTTTCAGGCTGGATTTAATGTTTGAAGCTCATCTCCTCACAGCAATACTGCCAGCAGCCATCATGCATTGGCCACTGCAGGCAAGGAAAGACTCAGGAGAGATGCTGTGGATGTACCAGCCAAACAGTACACGTGACCACAGCCATCTCCTCACCACGAATGATTCATTAATTGGGGAATCTCAGAGTCCCAGTGGACATCTGAGCCCATTTCTCTCGGGCAGAGACCTGCAGTGCTGCAGGAATGGCACTGCCTGCACAGCAGGTGCTGTCAGAACCATCAAGGAGCCACCAGCCAAGACCTGCCCCACGTTCACCCTGCCCAGGGGGTTTGGCACTCACGGCTTCTGGTTCTCGTAGCTCTTGAGTCGGCCCATCTCCCCCGTGTACACTTTGTTCATGTTGACATCTGTGTGCACCACCAGCTCGTACTGCCGGATGCTGGAGGGGGAAAGGGGAGAGGAAAGAGAAAAAAGTCAACCTGGAACCCACGAGGTACAGCTGGAACCATCATCTCCTTTGCTGGATTTGCTGCAGCTCAAAAAAAAAAAAAGGCAAATTCCACCCCTTTGCTCCCCTTGAGGCATAAGGGACCAGGCAGAGTCTGCAGAAAGCCCAAAGCAAGGGGAGCCCTCAGCCTCATTGGGGCCTCACAACCAGCACAGTCAGCCCCAAAGGAACCAAACCCACCCTCTCCTCACTCAGAACAGAAAACCAGAGCTGGGCTCAGACTCACACCAGGACAGGCTCAGGCCAAACAGACCCACACACTGCTATACTTCACTCGTGCCCTCCTTGAGTCTGGAAGGGGAGGCAGTGCAGAGGAAAGGGAACAGCAGCCCAGAGCTGATGGCACAGCCACCAGTCAGAAGTGGCCAGTCTCTGCCACCCAAGAGGAGCTGCTCCCAAACACACCTGGATTCTTCTCCTGTAGCCTCCACTCCGAAGTGCTCACACACTGCTGGCCAGAACTGCTCTCTCCAGGTGATGAAGTCTTCTTCCAAGCTAGCCAGGGCAGAAGAGAGAGTCAATAACCCACCCCATTCCCAGAGCAGCCACCTGAGATCCCTATGGTCCTTTTCCCATTACTGTGGGAAAAGGCATTTGCCTTAGACCCAGGCACCTCTGGTACCTCCACACACCCATCTGTGGTGATTCCACAGATCACCAGGAAAGCACCTGCAGATCACTGAGTGGGAACTGTTGCTACACCAGACACCCCTCCCTTCTCCAGGTCTGCCAAGGAAGGCTTTGTTATCTAGGCTCAGTCTTTAAAAAACTCAGCTCCCCATTAACCACCCCTGGCATGAGGTGACCTTCCTAAAAGGTCATGATTCCACTTATTTTTCCAGGCTCAGAGCCTTTCACACATGGCATATCCCTCCCATAAGGGCCTGCAGAGCTAAGAGGCAGAGCCACAGATTGATGTAATGTCCCAAGGTGCTCAGGTGAACACGGAGACAAAAAAAAAAAAGAAAAAAAAAAAAAAGAAAATCAAATCTCATTGTCTGAGTTGGAAAACTGCTGCCTCCCACCACAAAACACCTCCCAAGGAGATTAACCTGCCTCTTTCCCTGGGATGGGTGAGTTTATCCACACAGGCTGCAGCAGGGCAAATGCAGAGGAGTACCCATGTGCATTTAAAGCTGATGTGGGATTTCCCAGACAAAGGATCCCTTAAGATACCCCCAGGGCACAGGGAGCTGACTGTGGGGGACACAGCAGACACACACTCAAAAACATCTCAACCCCAACAACGAGCCCTGTGGAGATTATTTCTGTCTTGCTAGTGGAGCCAATTCCCTGCCAAGGTCCATTTTAAGATGCTTTCAGCCAGCTCTGACCAGCCCCTCAGCCCAAGGCACTCACTTGCCATCATCATCTCCCAGCCCCAGCTCAAAGATGCGCTGGGCTCCAAGCTCCTCCAGTCTCTTGTCCACGTACTTCCCCATGGCATTGAAGTGTTCATAAGTCTTGTTCCCCAGCCCAAAGACCTGGAAGGGAACACTCATAAGCACAGAGAAGCAGGAGGTGGACTTTCCCCATCCATTTGACATCCTCTGGGCAGGTATCACCCCATAAAGGATGCAGAACAAAGACAGTGGGACCTCTCCCAGCTCCCCCATCACCTCTCCAGTAAGAATCTACTGCTGGGGAGTGTGTGGTCAGCAGGCACCAGCACCTCCCCTGAGCCTGGATGCACTTCCAAGAGCTCCTGCACATCTCCTAGTGGGACCAGTAAGAACCTGGATTGCCTGGAGACCCACTGCTGGCCTTTGCCTCCCACAAACCACACAGTATATGTTTGCTCACTGCCTCACACAGAGCAGCCTCACATCTCCACCAGTGGATTTTACTCTCATTTGCAATATTATGCTGCCTAAGGAATTTTGCCAGGGTTTAGGTGAGGTGGTTGTTTCTCAGCCAGTTATTCAGCTCAGCATGGCAAGGGACCTACACACTCCTCCAAGTGATTCAATTTGTGGGAAAAGATCTGGCCCCAGGCTGCTCAATTAGCTTCTGAAGAGCAGCAGCAGCCTGTAGCTCATTTACAGACTTGTATTCAGTGCCTGCAGGGCTGTTTGGGGCTGTTTATACCAGGAAACCCTCATGATTTAGGGAGTGGAGAGAGAACTCTGACATCTGCATTTAACGCCTCCAGATGTACATTTGCAAGTGTCCACAAAGCCTGGGCAGGAAGACAGCAGGGACCTCACCCTAAACAAGGTGTGCAAGGCACAGACATCATGTTGAGCCTTTCCCCAAGGCACTCTGGTGGGGTCTTGGCCTTCCTGCCCAAACGCAACACAAAAACTGGAACGGGGTCACTTACTGCGAACCGGAGACCCGACAGGTCGGCATCAGCCTCCTGCAGCCAGTCGTAGAAATCCTGGGCATTATCTGTGGGATCCCCCTCTCCATAGGTGGCCATGCAGAACACAGCCAAGGACTTGTCAATCTCAGAGAGGCGACTCAGGTCCGACTGCAAGCAGAGGAAAGAAGGGAATCTTCAAGGATCCCACACTGCGGCTGTTGGGCAATTCCTACTCCCACAGTGTAGGTGTGTGAACAGCACCAGGAGTTTACAGAAGGGGTTGGGAAAGGCCAAACCCACCCAAAATGGCAGGGAAAATAAAGGCAACCACCCTCACTGGACTGCAAGTCAGTATTTCTACCCCACCTGAAAAGCAGTGGGATTTTCCATGCAAGGCTTTAAGGAACCAGGAGAATGCAGAATGGCAAGGACCAAGCCTGTATCTGCATCTCTCAGGGTGATCTTTTCTCCCCTAAATGACACAACTGTCCTCTGGCCAGGTTCATTGGATTGTTTTAGGGGGAACTAAAGGGTTGTTATTACCCCAAGGTCATTCAGGGCTAAATTACCAGGTCATACTCCTCTGGATCTGCTGCCATGCCCCGGAGGCCATAGCGATGGGCATCCTTGGAGAGGCGATTGGCAAACTCCTCTGCTGTGCCCGTCTGGGAGCCATAGAAAACCACTATATTTCGGCCCTGGGGAAAAAGAAAAATCCCTTTTAAATGGTGATTAGTCATTTGGCAAATGCATGGATGAAGCACAGACAAAGGAAATGCCCGAGATCAGGAATCCTGGACTGCAAACTTAAAGGCAACCAGGAGTCTGAGCTTGTGCAGGACTCCAAGGGTTTGGCAGAAAACTCAAGGCTGAGCTGTTAATGAGAACATGACTCTTGCCACTCTCAGAGGGGAGACTCAGGTCAGACTAAAACCCAAAGCAAAGAATTAACCTTCCAGATTTATTCTCAACTCCGAGGCTGCAGCGTGACTGCTGGAAACAGGGAACACCCTGGATGAGAATGCAGAACTTGCCAAAGGCTCTGGGCAGGTGCCTAAGCACCAGAGCTCCTGCTCTGCTGCAAGCCAGCTACTTTGAAGTAAAATGGAAAATGCATCCAGCTTTTTTTTCTTCCTCTGCTTCCTCCTGTGTCCAGACCAGCAGAATCAAAAGCTGACAGTTCTGTGTACAACAATTCCCATTCCACAGCCAGCCAGTTTGGGAACCAACCACACAGATAAACAATTGCCAGCCAAGGACTTTCAAGTCTCTGCCATTTCCCTCCTGACTTTGATCTCATATTACATTATTTTTTTCCACCAAATTTTCACTTTAATTTCTTCTCCAAGAACAACTCTCAGGCACAGGCTAAAAGAGCTTTTTCTGGCTGCTCACACAGCCTTCCTCTGGATGCTCTCTGCAGCAGGCATATGTCTGCATCCAAACCAGCTCCTCCTGCTGACAGTTTCCAGAGGAAACTGGGATGGCCATGAGCTCCCCCACCTCCCCAGCACTCCCTGGAGGCAAAACAAGCAGCTTACCGTCTTCTTCATCTTCTCAATGAAGCTGCTGTCTCTCACTGGGGCTACTCTGAAAGACAGGAGGAACCTCTTTTCAGATGAGCACGTTCATTTTTGAGGTCAGGAACAAGCAAGTGGGGGGAAAGTGGCCTCCAGATCTCAGGAAAGCTGCCCAAAAGGATGTGAATCCCCACTGACCACTGTTATTTACCCTGTCCCAGGGATGGTCACTGCACAACCACAGGGCTTCTGCACACAACCATGGAGCAGGGACTTGGAGCAGAGGGGAAAAGCTGAACCCCTGCCTGACCCCCATCAGTGAATCCTCCACAGGAAAAACCCAGCACTCAGCCCTGTCCACCAGGAAACCTTTATCAACTGCTCTGAGAGGTTTCACAGCTGAGAAGGTTAAAGGATCTCAGAGGAGCAGGTCTCCAGGTAAGTCTCAGAGGCCGAGGCATGGTTTGAAAGAAGGGAATGGAGAACTCCCTGCTGCCCACACCACCGTGGGCAGGCAGGATCAGTCCTGAGCTATGCTTCCCAGGGCACATCCCCCAAACATGAAGTCAAACAGGACTAAAAATCAGCTGTTTCAGCCTCAAAACAGCATGCCAGACATCACTCCCAGAGCTGGAGAGCCCTGTGGAGCAGGCACACGCAGCTGATCAGACCCACAGAGCTCCCAGCAAGGCAACCACTGCCAGCCAAGGTCCTGTGGAGCTTGTTCCATCCTGGGTTCCCATTCCCAGGATGGATCTTCTGTACAGAACATTTGCATTATTGTATGGACATGGCTTCCCCTAGCTTGGAAGGGGGGCAAACCCCAGCAGAGGCAGAAACATGGAGGTGGGGACTGACACTGCTGTGGCTGCCCTGTTAGGGAGGGAGCCAGAAGAGCTTTGCTATCCTTAGCACATCTTTGGATTTTCAGTGCCATGGACTGAAAACAGCTCAGCCCTGGGGACCACGGGAGCCTCACAAGCAGAGGTGACCATAGCTACAGTCAGATTAGGTGCTGGGAGCTTTTCAGAGCTGGCAAGGACAGGAGCTCCCTTGCTGTCCTCCCCACCAAAACTTCGGTAGCAGGGAGGATGAACGTGGGACCCGTTCCCATTCCACAGTGGAAGAATGCAAGGCTGGGTCTCCTGTGGGAAGAGAGAAGCCTCCAGGCAAAAAACAAATGGTTTTGGCTCCAGCCCATGTGAGAATGTGAAGAGCTTGCTAACAGTTTCCTCAACTCTGTAGCCCAGAGGGAGGGATCCTCTGGGCGGATGTGCTGAGGCATTTGTGGAGAGCACACACACGCAGAGCAGCAGGGTGGGGGATGTTCATAAAACATCCCTTCGAGCACCCCTTGATACCCAAAGGGATCAAGGAGCTCCCTAACTGGGCCTGACAGCTCTGAGCACCACCAGTCTCATACAAAAGACAAAGCACACACAAAGGACAAGCAAACCCGACCCTAAAAAGTCCCCCAAGGCAGCCTTGCTCCCAGGAGAGCTGCTTCACCCCCCTGCTTGGCTCTCTCAGCAGTTAACAGTCTCCCCATGTTGTCATTTGTACCCTGTTTGGAACAGGAAAATCACAAATATCTCAAGGGAGCAGCCCCAGCCCTGCCCACACTGCAGCCAAGACAGGGGCTCAGGAGAGCTCTCAAGGCACAGCTCTCACTTAGTTTTTGGCTCCTTAGTGAACTTCTTTAATTCCTGCCCTCTGCAAACGAGATCCAATTAAAACAACTGTTGGGTTAACTACTAAACAAAATACTTTTAAAGGAGAAGAAGAAGAAAAGTTTTTAGATCCTTTCAACAAGCTCCCTTTGGAAGAGAAAAGGGAGCAGCACATGGAGCTCCTCCGTTTTCAAAGGAGGCAACCCTGCACTGAAGTGAGTGCTGGAGAACAGGCTGTGGCTCAGATACAGAAGAAATAATGAGCCTGGCTTTGGAAAAAAAGGCTACACAACTCCCTGAAATTGCTTCATCAGGGTGGCCTGAAAATCTGAGCAGCGAAAACACACAGGCACCAAAGGCAGATACTACACTCATTTGCACTGCTCTGCCAGGAAAACTTGGAAGACAAAGTTTGTCCTCAGCAAGGACTGCTCTTACAGCTTACACAGCTCAGGGTAGCAGCTACCAGCACTACAAGAAGCACTGGGTGGAGGGAAGGGGATTAACCCCATTGTCAGAGTGAGTCTGCAGCTTGTACAGGTCTCCCACCCTTGGTGAGAGCCCACAGTGCAAACGACTCCCAGGCTCTCTGTCACTTTGGTTCCAGGAGAAAGAAAGGACAGGGGAGGAAGCTCCCAACAGCTCAGCAACAATACCAAAGTCTGTCTCAGCTGAAGACCCTCTCCTTCAGAAAGCTCCTGTTCCCATGGCTTTCCTGCTGAAAGCTCATATGCATCCAGAAGTGACGACACAGCCTGGATGCTGCACAGAAACTGAGCACCAACAGCAGGGTCTCCTCTGGAGCAGCCAGCTTCCAAGCAGAGCCTCTCCCCTTCCTTCTCCTTCTCTTGCAGAAAGAGGAGGCATCCACTCCACCCAGCTTTGGAGCTGGAAGGATCCCACCAGCCCATGGGGCAGAGTAACTCACCTGGCCACAGCCGGCTCTTCCTGCGGGGCCGAGTACACACAGCCCATGGCAGGGCAGGGAGGAGGCAGACAAAGAGTCCAGGGCGGCCGTGTGTCTGCAAAGGGAGCTGTGGGGGGGATGGATCTAACTTAGCTCTGGAGCCACAGGCACACAGGCCTTTCCATTCTGCTCCTCCTGGGCGTTAAAACCGAGCGTCAGCCTTTTGTTGAGGAGAAGAGAGCCTGCACAAAAGGTCCCGGCACGGGTCATAGCAGGAGTGGTCCCGTCCACTCCGATCCTCCTGGTGGGGCTTTGGAAGTTACTGAGTGGATCTGCGCAGCCCTGAGAAACTGCAACATCTGGCAGCAGTGGCAGAAAGGAATTAGGAGTGGAGAATGAAACCTCCCAGGATCCTCTGCAGCACACGTCCCTCTCCCATCCGCACGGAGCAGGGGACGGGACACAAAACCCTCCCCCAGCCTCGTTCCCTTGGAAACTGTTTATATCACAGCTGCTTTTATATATATTCTTTTATTTAAAAAAAAAAAAAAAAAAAAAGGGAAAAAAAAAAGCTTGATGCTGTAGCTGAATGAAACGATTCCAGACACTGCGTGAGCAACGCTTCGGGTAACTATGGCAGTGCCATTACGGAGGCAGCTCAAAGGAGTTTGTTTTCCTCAGGATCCTATTAAATTAAATTAGAGATGGTCTCTCTCACACACACACAGGCAGCAGAGAGCTAATCAGGCTAAGGACTCGGAGCAATTCCTGCCACAGGAAGCCCTACAAGTACCAGGGAATGGATTTCTGCATAGCTGCAGAACAGAGATAAGCCACTTTCTGTCCCAAACAATGTTAAAGAAGGGGGAGAAGGGAGAGGGTGATACTCAGCATACCAATGGCTGTCCTACCTGCATCTCCCCCAGGATGATTGTCTGCAGAGTGGGGACAGGAGAAGGGAAAGAAATCTGTGATTGAGAAACTTGCAGAGGAGGAGCAGCCAAAGAACAAAAATAAATTGCTGCATTCCCCAGCAATGGCCCTGCGAGGAAGCGCGGTGGCCGTGGCTGCGTGGCGATCCAGAGCTGCTCTCCCTAATGACATCTGCAGAGCAGGCTGCAGGGAGGGCTGCTCTGGTGGTTTTAATTAAGTTCTGAAAATGGTCAAAAAACACCAAGCAATGCTCAGTCAGTGGGATCCCAGCCTGGCCCACACACACGTGTTACACATTACAGGTACGGGACACCTCATTTGTGGGAAACCACTGCCCGTGCTGGGTTCTGTCCCTTCTGTGGGCACTTTGGGCAGGAAAACAGCTCCACTTGGCTTAAGGGTGAAGATCAGCAGCCTGATCCCTCTCTGAGCTACGGCTGAACCTGGAGATGCATTGCTGGGGCAAAATCATGATGATTCCCAGGCCATGCAGAGAGAACCCAGCCCAGCTGCCATCCAGAACGCCTCAACCACACATCTGCTCTTCCACAACCAAGGGCAGCAACAACAGTGGCATTTCCTTTGCAGACCTTGCTGAACTGACATGGTTTTATGAAGGTGTGCTGGTCTCAAAAACCCCAGAAGGGCACTGAGGTGCTGGATGCTGTGTTTAGGTCAGAGATTCTGCTTGCACTCTTCAGCATTGCAAACAAATCGTTAAAGCAGCAGCCATTGTGATGTGTCTGAATTGTTATTCAGCACCTTCATCCTCCAGTATTCTGAGGCTGAAGTTGGGGGGCCTAAGTGACACAACAGAAATCATCACCCAGTGCCATCAGATAAAGCAGTTCAGAGCACTTTGGCAGAGCTGCAGATAACAAGCTGAAGAAATGCAACCCCTCCAAAGGTCAAGGCTCCCCACTCCAGCCAGAGACAGCCCCACTGAAGCCTCTCTGCCTTCCTGGGTCTGGGACAGCTTTCCTGCCTGCCCAGGGGCCCACCAGCCAGCCACAGGCAGAGGTTGACAGTGTGATCCTGATTTGCTTGCTCATCAGAAAGGAAACTCCACCCCAGACTCAAGGATTACAGGAGGGAAGGAAACCCAAGGCTGACCAAGCTTGTTTTCCCACCCATTTTTCTCACAGTTTCAGGAGTCCCATAAAATCCCACTGCAAAAGCTGTAGGAAGTCACTGCTCTGTCCTGAAGCATGAATGTGCCACCAGCCACAGCCTTGGCTTTTAGGGTCACACTGCCCTTGGACCACAGCAGGGCTGCAGCAAAGTACAGGGAAAAACCACTTCACAGCCTCCTCTCACTCTGCACCTGCCTGGCTGACACTTTCCCAAAGTGCAGTTGTGTCAGACAATGTGCAGAACAATCTCACCGTTCTGGTGATCAGCAACAGGAGGTGCTGCTGCTCCACCTCTCCCACCAGGAGCAGTTGCTCCCTCCCAGGGTCAGAAAAGGCAGCACAGACCCCACAGAGGAAACAAAGTGCCTGTGAGGCAGCTCAGAGCCAGGACCTGCAGCCAGGCTGGGATGGAAGCCCAAGTGCTGAGGCCCTGCAGCAGAACAAGGTGGTAACACATAACCAGAAGTTAAAGCTTCTCTGCAAGGTCACCACAGCCCCTGGAAGAGCTGCACATGATGGGCTGTAGGTGGAATCAGTCACAAGGACAGGGAGCACAGGAGCCCAGGCTGTGCCATGCTAGGATCCAATTTCAGATGGACAGTGCCCTGTTCCCAGCCAGCTCAGCTCTCACTGCAGCTCAGCCATTCTTACAATCTCCAAAGGTGACCACGTGCACTGACACAGCCAGCCCTGGCTGGCAGGCACGGGAGGGAAAGCATCCCAGCAATCCAACAGAACACATTCCCAAGGTAAAGCTGGGCTGGGCTGCTGCCAGCCATGTGTGTGCACCCATCTGCACAAGGTACCACAGCCAGGGACACTGCTGCCCTTCAAAACCCTCTCAGCCAGAAAATGTACTTTCCAACCTCCTGCAACGCCAGAAACAAAGAATGAGCTAAAAAGTCCAGCAGAAAACTGATATTAAGTTTGGAATGTGACTGATACAAGGAACAAAATGCACCCAGATCTCCACCTGCATGGCTCGCTCCTGGTCCCAAGCCCTTTGCAGAAGACAGGGTGGAACAAAGCTCTCCCTCTGAAATCCAGTCTCCCATTGCTGTGGTAACATGGCATCAAAAGCCAATCAAGTTTTACAGGAGGTGCCAGGCAGCTCATCCCAGGAACTATCTCCCAGCTCCCCAAGACTACTCCTTTCCTTCACAGCTAAGGGTAGATAAAATCTCCAATAGGAAATCTCGCTCCTAAAAACTTTCCAGTCCACCTTTCTCCAGATTTACCTAAATGTGACATTTATCAGAAAGCACTGAGAATTAAATCCTTAAGAGTTCTGACGTACAGCCAGAGGCTTTCCTGCCTTGCCCGGGAAAGGCCAGTTCCCAATTTGGGCCACACGGTGGGGTAAGGCAGAACTGCAGCCTGGCTCCTCCACCGGGATTTCTGCATTGTGAGCAGAGCACACAGCAGCTGAGGGCAGAGAAACGCCCCCTCAGCGACCTCCCACAATCCAGCTGAGCCGCCCAGAACCCACCACAAGCGAGAGAGAAAAGCTGCACCGAAGCCTGAGAGTTGTTACTTACACTGACTGCATTTTGGGGAGGTCAGGCACTTCCTCCTTTTTCTTGCGGAAGAAGAACCAGTAGGTGAAAAGTCCAGTGATGAGGGAGATGAGGAACACGTCCATCATGCTGAAGAGAGAGTCCTGCTGTGCAGTGCTGTCACCAGCAGAGATGGTTGGGTCCATGCTGGGGTCCCCCATGGCAGTCAGAGGCACTGTGAGCAAGGAAAAGCATTAAAGGACATCCAGAAAATGCTTTTTGCTTTGCACTTACTCTTAGGAGCACAAGGCTGCCCAACAACTCTTTGGACAGAGGTCATGCATCACAACTCTGCAAGGTTCTTCTGCACCCCAAGGTGTCCCACCAAGCTTCTTCCCTCCTGTTGGATCCATGCTGATCCATCTGAAGTGTTTCTGCTTTCCCTCTGCCAGTAGCATCAGAGCAGCCCCACAGTCCAGCCAAGGAGCCAAACCAGGCTCCTACTGACACCCCAGCAAGACTCAACAGGGACTCATGGCCAGCCTTTACTAAAGCCCTTACCACAGAGCCCTGGGGTATTATTGGGGGTGACCCCACTCTTCCAGTCACCCCACAGATCTGGGGCTTTCTCCCTCCTTCCACAAAGTGACAGGATGCCCTGCCCTCCAACTGCTGTGCTGATAAACCACAGAGCAGGACTGGGGCACCAACTCCCATCACCGTCCCCACAACAGGTTGTTACAACACAAATTAGGAATACTTCTGATTTACTCCATTGCAGATTGGATTTACTACCCACCTCTTCCTGGGCCTTTGGCTTCCCAGTTCCCTCCATGATCTCCCCCAGTTTAATTTCCATTTCCCTGAATTACTCCTTTCCACTTACCAAGGCAGAGTTCAGGTGATGTGGGCCTTGCCCACAACAATACCCAGAGTCTGTGATAGCACGAGGGTGAACACCCAGCCCTCAAATACCCAGGCAGCCCTATGGCCTCTGTCCTTCCCCTGGGGAACCACCCATCCCTCCCTCCCTCTCACTGCTGTGCCAAAGCTCTGAACCTAATCCAGATGGCAAGATTATCTACCCTACATGCAAGGACACACTCTGTCCAAGTAAACAGATAATTAACTCAAAGCTTCCAATCGAAACTTGATTTGGAAGGGCAAAGTGACTTTCTTCTTGTACTTGGGCATCCTGCCAACCCAGGAGATCATGGACATTTGAACTTGCACCCAGAAAAGTGACTCAGAGCCGTGGTGGTGCTGCAGGAGGAAAAGGATACACGCCATGGCTGAGAAATAAAAGTGACTGAGGTTGAAGGTTATGCTAATACATTCAGGAGCTGAGAAGAAAATGGAGGGTGATGCTTAGGGAACACTAATGAGAGAGACCAGATACAACCTTCAGCAAAGAGCAACCCCTTGTTGTTACTCCCACAAGGGAAGTGCAGCTCCAGACAACCCTGTGCCACAGGGCACCAGCTATAAAAAGCTGTGGAGCACAGGGAGAAGTCCACAGCCACATGGGAGTGACCCTGGGTGGGTACTCTGGCAACCCAATCAGTGCTCAACCCCACAAGAAGTTTCATTTGGTGGAGAATTTGGCCAGTAACTGCATTACAAAGGGCAATAAAACACCACTGCAAAGCTTCCTGTTAGGTTCCCACAGAAGACACCCAGGCAGGGTGCTGGAAGAAAAACAAGAGTGATGTGACTGCAGACAAGCAAATTGCACATTCCTCTCCATCAGACAGGTCACCCTGTCCTCCCTCCTTGCAAACAGGCTTTTCATGGCTGGATCTTGGAGCCAAGCAAGAGCTGGATGTTACTTCTGTACAATTGTAGACTAAACTGTTAGTTAAAGCCTCCACAACTGGGGCTTAGTTGCCAAAAAGGCACAGCTCCCAGGAGGATCCATCTCCTCCTCCTTATCTGGTTCCAGTAAATCACCTAGGAGTTGGTCTGGCAACCAGCACCAGGGGAATATGCTGGTAGGGGAAAGATGTTGCTGGTTTATTATTTTTATTCCTGATTAAAGCTCAGAAATTTTAATTACAAGCTCTTCTCCTCTGCCACCCAACCTATAGGAATTTCAGCCAATCTCAACCAAAACCTGCCAGGCAACCCTTCATTTCACAGAGTTTTGGGGTTTTGGTTCTTGCCATCTCACTCATCACTTGAATTGCTCATTATATCTCAGGACAAAGGAGCCCTGAGGGCCAGTGGTCCATGACTCCTAGGGAGCCTCAACTGCTGCCTGTGCACAGCACAACCCAACTCTGCAAAGATATGGAGGAATCAGTGCCAGACACAGGCAGGAGTAAATATCTCCACCTCTGCAAGGTGGGTTGTTATTTTCAGTAGCAGTTTCATTGCCCAGATTACACAAGGGTGGACAATTACTGTCACACAGGGCAGTGATGGCCATGTCAGTGTAATTATCCTCAGAACAGCCTTTCACTCACTTTCCCTGAAAATCCCAAGGCACATAAGGCAGTGAGAAACCTTTGCTCAGAGGAAGACATGGATAAAAACAAGGCTGATGGAGACCACGCTGAGCTGGTTTGGGGAAGGAGCTGCAGTTCTTTTCCTTCTGAGCACCAAACCCAGCAGCAGCTGAGCCCTGGGAAAGGCTCCTTGCACAGGGGACAGCAGCCTCCCTTGTCCCCAACTGCAGGTGGAGGAGAACTCCAAACCAGACACACCTGTGGTGAGCAGCACCCAGCCCACAGCAATTCCCAGCTCCAGAGAGCTCAGACATGGATATTCATGAGCTGCCCTGTGTGAGCAAAGAATGAGGGCAAGAGAGAGCCTGTGCTCTTCTCAGCCAGGTGAGGGCTTTGTCTCCAGCCAAAATTCATCACTGTGCTCAAAGCAGCAGAGCTTCAGCCCCCAGAGCAGAGGGGTTTGGCTTTCTCAAGCCCCCAGAGGTGGTCTCCTCTCCCAGGCAGTGCTGCCTTGGAGAGAGGCATCCTCAGGGAGGCAGCTCCCAGGAATGCTGCCTGGGTGGATGTGGGGGTGGAAGCTGTGCTATCTCCTTGCCTTGACCACGCTGCAGCTCTCCAGGGCTTCAAAGGGAACCCTGCAGCTGCTGCCAGGCCACCCACTCACTGCCCACAGCCAGGGAAGGGAACATTCCAGGGGGTTCATGGAGCAGAGCCTGGTTTGGTCTCCTCTCTTCATTCACAATCTCCACAGCACAAGGTTTCCACACTGACCTCTAACCCTGGGAGGAAAACTGGTCATGGCCTAGTGATGGAACAAGGCACAAGAGCTGCTTTAATTTGGATGCTGGGCACCCTCTGGTCCTGGACACTTGGTTATTCAAGCCTTATATCCCAGCTACAGATTCTTCTTTTTGCTTTCTCTTTACCACTCCTACCCTCAGGAAAAGGTTTACTTAGATATACCAGAGAAAGGCAAAGGATGTGAAATTAGGCCTCATTTCTCTTTTTTAAAGAGTTGTCATAACTCAGGAACTGATGAACTCGCTTCACTCAGCACAGGAAGATTATTCCTCAATTTACCTCAGTCTCACCTAGCTGGCTGTAACAATTATTTTCCAGAAGTTCACAGCAACTCATTTTCAAATATATGTTCTTTATTAACTTCCAGTGAAAAGAAACCTGACTTTTACTTGAAATTTAGCTAACCTGGAAATCCTGCAGTCTCTGGAAGGGTCTTGGTAGAATCAAACTAGGATTTTAAAAGGAAAAGGAAATTTATGATGCAGAAGTAAAACTTTCCCTGACAACAGTTTCAAGGGTGGTCATTTTATCCACAGTGTTTATTATATCTTCAATCAAGATAAGACAAGATGTCCATATCCCTGGGGCTTTTTTTAATGGTGGCTCCAGTTCCTGGATCCCTGTTTGTGCACACAGCAAAGCCATCAGTCTCAGCAAGATGTGAGCATTTACATCACACAGAAAAGTCACAACATTTTGAAAGATTGCAATCAAGCAATGCTGTGTTTTAGCACAGCTTTCCAGCCCCTGAATGTGAGAATTTGCTTGATACATGGCAGCTCACAATAATTCAAATCATCAGGGACCTTCTCTGCACATCTCCGTGCTGGCAAACAGATGTACCTCATCCTCATATTAAATGAAATGTATTCCTCATTCTCATGCACACCTTGGAAAAAAAAAGGACTGGAAGCACTCTCAGTGTCAAGCATCCTCAAATTCCCCATACAGACTAAAGGTGTTATAAAGTCACAGGGTTAAAAATACTTAAATATATATAGAAACAGTATTACAACATATAAGGCAGGAGTGATGAAGGCCAAGTGCTCAGCAACCTGAAGAGATTTATTCTCCTTCCTTGCATCAGGAGATGGTGCATCAGATGCCCCCAAAAGCACCCTGGGACACAGCACCACAATCACAAAATGTGGCTGGGAGGTTTCCCCTTCTGGCAGTCACACTGTGGTATCTCCTAGTGACCAAAAGCTTTGGCTCTGAGCTAAATTGGCAATGTGGGCAGGAAGTTGTCCCTCTTGAGAATGAAAGTAGCCTTTTTTTTTAAATGTAATATCTGTGATGAGTTTTTCAAGTACCTCAGTTGCACTTCCCAGTCCCAGCCCAGGACTGCAGCCTGTGACTCTTGCCCCAAAAATGAGTGACCAAGCTCTGTGCTTGACTCTGCCCTGTGCCACCATCAGCACACCCTGACCTGCAGCGTCAGCCTCGCCGAGAGGGGAAGGAGAAGGAAAACTGCTGAGCAAGCACAGCCCAGGGCTGCTCACTGCTCCCACCTCTGATAATCAATCCCCAGCACCTGCTGTAGCACCAAGGAGCCCCTGATTCCAGCCCAAAACACCAGAGAGGGATGTCCACAATCCCCACACACCCTGCAGACGCTGCCCCGGCATGGCTGGCACAGGGGCTGTGCCCCCTGAGTTATCAAAACACCCAGAGTTTTCCCAAGCATCAGCACCCTTTGGACACCTGCAGATAAGCACAGGAGCTGCAGGTGGAACCTCTGTTCTGCAGCATGGGCAGAAAAAGAATCAGTGGTGAGGGAGTCAAAGAGGAATTGCGTGACAAACGTGCAATGCCACCAGTCCCCCTCTGCCCAACACTGGCACCAGTGCCAGGCCCCATTCAAAGGCAGCTCAGCAGGGAGCAGCCAGAGAAGCCTTCCCAGCCCACAGCAAGGTCCAGGTTGTCTCAGCTGGACACCAGCAGGGACAGCAGGCAGTGGTTTGGAGCCAAACCACCCCTGCTCAATGAGATCCCCTCATTTCTGTCATCACAGTGCCAACTCAAGCTCTGGAGCACCCAATCCCTCTCCACCAGCCCACCCAACCCATCCAACAACACTCACCAAAGGACTGCTTCCCAGATTCTCATAAACAGGAGTCCATGCAGCTCTGACAGCAAATATAACAGCAACACACACTCAAATATCTCCTTCAGACTGACCTTCTCCAGCTCAGACTCCCAGTGAAAGCCCTGCACAGGCACACAGGGCAGGGGACAAGGGGGCACTGCTGGCAGAGAGAGCACTCGTGCTCCCTGCAGCCCCGTGACAATGACCCTCATGTCCCTGACTCAGCACAGGAGCAGAGAGGAAGTGCAGCTGTCACCATTTCCAGTGTTGGGAGCTCTATGTGGCAGGGGATGTCACCATTGCCATCAGATCTGCCAGACCCCTCTTTCTGACCAGGAAGAAAAAAAGATTTTAAAATTCCCAAAAATTAAAAAAATTCACCATCAAAAGAATTCCCAAGGCAGGGGCAGGTGTGTGTGACCAGATTTCCCACCTCCTCTGCCCCAGGGATTGCCCCTTCTGTCATGCTGACCACAGCACAACACAGATTAGGGGCATGATCAGCCTTGAGAAGAAGCCTTTAGAAGCCCAGTTTTAAATCAAGATCAATATTTTTCCACCAGCATCATGGCACAGCCCCAAAATTCAACCTCAGAACAGACATATAAACAATATGCAACCAAACCAAGTGAAAACTCCGATTCTTTGTACAGCACTGACTTGTAGCCTGAGCTTTAGATACAATGGCAATAACAGAAATTAAACAACTGAAACATCTGGGAGGAAAAAAGAAAATCACTGGACAGCCCTCTCACAGGTCTGGGAAGTTTGTGGAGAGCTCAAGGAGATGGCAGCACCAAAAGGAAGCTGCACTCAGACCCCATCACTCCTCACAGCAGCAGCAGTGCAGGAGAAGGAAGAGACTTGCCCACAAACAGGAATGCAGTCTTGTGACCAGCCAAGAGCTTTCTTCTTTCACCCACTAATGCCATCAGGGAGGTTACTGATGGCTGTCAGGAAGAACAGCCCCACAGACACAAGCCCAGGAGAAAGGAGGGGAGGCAGCAGCAGCAGAGAGAGAGCAGGGCTGTGGTGGAGGTGACATTCCTGCCCAGGCTGCTGTGGCTGCTCTCCTCTGAGCCCCACTGCAGCCAAGACTTCCTGCATGTTAGTGTGTGACATTGGGCCAGCAGACACTCGGGGCAAAAACACATCTGCTCTTATTCCTCTTAGAAATGCAACCAACTAGACTAAGAAATTCTGTTTACATCAGCCTGTGCCAGCCTCAAATAAGCTCTTTTTACTTTCCTTTTTAGTCAAAGGAGACCTGGCAGAAAAAGTTGGCCTTTCCACAACAAAAGCAGTTCACGGAAGCAGGAGCTCAGATCCAGGTTATTTAACAATTGCCTTGGATCAGCCTTTTCTCCACAGCTCTGCCACAGGGAGATTGCATTTGCCATCAACAAGAGGATGCTGATCTGGCCAGACAAGTGGCCCTGTCTGGCCTGGTCTGCTTTGGGTGGGAATCATCACACAGGTGATTCCCTGGGCTGGTGGGGAAGGAAGGCACAGTGAGAAACCTCACAGCTTTCCTTGTCCCTTCAGCCTCTGCTGGACCACACCTCCTGGTGTGAAGGATTGCTACACCTGGAGCTTCCCTATCACTTTCTTCCCACATTTTTCCCTCAGCTTCCCAGTAACCAGCTCAATGAAGGACAGAAAGCAGCAAAGCCTCACACAAAACCAGGGAAGTGCTCCTGCACACTTCCACCAGCTCAGAAATCCCAATCCAAACTGAGGAGCTGGCTGCAGCAGCACTTCAAGCAGGGAAAGGAACACAAAAGCTGTTGGGTTTTTTCTGTGAAACTAAAGTTAATCTCATTGTGAAAGGTCTCTTCTACCCAGACCCTGACACACCGGCTCAGACATCAGCAAAACTTCTATTTTAGGCACAGGACAGACACAGAGTGTGCATCAGTCAGTCTGGATCTTGAAATACTGCATATTTGAGCTTCCACTGTGTCACACTTGCACGTTTTCTGGCCCCTGGGTCTTATTCAAGGGCAGCAGAGCAGCTGCAAAAGCAAGGAAGAGAACAAGAACTGTTTTACTGAGGCAGAAAGGAAATCTGTGCTCTGGGTATGCTCAGGTGGGGCTGTGCACTCAGCCCAGTGTATTGAACCAAAGGATTTAAGGCATTATCCAACACAAAAATGAATTCAAACTTGCCAAGCTGCCCCAAAGCAAGCTAGAATTACTGAACTTGCACACTTCCTTTCACCAGATAAAAGCCTGTCTCTGAGCCTTTAAACATGGGGGATCTCCCCAGCTTAGGCACTTGGACACCTTCCTTTACAGATTAACGTGAGCCAGCACAGAAAAACAGGAGTTCAGGGTTACAGGATAAACAAAACCTGAGAATGGCAGGTAACCAACCCCCTGTGAACCAACACTGTTCTCCAGCCTCCCCTCCCAGCCAGGGACAAACCTTCAGGAATTGCTTGGAGGAGGAACAGGGGTCTCACCAGCACCAATATTCAGGGGCAGGGACAAGTCTGCAGGAGTTTTAAACCACCCTACTGCCAACTCCATGGGCACCTCTCAGGCAAACAACTGCCCAGAGGGCTGCAAAACCTCAGGAGTAACCCATCCAGGCATGGACTCTGCATGGTTCAGGTCCTGCTGAAGATGTTTTTCTGAGATCAACAGGGAAAATTATGTTTTTTCAGCAGCCTCTTCTGTGAGGGCTGTACCCTGTGCTGCCACAGCTGGAGGTTCTTCTCCTCCCCAAAGGCTGTTTGTGCACCCTGTGCCTGAGTTTGTGGAGGGTTGGTGTGACAGGCTGTGGCTTTGCCTTCACCAAAGGGGAAAGGAGCCCTATGGATGGGGTCAGCAGCCAGAGACTTTGACCTCTTCCACCAGGAAAAGTTTGAACAGCAAACCCCTCCAATGCTGGTCTCTTTTGAGAGGTTTCCTTTGAAACCAACAGCCGAAAGAGCACCAGAGGGACAGGGTTAAACAAATTTTGCAAAGTTTTCAGAATTCTCAAGGCTTTTGATGGAACAGTGTGTTTATTTATTTCAAGAGAACCAAGCACTGTTTGTAAGGAGCCAGGACATTTTATAAATATAAGCTCAGTTTCCTCTGAGAATGCAAGAGGTTTTCAAACATTACAAGCCCAACTCCTACGTTGCTGTAGGGGATGGAGGTGTCACTGCATGATCCTTGCATCTCCTGGACACTCAGCAGCAGAGCTGTCCTGCTCTGGCTGCCCTATCAGGAGGGTGTGCAGTCACCCTACAAAACCTCCCAGCCTGCCATGTGTCAGCAATCTGACCTGGACTTCACCTTTTTGAAATGATTTGGGAAGTACAGATGACTTCCTAGCCCAGCCCCTTGTAACCACACACAGCCACAGCAGACCTCAGAACACCAATACCCAAAACATGACACAGGCCACAAGACATCAGCCAGCTCAGGGGTCACAGGCTGAAAGGCTGGTCCCAAGCTGCAAAAACAACAGCTCTCCAACTCCCCAGCACAATGAACACAAAGAGAAGACACTTGATACAGGGTTTTTTGTTCCTTCGTACCAGGAGCTGCTCCTCTTACCTCCAGCAGTTAGGCATTGAGTCCTGTTACACAACCAGGACTTGCACAATCCTTGCAGGCATTTTATCAACTTGCTCCTCCAAAGCTTGGGGTTAGAGAGGAGATGCAGCAATGACCCGTGAAAGAGAGTCAATGGATGTGTTTCACAAACAAGCACGCAGTGAGATCCAGTGTACCTGCCAGCACCACCAACTCCCCAGGCTGGTTGCTAAACCTTCCCAGCAGACTGCCCATGCATTGCCAGAGCCAGATTTTACCCAGGAGAAAAATCCAACCCCATCTCTAGCTCCAAACCTTGCCCTCTCCTACTCCACACAGCAAGAAAGGAAGGTAAATAAATCAGTACCTCCATTCCTTGCAAAGGAGTGACTGGAGGCACGGATGTGGCTGATTACCAAGCAAAAATGCTACAATAATCTGCCACCCTGGGTCAAACTCAGCCACTCTTTGGACTTGTGGCCCTCCAGAAGCCACCAGAGATGGCTTCTGGTCTCCCTGGATTCCATGGGTGATAGCAGCACGCAATTACTTTTGAATGTTCACTGGGAGATAAACAGCAAGAGATAACAAGAGGCCTGTAATTATTTGTTCTGACCTATGAAATTTCAAAGCCTATAAAAAAAGCAATCCTGGCAGAGGTGCACCTGTCACTGCAGGGCTGGTGACTCACTCTCCACAGCAGCATGCACAAAGTAATCTCATCACTGGGATCAAACCATCACGTTGGGAAAGCAAATTATGCAAGTTCTATGAATTGTGTTTTTAGAGGCAGGAGAGTCGACGTCATGAAACAGAACAAAGTTCAGTGGCCACAGAGGTAACTGCAGGTGGTTTTCTTTTATACCAAGGGAGGAGATGGCAGAAGCACAGAGCTGAGCAGGGAAGCCTTTTCCCCAGTCCTTCAGAACTGAGCAAACACAGACTTTAATGTATCACAACAGGCAAAGACCAAATGGGATTTCAGTCAGACAGTTTCACACTTTGCTTTTGCTGCAGGTAAAGAAACCACCACTCCCAACACCCACTGCCAGCCACCCTCCCCAAACCCAACTGCAGCCAGAGATGGTCCACAACCTGTGACACTCAAAAGAAAGGGGTTACCTTGCACCTATGGGTCTGCAAACAAGAGCTGGTGGGGCCTGTGAGCTCCAGCACGGAGGGTGGTGAGCAGCAGGGAAAGTCTCCCTTGAGACAGTTCAAAGGGTTTTGGTTGTATGGCTCTGTCGAGCTCCTCCAGCAGCTCTGCAAGAAACAAAACAGAAGTTGCAGAAGTCACAAACCCAGAAATTCCTGGCTGAACAGGAGGCAACTGTGAAGTGATGACAAGTAAGAGGTTCTTCCCTGTCACAATTAGAGCAGGACTAATTAACGGGGGGGTTAAGCCAGATTTGTGACACTACGCCCTCCTTCCTGCCCACTCTGCACCTCACTCTCCAAGGCTTTCACACTTGAAGATTAAAAGAAAGCACTCAACTGGAGTTTCTTCCTGTGGCTCTGTATCCCCCCTGCTCCATGTTTTGTAAATGCACCCCTCATGCACGCTCATATCCACGTGCAAAACTAAGACACACTCTATGCCCTGCACACCCTGCTTCAGGGCTGTCAACCAGCCCAAGAAAAACCTGTACTGAGACAATGCTGGGTTTTCCAGGAAGGGTCTGGCTCAGCAGCCCTCCCAGACAAAACCCCGATTTCCTCATTTGCAGCAGATTAATCAGCAAACTGCTCTGAGCGTGTGCAACAGCTCCTCGGGATTTCTCAGAGAATTACAGAAATATTGGAAGAAAGCCCATTCATTCCCTTCTATCTAGCAAAAGGGATGTGTGCATCACTGCACCCCGCTAAGCAAAAAAAAAATTATGAAACCCCACAGCTGCTCATGACAGCCCACACAAAGTGTAGAGATCTGTTGTGGAGGGTATGTCCCCACCAACGCTATCACTGATTCACTTCCACAACTCAGAAACAGAGACCTGACTCTTTCTTCCTTGCACTTTTCCAGCTTCTCAGACGGATATATGTTTCTACTTCTTAAAAACAGCTACAGAAACACAAACCCGTTTCACTTTTCCAGACCCACATCAGAGAGCCTCATTGATCCCTTTTCTCTGTACACATTCCACTAAGCATTCCCATTTCCTTTCACACTCCAAAAGCTAACCCAAGGTATAAGCACTGGCAGAACAAAGCACACTCCAAGCTGTACCAGCAGTGCTTACTCCTGCAATTAAGACAACTCCCCAGGAACCAATTCCACACTGATGAGTAACTCTCAAAACCACCATCCAGATACCTTCACCCCCTCCAGCCTCAATATTCCCAAAACGAGGGGGTTCCCATTATTTCCTTTGACAAGCACACTCCCTAGGTGACTAATTTCACTCTTCCAAGAAACTCCATCAGGGAAAAGTCAGGAGCAAACAGTCTTCCCACACCCCAGCAGTTTATAAAGTGAAATAGATGGAGCAACAGCAAAACAGCCCAGCCTGCAGCAAAGGTGTCAATTAAACGCTGGGAATAACGTTCTGCAGGGAAGTGCCAGAAATTAAGCTCGTTAAAGGCTTTTAACCAGCAACAGCCTGGGATGGGGTAAGTCTGAGCAACCCTTCAGTGCAGTGGGAGCAAGGCAGGGCAGGCATCACCCCGCTCCCAGGGTGCCCACCCTGCCAGGGGTGCTGGTCAGCCCCCCACCCCACTATCCCCAGGGTGACAGCTGTGATAGCGGTACCCCCCAAATAAGAGGAGGGCACTCATGCCATACATTGGTCACCAGTCTTCCCAGTAACAGGGTGCCCAGCAACACCAGGCATTCCCAAAAAAGACAGGCTGTGGTCATCGAATTCCTACCAGACAACAGGGGACCAGCCACATCAGACTCCCCAGGTAACAGGGAGCTCTGGTCATCCCGGTCCCCCCCAGTTAACAGGGGGACAGTCACGGCACACTCCCCAGATAACAGCGGTCATCCCAGTCCTCCCCGACCCCTCCAATAAAAAGGATCTCTAAGCATCTCAATAACCCTCAGTAACGGGATGCCCACTCACACCAGACCTCCCAGTGAACGGGGGCCTCTGCTCATCCCAGTCCCCCCCCAAAAGAGGTCCATTCACATCGACCTTCCCGCCAATAACAGCGGGGCCACTCACAGCAGCACCCCCACACAGGGGACCCCAGTCATCCCAGTAACAAGCAGCCAGTCACACCAGTCCCCCCAATACAATAAGAGCCCCCATCCCATGCCAACCCCACCAGGGGATGCCGGACCACCCCTTCCCAGCACAGAAGATCCCGGCAGCGGAGCTCAGCTCCCCCTCAGCCCCAGAGGCCCCCCCGGTCCCAGTGCTGCCCAGCCACATGTCCCCGGTCCCCCGAGTCCCCGCACCCACCGCCGGCCCGGCCCGTCTGGCGCTGGCGGCTCCC
>JANPWX010000529.1:1872972-1894112 GCA_024734555.1 Trochalopteron elliotii
AGCAGTGCAGAGGCTGGAAGGGCAGGGAGCAGAATGGGCTGTGAGGAACCTCTGCAGGGCTGGGATTGGGATGGATGTGAGGCTGATGGAGCAGTGTGTGTGTGTTCTGTGTGCTGCATGTGTCACGTGCTGCTGAGCTCTCAGCTGGCTTTTTCCTCTTGCAGTATGAGCAGAGGGAAGTGTCGTGGCTTCTCCATCCCTGATTTTTCATCTCCCATTCTGCCTGCATTTCTGTCCTTTAGCTCAGCAGAGCTTTCTTAGAGCAGCCCAAAAAGGGGTTCAGCTGCACTGACCTACTTAGTTTTGCTTGATTAATTAAGCTGCTGCATTCTGCTCATTGATGATGGCACTGTACTCCATAGCCATTAGAGGGGTTGTACAGTTCTGGGTGTTCAAAAACACTCCTTGAAAACAGAATTTGGATCCTTCAAAAGGGACATTTCTGAGTCTGTTTTGTCCCCCACACCCTGTGCTGCTGTCATTCCAGTCTTAATATTTTCTCCTTTGTTAATAAAGAGGAAGCTTCATTCTGCAGGGGTAGTAGTTGTAATATCCAGTGTACTTGAACCTTTCTCCCTCTCCCCAAATTTTCTCCTCTAGTAAGTAGAGACTGGAATGTTCATTGGAAATTCTCAATATGACTTATTTTTTTTTTCCAGATTCTGGAAGTTACAGTCAGTCTGGGGGCCAGCAGAGGTATGTGAGGATTTTTGTTTTGCTGTTAGCAATTACTTCTGCAAACTAAAAGACCATTTAGTATTCCCAGCATGATGACTGATTGTTCAGGACAGAGTATTGGTAGGTTTTTGGAATTAAGGATGCAGAAAGCTTGCACCTGGGCCTCTCTCAAGATGTCTTACAAAACATGAGAAATCAGTGTGTATTCCTGAAAATAAGACAATAATCATGTAATGTAAATGGATGTAAATTGGAGTGACATCTTGTAATAATAAGAACTTTTGAAATGACATGAATATAGAGAAATACTTTTCATGTGACTGCATTAAGCTGTTCACTAAGATTTTAGCCAAAAGTTATATTTGTTATATGGCCCAAGGTTTCAGGGCATGTTTTAATCAGTGAGACAAGTGTTTTTATGGAAGTATAAAAATCATGGCTAATGCTGCCTGTGCTAATGAAGCTCATGAGGTTTTGTGCATGTAGCACTGCCTGAGTTTGGGTTTGTATCTAAGTATGATGAATTTCAGCACCTGCTTCTTCTGTCAGTTCATGAAGGCTTAAAGAGGCAGAATAATGAGTAAGTATAATATAAAATTACAGCAAACCCAGCTTTCATGTGCTTAAAATTTATATTTGAAACACAGCAGAAATTAAAATAAGCTCTTCTGGTTTCTGACAGTCAACCATTAATTCATTGATGCAGTTTTAATATCCCTGGAACTACAGTACTTTGATTAAACACCAATTTTGGAATAAAGAGAAACTTAGAGATACCAAAAATATCTTCACTTTCCAACCTGTGTGGAGGGCACTGTAAGCATTTCCTAAATGCATTTTTCTCTTCCAGCTACTCATCCTATGGCAATCAGAGCAGTCAGAATTATGGACAAGGACAGGTATGTTGAAAAAAACATTGTGGCTTTCAAAGCAGATGTTCCTTGAGTGAAAATAATTGTTCCTGGGCCAGGAAGAATTCCAGTCTCAGCTGTGCTTGATGTTTGCAGTTGTGTCTAGCCAAGGAAATCTGTAATTTACTGCTGTGGAAGTTACACTTATTTGAGTACATTCTTGAAATTACAGGGATATTCTGGTTATGGGCAGAGTGGAGACAATTCCTCCTATGGACAGAACTATGGAAGCTATCATGGGAACTATGGACAAAATCAATCAGGTTTGGCTAGCTTGTTACATTCATTGGCAGGATTTAAAAGGTGAATATTGACTAAAAATTCTCTTCCTCCATTTCCAGGTTATGGACAAGATTCCCAGGGATACGATGATGAATCCAATTATGAAAATCAGAATCAGAGCTCATACAACCAGCAGTCCTATGGCAGCCAGGGGCAGCAGAAAGGCTCATCCAGAGGGTAAGGAAGATGAGTTTACCAATATCTATTTAAAGTATTGTCTAGTAGTTGTGCATTCTTAACTAGAGCTGTAACATATTTCTTGCTAACATTGCTGAGAAAAAGACAAATATTTGAAGATCCACATCCTTGAAACATTTTTAATGTCTGAAAGGATGGGAGGTACAGGAAGAATGTTTCTTTATTTGAGAAGGATGGGTGAAGTTGTTTCCAAGTCAAGCTGTATGGGGACATAGACTTTAGAAAGTCTTTGGATCGTAGCTACAATGAAGAATGGACTTGGCAGAGTGTTTTGATTAGGAGAAGGACCTATCAAATCCCTCTCCAATCACATTCTTTTGTATAAACTTACAGTGCTCTTTTATTAACTTCAAATAAGCTCTTAGCAGGGGAACTCTTAGCTGCTCTCAGATTGCAGGCTGCTTATCTGGCTCAGAATGTCTTTTCTTGAAAGAGAAAGGATTCAAAAACATCATTTAAGAATTACATTTTGGTTTTCCAACTAAGTAAGAGTTCTCAGAACACCGTGGGTTTATATCCTCATCAGAAAATTAAATGTGCACATGCATGGTGCACTCTGTTATTGTAAATGTGTTTTATTTGTGATGTTGTATTGGATTCAAATTCAGGAGGATTAATGATACAACTTTGAAAGTATGTTGGAAAATACAGCTTAACTTCCCAGAATGATTTAAAAGGCCACTTAATGCTAGAATACCTTCACTGTCTGCTTTACAAGCTTTGTGCCTCCACCCCGAGGTTACTGCTTGTGTTAGAGCTTTATTGAGGATCATGTGACCTCTTTTAAATACTCTTGAGTACTAAACCTCATTCTTGTTTCCAAGGTCCAAATGGTTTTGTATTTTTTGCAAGGTGATAGAACAATCTGGACTTGGGCAAACCTCTACTTGGTTTCTGGTTTTGTAGTTCTTATAAAACATTTTAATATTAAATAAATATCTTAATCTGCCAGCAGTAGGTGCTTTCACTCAAGTGTCATTTTTGCTTCCATAACAAAGGCAGGTCCACAATTAAGTCTTGTTTTGCTTTGTTTTCTGAGTATTTGTTAGAGCTGTACAGAGTTAATAATGTAGTTTTAACTCTGTAGGTGTTCAGTAGAATAAAAATACAGCATGTAAGTCCTCCAACCAGTTGTGATCTAGAGAATGAAGAAAAGACCTTGAAGGGAAACCTCTCAGTGTAGAGAAGTTGTAACAAATAAGGGTTTTTTGTAACAAATAAGGAGAAGGTAACAGCTTTGAAGAGGGTGGCCACAAAACTGCAGCTGTCACATCCTAGGAGATCCAAGGGAAGGCAGCAAAAGTGGATGGTTTCAAAAATGCTTCCTTTGTTGGTAAAGGTGCAAAGGCTAAAGCACAGCTGACTTTTTTGAAGTGAAGATAATAACAAAAATCTTCACAAGCTGTTTACCACTGGGATTAGCAAGGTTAAAGCTGAGATCTAGGCTAGAAGTGGGGGAGAGCAGATTAAATGGTATTTACACAGATGGGATATTTTGGGATTGCTTAGACCCAGTGCACTGGATGTGAAAGTGCTTTGAAAAGCTGCTGGAAACTTTCTGGAGGGTCTTGTATTTCTTTTTCCCCCTTTTCTGAGATGCTTTCACTAGCAAGTAGGATTGCCAAAGGCTGGAGAGTGGCACATCTAGTGCCTCATCTTTTGAAAAAGGGTAGAAGCAGGGAGGGGGAAGAGAGGAAAGGGTGGCAGAAGTCAGAGATTCTTTTCAGTTACTGAAAAAATAAGGCAGCTAAGGCACAACTAAGTACCTGGGGGGAAACAAAGGAATGAGTAACAGCCAGTGTTCCCTGGATGCAGTTTATTTCTCACAAATCTGTATTATGCCTTGCCTATATTATGAAAGGCTAAGAGAACTATCCTCTCATATATCTAGATTTTCAAAATACTTCAATTTCTACTTCAGATGCTGAAGTAGCTTAGGCAAGTGTGGTGTAGGTGAGATTCCCTTGTGGTTGCTCTAAAGTTATTAATCTTAATATTAGAGAAAATTTATGGCTCCCTCTTGGAATGTAGAGCTGCATTGTGTTGGAGTATCCTGGATGTGACACTGGTCAGTGTTTCTGATGAGGGTTGCTGGGATAGTGTAGATGCCACTGAAGTGAGAAGAACCACAGGTATGTTACCAGAACAGTTAGAAAAATCATTGATGAATTGTAGAATGCCCAGAAGAAGAGAAGTTGCAATTTAGTAAAAGCCAAATGTTGGGATTTTTCAGGCAGGAGGTCTCAGCTTTTTCAGTCTCAGTCTCACTGTAAACATGAGCACTGAGGCTCTGCCCTGCAGGTCCAGAGGGAAGGATTTGGTGTTTAGCAGGTCACAGGCTCTCCATCAGCCATGGATGGTACTGGGAGAGGGGGAAAAGCAAATGTTGGACTGGGACATGTGAGGGGAGTGATGCTTCTAAGTTGTGCAATGAGGTAACTGTGATTAGGACATTTTAGCAATGTCACGATTTTTCAGCTGTTAATTTGCTCTCTGCTCTGTGAACATTTAGCTATTAATTCAAATTCTGTTTGTTTTAAGTGGAAGAGGCTCTTATGAACAAAAGTCAAACTATGGTCAGCACCAAAGCTCTTATGACCAGCAGTCAAGCTATGGACAAAACCAAGACTCTTATGACCAGCAGTCAAGCTCCTATGACCAGCAGTCGGGCTATGGCCACCAAGGCTCCTATGACCAGCAGTCAGGCTATGGCCACCAGAGCTCTTATGACCAAAAGTCAGGCTATAACCAGCACCAAAGCTCATATGGCCACTCCCAGCAATCCTACCAGTCTCAGAAGGGAAGCTATAGCCACAACAACCAAGGTAAAATTCAGTTTTAATCAGGTATTGGCCAATAAAATTGAGCAGAAGCTCTGTGAAATGGTTGATTTTCCTTCTGCAAGCAGTTGATAAATGGTTAAATTCTTTTCCACGTTGATATTCTTGGGGGGTGTTTTATTTGTTAAGACTTTCAAAACATTATAGGGAGACCGAAATCTCTTGGGGTCCCAAAATGGTTGCATTTAGGTATGTTAGAACAGCCTTGCAGAGTCTCTGTCCATGAGTTCTGCAAATTCTAGATGGAATTTTTTTTCCCAAGCTATTTTGAACCCTTTTCCTGCACGAGGGTGATATGTCTTGATCAGCCATGAGGAGCTTTTGCACTTCACATTCCAGCATTATGCTGTGTAGGTGAATTGTGAGATAGAAGGAGAAGTTTAAGATGAAGCCTTTTTCTTTTGCATTAACTTCACACCAGCAGCACAACCCACTCTATTTATCCTTGTTCTGTCTTCAGTGATGTCTTTTGCAAGCTGGGAGGGCTCTATGGAAGTCCAGTGGAAAGTATATTTTAGACAAGATGTGTTTAATGTTTGGAAAATGGAGTGTAATTACAGATTGTTTTCTACATTCTGATATACTCAGTGACCCTGGAAAGCCAAAGGAGATAATGGAGCAAAGTTTGGTTTGGTTTTTTCCCCCCCCTTTTTGGCACAGAGCATGTCAGAGAGATTTAGGAGTCGATAGATCTCAGATGTAAATGGCAGAGTTAATGAAGAGGAGGTGGCAATTGCAGGGTGTGAATTTTCACTGAGCTGCAGTTTGCACTACAATTGACTTTTTGTGTTTGGTTTGACTCATTCTCCCAGATGATCGCCGTGAAAAGAGCAGGTATGGAGAAGATAATAGAGGATATGGCGGGTCACAGGGAGGAGGTAGAGGGGGATATGACATGGATGGAAGAGGTCATATGTCTGGATATAGGTAAGTGATCTCATTCCACTGCCTGCAGCTCCTTACCCTTGTTTCCTATTATTTAGCTGGTTTTCATTTTTGTTTATTATATGTCTGTTCCTAAGGTGGTTCAGGTTTAGATTTCCAAAACTGAAAGGTTTCTAAAATTAAACCTTTCTGCACTGCACAGAAATGAGTTTTGCCTAGGGGAGCAGCTTTTAGATTCACATAGATTGAATCATTTGATTGTTTTTGACACACAGCTGCATTTTATTTCCATGAGTTGCAATACAAAAACTGCCCCAGCCCATCTCTTGTTTTCAGTGACAAGAAAACCAACAGCCAGTGATTGAGAAAAATGTATAAAATTCTTACCTAAGGTAGCTCACATTTTACCAGGGGAGTGTTTTGGCCTTGAATAATTTAGTAGTAACATTACTTGTTTTTTGTTGTTTTTTTCAATTTTAAACTTCTATTAAAATACACACTCTTTTATTATTGATTTATTTGTCAGTCTAAACACGTTTATTTTGGGTATATCTAAAATGCTAACAATGCTGTCACCCCTTTCCCTATTGCCTCAGGCCCTGTACTGTCAGGAAAATTTATGCACACATTTAATTCCATGCTTGCAGATGATTTCATGCAGAGGTCTGTGATTAGGACCTTGGCTTTAAAGCTTACTGAATTAAACATATGACATATTATTTATTAATAACTCACACAACTGGCTCCCCTTTGTGTCCCTCTGAGTGGTTGGAGGTGCAGAGGGCTCACTGGTGCAGGGCAGGAATGTTGAAGCTTCCAGAGAGCTTTGAGGTGTTGTTTGTCAGCACCACTTACCCTTCAAAAGGCTGCACAGCTCTGGGTTATTCCTAAACTCCTGATGAAAAACTCTGTAATTATGCAGTGTTTTCTGTTGGAAGTGATCTGATTTAAATAAAATAATCCACTTTTAAAGGTATTTATTTAAATTGTGTTTAAACTCTGCCTGCTTCTGAGATACTCCTAAATTGTACTTAGTGGTTTGTTTATAATGATGTAGGAGGATCTTACCTCTTCTAATTAGGTATGGTAGCACAATTAGAAAATTATATTAGTGTTACTTTGTGTTTGCTGGGGTTTTATATAATATAAACTTAATGCATATTTTTCTGTAATATTTTTATAATAAACACAAATTTATATACTATAAATCAACATAAATATATATAACAAAGAATTCTATAATATATAGTACCTCACATAAAAGAAAAATAACAAGCAAAATAATTTCTGAGTTAATTTTAATTTTCAGTTAAAACTGAACTTTTTTTAAAATTAGATTTTCTTTGTGGATGAGGATTTTCCATATTCCTGTGATAAAAGCTGTTTTTTTAAAAAAAAATTTATAGCCCAGCTCTTTCCAATAATAGCAATGAAAAATGTGAGCTTCAAAAAACACACTCCTGATAGATTTTGTCACTTTGAAACAAACTTGGGTCTTTGCAAGATAAAGTCAAATGTATCAATGTCTGTGAAAATAAAGCCTCTTGCCATATTTTTCCAAAATGTAAGGAAACTTTTGCTCACACATCCATGTAGATCATGGAGCTTCACTGAACTGGGAAACCAAAGGAAGGGAAAGAGAGGAAGTGAATATGAAGAAGTGGAGGAAAATTCAGGGAAGTGGGAAGGCATTTATTAGGAATTCTGTCTGCTTCTGCTAAGTGATGTTGGCTTTAATGGTATTTTTTGTGGAAATTTTCTGGAAGCACAGTGTCACATGTCTTTATTCAGTCTTTTTGCATAACTGTGACAGAGGATTCTCCTTCTGACAAATGTATTTTACCAGCCTTGCTTATTAGAAAAGTCTAAAAGATTAAATTAAATAACAAACACTGTAATGAAGGGGAAAATAACTTGTACTAAGGTAAGAAATCATGTTTGGTCCTGTGAAAATGTGGGGTTTAAGGGTAGGGGTTCTTTGGAGGGCTTATATTCTTGGGTTTCTCTTATTTATTTCTTGGGGAAAAATTAACATAGGAATATCAGGTTGATCTGCAGTAGCCACCATTTTCAGTTGTTCTGGTCCCCTTTTAATGCTAAACCATGAAAATTCCACACCCATCAGGGGATAATTTAAAAATCTTGTCTGCACAGATACTTTAATGGTGCTTTAATCACAGAATTCCAAAATGGTTTGGGGTTGGAAGGGACCTCAAAAATCACCTTGTTCTGCCCTCTGCCGTGGGCAGGGACACCTTCCACTATCCCAGGGTGCTCAGAGCTCCATCCAGCCTGGTCTTGAACACTTCTGGGGATGAAATAATAATAATAATAATAATGTAGGCTTTGACTTTTATAGTGCTTAGAAAATGACATGTAAAAATTGCTTCTTGACTTTACAAATTAATATCAAATGTGAGACCATAATGGAGGAATCTCTTGTTCTTAGCTAATTATAATTCTTCCTTGACTGACATTTAGACACAGGGAGAACTTGATGCAGCTTTAGAGGTGTAGTTTTATTCTGACAACCAGAAGGACTTGGACATGTCCTGTATTGAATGCTTTCAGCATTCATTTTTCTTTTGTGCTCGTGCAAAGTCACCCAGCACTGAGAAGAAAATACCCTTTGAGAAATTCCTGTTCAGATTTTTTAGCTGATATTAGGCAAGTGAAGAACACACATTTTGTCATTTAGTTTTAATAACTTAGCATTTCAGAATTATCCTTGAGATTTTTTTAATGGTCTTGTATTGCATCTTTTGGGATTTTAGTAGAATTTTCCTACCCTAGTTTTGAAGCTTGAAAAATTGGTGATCTCACTAATTTTTATTCTGGCTAAGAAGTAAAATATTCCCCTTTTCTTCATAGTAGAAGAGTGTCTTTTGGTTAGAAAACAGGAACAGCAGGTCTTGAGAATGCATAGTTCTACTTTAAGATTTCACCCAAGCTTTTTAGAGTCTTCATCTGAAAAACAAGGAATTAATGCTTACTGTGGCTGGGGGACTGAACTGTTTTGGTTAAAGCTGTAAGTGGGAAACACAGGAGCAGACAAAGCAGGTGAGAGAAGCTTTGCTTTTGGCTCTGCTCACAGACTGTGCTGAGGGAACCACAGACAAGCAGTTTAGAAAGGATTTGCCATTGTGTTAGGATTTGTCATAGAAATCCTGGTTTTGCTCAGCATAGAGTATTTTTTATCTCTTGTGCAGATTTATGGTGACCTGCTATAAACAAAAGCTACCTATGCAGCTTAATTATTGTATCAGCTATTAGGAGTGGGAATTAGTGTGATATAAAGAAACTACAGCCCAGTGCAGATGTGTTTTACAACTGTGGTTTGTGTTCAGAATTAATATTTTGATTTGTAACAGATATGCTTGAGCTTAGCCTTATGGAGACTTTGGAAAAATGTGAACAGAGGCAATAAATATAAGCAAGGGAAAAAAACCCATCTGTCAGTGCACTAAATATTCCTCTCTTGTTTGTAAAATACACTCTTAGGTGTTAGGGACACACTTGGTGAGACAGATACATGTTGGAAGCTGAAATTTGGTCCTTGAATTCTTAGTGCTGCTTCTGCCAGTATCTGATATTTATAAAATTGCATTTCTTGTATGTTGTGCTCCCCATGTTACCTATACTTCAATTTAAAGAGCTCTTCCCAGCTGGATGAAGCAATATCCAGATGAAGTCCAGTTACAGACTGGTAGGGGATGATAAATCTATGATTGAATATGGGAAAAAAGAACAGCTGAGGATTTCTCTTTCATAGCAGCAAGCTCACACACCCAGTGGTGCCTTGCCACGTTCTGGCTGCCTGCAGTTCAGCTTCTTATTTATTACCTTAGCTGGTGGCACTGCTGAATTTTAACTGCCTGTTCATGTTTCTAACATAGGATATTAAGACTCCAGAATCCATCTGGTCACACGTGTCTGAGGTCTGTGTGCAGGCCTGGTAAAGCAGTGGGCTGTGAAATGCTGCAGTTGTATTTTCCACATTTTATGACAATAACATGGGAACTAATTCAGTTGCTGGGGTTGAATTTTGGGTCTCAATGAGGGGTAAATCTGAGACTGTGGCATCAGCTGCTTGCAATTTCTGTGTTTGACTTGCTGCAGGATATCTGCCTGATCCCAGGGAATCTTGGCTGGCTTTGCCCAGCAATTGCAGGAAGGTAACAAACTGCAGCTTCATAAATCACATATCAAATGCCACATAAAAATGTAGGAAAGCATTCATCCATCATCAAAGGTATCTATCAGCAGATTGTTCCAGATTTTTGTAGGGTTGGTCATGTGAGACTAAGCAGAAGACAACATGCTGAGGCATACTTGGGCAAAAACCTATTGCTGTAGACATTAATTAAAAAACTAATTAAAATTGCTGATTGCACTCATTAGTGCAGGGTGCAGAACTGCTGTATCACAGAATTAAGGCATTGGACTGTGACTTCCTTTACATTTTCTATATTCAACTCCAACTTCTCAGCATTATGGTGCACATTTTCACCCCAGGATCCTACAAAACCCTCACTTCCAGCAAAATCCTGGTTGTGTTGACACAAACTTACTTTGTGTAAGATTTTAGATTGTTGGGGTTTTCTAACTGCCATGATCTTCCACATCAGAAAATGTATTTGTTCTGGATATCGCTGATGAGCTGGGACCATAATCTGGGGATGGAAAATTTTCATAACATTTAGATGGTTGATATTATTCACTGTTGTTGTTTATGAGTTAAAATCCCAGAAAAACAGGCGTCCTACTAAAAATTGTTGTGTCATAATGAAGTTTTTTTTAGCTGAAGTGAATTGGAGGTGGCAGAAAGGTATTTATAGTAAATTTTATCATCACCATTGTGTTTTTAATCATCAGTCCTTGAAAACAGACAGCTTTGAGTAAAGACCAGCACTGATGCTGCATGTAAAATCTTTAATGAGCAGAGTGAATTAATGAATAAATGACACTGCAGTTTGGCATTCAGATTTCTGCTGTGGAACAGCAATAAAATTTGCAGCAAAAATTTATTTTAAGAAAAGTCCCAATAGAAGTGATATCTGTTGTGCCAAACTGTCCCAGAACATCAGTAACCCTCCACAGAGTGTCTCTTAATCCAGGTTTGATAATAACCTGTTGAAACTTTATTTGGTCCTCACTTTGGGCAGATTTTCTCTCATAAATGTTAAGTATTAGCAGCTTCCATTTCTGACTTTCCATTTGCTGTAACAGATGGACAGAGTACCAAAGAAATTACTCCCTAATTTTACTTCATTGCCTTTTGGTGGGTGCTCGTGTGCCCTGTTTGAAGTCTGATGTGTGAGCAGACAGATGGAATTAACACCTGCAGTGGTTTCTAGTCACAGAGTGCTTTGGTGAAGAGGCACAACAGCTCCAGAGGCTGGAGATATTTCTCTGCAGCAGGGTTTGAGCTCACACTGCCTTTATCATAGTGAGAAAGCTCTGGGATTAGGTGATCCTGCCTGATTTTGAGGTGGCAGCTGTGTCCCTCAGGACAAGGAGGACAAGCAGGCAGTTGTACGTGGAAGTATGAGATAGTCCTTCTGACATTTGGTTATTGTCTTTCTAAAAAAAATCCAGTGATTGTATTTTTCCTGAAGGCTCTGAGTATTGATTATCTTGTGTTCATAACATGGATGCAATTAAAAACGCTGTTGTGAAAAATCCTTCCAGTACAAACCAGTGAAAAAAAAGAGTGAGGGTTTATTTTCATGCACATAATTGGAGGCATAACAACCTGTTTTAAATCCCCTTCTAACCTTTGAAAATTGATGTGTGTATTCTCTTAACTTGGTCTACATTTTGTGCCACAGGTTTCAGAATGAATGAAATAAAACTTCACGGCCTCTGCTTTTGAAGCTCACATACACACACACCTTCTCTGTAATGCCAAGTGCTGTAGTACAGTAGGTCCCCACAGACCCTTGCTCAGAGAATGGCTCATTCTGCTAATTTATCCCCTCTATTATGAATGCATAACAATAGAGATTAATTTTAGCTCTTTTGACTTCCAGGAAAGTACTAAAGTACTAATTATTCCACAGTAGCAATTACATCTACAATTAAAGCCCACATTAATCTTCATGAAAATAACATTTTTGTTTAAAACCCCAGTTTTGAATAGCTGTTATTTTGGCTGATGGGATGGGGAAAAGTATTGAACCAACCACATGTGTATGGGTTAGTTTAAAATACTCCTTAGGGCTTCTCTCCTCCAGTGCAGCACCCTGAGAGATTTTTTTTTTTTTTTGTAATTTAATCTTTGAACATGAATGGGTAGTGAGGAGAACGTAGACATTGGTGCTTTAGCTGCCAGACAGTAATTCTCAACTTGTCATCAGTTAACTGTAGATTGAGCCTTGGGCTCAGCACGTAGAGACTTAAGGAAGAAATCATTTCTTCAATTTTTCCTCTGCAGTGGTGGTGACCGTGGTGGCTTCAAAAATTACGGTGGTAAGTGCCGAGTATCCAAAAATGTTTCAGTGGAAATTCTTTATAAATCTAAAAGCCACCAATATCTTGTTACTATCTAGTAGAAGCATTATAGAGTTTTGGTGAGGCTGGTGTGTTCACGAGTTTTAATAGCCAAACTTGTAGCAATAAACTGGATTTTCTACTTTGTCAAATTGCATGAAAGAATTTGTGGAGACAGTGACATTCACCGGATTATTTTTTTTCTTTTCTTTTTTTAATTTTTGTTACAAATGCTTCTTAGAAAGGTACTAGAGGTAGAAAAAAAAAAAAAAAAAGTGGGAAACTGCTTGGTGATGTGACAACCAGCATTTGCAAGCAAACACCAGCACAGCATCAGTGTGGCAACTGCCACATGCTGCAAGTTAAAGAACACGTTAATGTCCTACAGACACCTTCTGTTGAACGTTTAAATCTAAATATTCTCTAAATCTCTGGTTAATGTCTTAGATCTTAGATGCATTGCATACATTCTTTGTATATTTTCTTGTTGCTAAAAAAGTCACTTGAATGTGTTGTGCTAAAAATAGTCTTTTTTTCTTTCTTTTTTTTTTTTTTTGGTCAAACCCATATCATAGGTCAAAGGGATTATGGACCGAGATCAGATGCTGGTAAGGAAACAAGCCATGAGTGGGAGTGGATTGTAGTTCTTAGATCACTGCTTTTAAAATGTTTATCTAGAAAGATGGATGTGGCTGCAATTCCCATGGCTCAAGAGAAACCTAGCTAAAGCATGCCTTCCTTGAAAGAAATGTATTTCATTATAGTGCATGTGAATTTTTGGATGTTAATGCAGCAAGTAAGAATTTCCTGATGAATTCTGAATGTGCTGGAGCCAAGCAGCTGCTTTCACTGCCATCACACTTCTGCTAAGCTTGTGTTATTTAAAACACACACTGCTCTGCTGGGCTGGGATGCCCAGCTGCATGAATGTTGGGTGTGAGGCAGGTCAGCTGCCCAGTGTACTCAGTTGATGGTGTTAACCTCAAAATAAAGCTCGCCTGCTCCTCTTTTATTTCACACAAAGTGTTTCTGGGATTTAAGGGTTTGCTACTGGGCAGCACAGAGCTGAGCTCAAAGTATTGCTGCATTTGCTTCTACAAAAACACATGGTAAATGTAGCTTAATTTTCCACAGATTCAGAGTCTGACAACTCTGATAACAACACCATCTTCGTGCAAGGACTGGGAGAGGATGTTTCAACAGATCAAGTGGCAGACTATTTCAAACAGATTGGTATCATAAAGGTATGTGAGATGAGAAATTGTGGGTCAGAAGGAAGGGAGCTGGTGGAGCTGATGTACTGGAAATGTACTGGTATCATTCAAGGCAGAGTTCTCTCTGACTCCCCAGCAGTTGTAGATAATATTTTATCTGGGTTCCCAGCTGACAGCTCATTTGTAAGCTGGCAGCACCAGCACCTTTCTCCTAGTGACATTTAGATTGCTTTGTGTTTCTTCTTTAGTCTTTATAGCCCTGACACTCTATCCATTGTGCCACCCTCATACTGCAGTACATGTGCCTCTGTTCTGTGGCTGCTGCTTCTGGTGCTGCAATTCTAAATTAGGATTTTGTGTACTTGACCTCATTTTTTTGTTAAAACTGGGTCCATCATTACTTCCTGGAGAGCAGCCTGTCAGTATCCTTCAGTCAAATCCATCTGTTTCTGCAGGCCAGCTTCAGGAGAATATTCTCACTAAAGATACTTAGTGTTACAGTTTATGCTCTGAACTGATTTCACCAGGGTTTCTGCTATGCCAAGTGTACAACCTTTTTTTTCAGACCAACAAAAAGACTGGCAAACCCATGATAAACCTGTACACAGACAAGGATACTGGCAAGCCAAAGGGAGAAGCCACGGTATCTTTTGATGACCCTCCTTCTGCTAAAGCAGCAATTGACTGGTTTGATGGTGGGTAAGAGTTACATGTTCCTTTGGCTATTTATGAATCTTAACAGGCAGTGGAAGAAGCAAATCAATTACCTTTTTGGAGGCTCAATGCTGCTGTTTATGTCGCTTTTGGCTTGGGTTTTTTGATTTTGCTTTTGGGGTTTTTGGTTAGGGTTATAGTTGTTTTGGTTTTTTTCTTAAACCAAGACCTGTATTTCATGGTTTCTTGTGTGTATTAGATTTCTCTCATTTCATTAAACAGCAGATAGTGATTTAGACTAAAAATATGCAATGAAACTGAGAGTTTGCTGCTGTACCTCAGTCACCCATGCACAAGGTACAAGAGGTGGTGTTTGTGTCACTTCTTGTTTAGACCAACAGAGCTGTAATCTGTGTTAGCAGCTGGAGGGATTCCCTGCAGTGTTGCTTTGATATTTTTAGTGTTGTGGGAGCATTTTTAGAGTTTGGGAATGGTTATGGCAATCTTGTGCTGCGTGCTCTGTATATACACAGTGAAGAACAAGGTTTTAAAATTACAGATTTATCCCAGAAATACATTGATGTAAAACTCCTCAGACTGCAGGAAATACAGTGACACTCCTGTAGTAATAAACTCGAGGGGGTGAGGGAAAAGTGCCCTCTCCTGTCACTTTGTGTGTTCACAGAATTTTAGTGATCATGAGTAGAAACAAAAACAAAAGGTCATACTCTATTTCTGGTGGGAAATGATACTGTTAAAAAAAAATTGGCATGGCATGCTTGCCTGATATTTGTATTTGCTAATAAAATGCAAATTGACTTTTGTTTAAGAGCGTAAGGCAAATATGACTATATTAGGCACATGTGCAGTGATGTTTGTTTGTGGTAAAATTGGATCTATGAAGAACCCAGTCCCTGAAAACCATGAACTTTATTTAAATAGACTTGGGAGTTAAGTTTTGGGGTGGCTATTGAGTGGTACAAAAGCCTTGTTGCCTTGGTGGAATTACAGACAGTTCAAACATGCAAACTACTTCCCCATGAGCATGGCCAAAAATCTTTTAGGTTGCAATCTAAAAAATCTTTAAAATTGCAATTTACAGATCTCATTTAAACTAAAATATCTGTGGGTTTGTGGAGAGTTTAGCAAGTTCATCAGTGTTTCCATCTCACCTTTGGACCAGTGCTTTCAAAACCAAGAGATTTACTGCAGCTTCCCTGTGTCTCAAGAGTTTTGTGTTCAGTCTGGGTGTGCAAATCACTTCTGCTCTGCTGGGCTTGCTGCTGTGTTGTTGGGAGCTGTATTGATCCCTTCTCTCCTCCCACAGGAAAAGAATTCAATGGCAATGTTATCAAAGTTTCTTTTGCAACCAGAAGACCCGAATTCATGAGAGGAGGTGGAGGTGGCGGGCGTCGAGGTGGGGCTAAAGTCTGTAGAATCCTTCTTTTTGCACAGTTAAATGCTTTTTCACTATCATTGATTTATTAAAGAGGAGTTGACTTTGAAACAATGATTCATCAAATATATGAGCCTTTGGGATTCTGCCAGGAAAGGGAGCAATAAGGATTAAACCCAGTAAAGTAAACTGAAATCTGTAATCTCTTCTGGACAACACAGAATTTATGCTTTCCTTTAGAACTGGAAAGTCTCCAGATCTTGTCTCAGCATTGCTTTTAAAGAGAAAGTGTGACAGGGATGTTGAAGTGTACCAGCCCCACATTTATAGGGAGCAATTCCCCGTGAGTATTTGCCTGTTACAGCAAAGCCTTGAGATATTCTGTTTCCAGCTGGGATTAAGCAGGGTACATAATTCAGCTGCTGCTGGCTTGGAGCAGCAGTTAGATTTCTGATTCCTTTAATCAAGGCCATATCAATCTCCCTGATTCTCTGCACATACAGTTTTGTCAGTAATCCACTGGGTATTCATTACCATCTTCCAGGAATCATGCTTTGGGCAGTGACTGTCAACAAATTCTAGTTCTGAAATCAGGCATTTCCATAGGCTGATGAAAAGGATTCTTCAATAACTTCATTTGGTATAAAAGTTCTAAAATTTTGTGATGCAGAAAGCAAGAATGTTGTCCTCCCTGTGCCTGTGTTAGAGGCATCCTGGGATTGATCCAGACTTCTTTTATTGTAAATTTTTGTTCTGGGGCTAAGTCTGGCCATAAGTAACTGATCTCATACCTTGTTAAATCTTTCTGAAATTTTACTAATGCATGTAGTGGGTTTATATTTACCCAGTGGCAGTTCAAGCAGATCAGGTTTTTCTTTACTGCTGAAAAAGAATTTATAATAGATAGTGGGAATATATTTGCATTAAACACTCCTTCCACCTGAAAGTCCTGTCACTTGGGGTCTGAAAGCAGTGATAATGTTTGATGCTGCTTTATCATGTGCAGTTCATAGATCTTTATTCTGATCATAATTTTGTCTGCAGGTTCACGAGGTGGCTATGGAAGAGGTGGGGGCTTCCAGGGTAGAAGTGGGGAACCCAAAAACGGTGATTGGGTTTGTCCTAACCCGTAAGTGTCATTTTAATTGGGATGGGGTGTTTCATGTGTGCTTCATCCTCACAGCTCACTCTGGGGAATCCTTGTCTGTTCCAGGTCCTGTGGCAACATGAACTTCGCTCGCAGGAATTCCTGCAACCAGTGTGGTGAGCCCAGACCAGAAGATTCACGTCCATCAGGAGGTGTGCAAAACCAGCTACACCTCTTAAATGTTTAAAGCATCCATATCATCTGCATCCTTGTGAAAAAGCTGCTGCATTTCCATGTTTTTCCCCAGATTTCCGTGGGAGAGGTGGCTACGGAGGAGAGCGGGGCTATCGAGGGCGCGGCGGCCGAGGCGGGGACCGGGGAGGCGGCTATGGGGGCAAAATGGGAGGAAGGTAAGAGGAGCCTTTGCCTTTGCTTGGCTGTGGGATTGATAGGGGCTGTGGGAAAAAGGGTTGTTTATATGTGTGCAAGTACAACTGCCATGAAAATATGAACTACAGATAGGAGCTTGCAGAGAGAATCACTCCGTCCGGATGTTGAGTTTTGTGGATGTTTCTGGATAGGCTCTCTATAAACACAGAGCAGCACACAGACGTCATTGTAGAAATGTTTGACTGAAGGGACTGTTTGTTATTTGCTTCATTTTTTTTACTTGCTTACAACCTTTTCTTTCCCTTCCAGAAATGATTTCAGAAATGATCAACGCAACAGACCATACTGAAGACCACTGTGAATGTTTTGTTTGTCTTCTTGATGCGTTTGATAGTGAACTTGCCTGCAGCTTCACCCATGGCCTCTTTCGATAGTGGAATTGAGTGAAACTAGATTTTTATTTTGGTGGGAGGGATTGGGGTGGTTTGGGAGGATTTTTTTTTAAGCAAGACATTGAAATTTAATCCTAATTTCCACATTCTCTTTTCTTCCCCCCCCCCCCCCCCCACCTTTTCAACAGGCCCTAAGAAGGAAAAGGATAAACTGTAAAATATTGCCAAAATATGAAGTGTTTTGTAATACAACAATAAATGCTGATTGTTTTATTTGTGAAATCCTACTGTTTCACAATTACTTGAGTTGCATGCACTTCCTTACATATTCCCAGTGTTCCTGTGGTATGGCTTAAGCAGTAAATAGGCACTTGTTTGGAGTTGCACTGCAGCTCTGACCTGAGCTCTGTGTGTTCAAAGAATCTGCAGTCAGGTCAGTGGTGAGCCTCCTTGCTCTCCATGTCCTCTATCCTGGATTTGCAGACTTTTCCCCTGCTCCTTTCCTTTTTCCCTCCAGTGGTGCTTGCAGACCTGCTTTGGTTGCCCTGCACCCTGAAGGGAGCAGGCAGACAGCAGTGTGAGTGTGTTCTGCTGCTGCCAGGGGGGCAGAACAGCTCAAAATCCAAGGTGAGATGGCTTAAAAAAAGAGATTTGCTAAATCTTGCTGTACTTGCTGCTTTTGGAATGTGGGTGGTGGAAACAAGTGTTGTGTGCAGCTGCTTCATGCTGGAGGTCATATGTAGGTGGGGTTCAGTAGGTGCATTGTGAACATTTGGGATTCAGCTCTGCAGCCAAGGGAGAGAAAAGAAGGGAGGTTAATTATCCCTCCTGCTCAGAAAAGCCACTGCAGAGGTGAGCAGTCTGAGGTGGCACTGCCCCAGTCAGGTCATGGCAGTGCTGCCTGTGCATCACAGGCCTTAGAGAGAGAACCTCTGGCTGTCCAATATTCCAGTGGACAGCACTGTAAGTACAAATTCTTGGGGTCTGTGGTTACAACTGGGCATAGAGCTGGCCCATATGTCACTGAGAAATGAACAGAAATGGCTTAAGGTTTATGAGCCACCTCCCCAGCTTGGTGGTTATGGTCATGGTGGCAGAGTTCAAATCAGGGTTGTAAATGTGGTGACTGCTGGGCCTTTTTCAGGTTTCTCCTGGAAAACATCTGCTGTTAGAAAAGACATTTGTCACAGATTATGGGCAGCTTGTCCCTCTTAAAACAGTGGAATTTGAGGTATATATGTACTAGTGACAGCATAAAATCCAGTCTATGCCATGTGAGGGTTCAGAAAGTTGGTGAATTCAGTATCTGTTGTTCTGCTGGCCTAGAAAAGTTGGATACTGATGGTTTTGAAGCTGGAGTTACTGTTTGGAGGGAAGAGGCTAGAGGGTGCTCTTGTCCACTGCTGTGCTGGCAGATGCAGGAATGGTGCCAGCTGGATGGGATGGAAGGAGAGCAGGAATCAGCTGCTGAGAACAGCCTCAGTATCCCTGCTGGGGTTTGTTCCCCAGCAGAGCTGACACCTTGCACTGCACAAACATCTCCTGAGGGTGCAGCTGGAGCCCTCACAGGTGAGCACAGGACTGGGAATGGCTGAGCTGAGCAAAACCCAGGGCTGCTCCAGCATCACCCCACTGCTCCCTGCAGTTCCCTGGTGGGGCTCTCACTTTTTCCCTCTTGAAGAAGGATTTGGTGGTTCAAACAGCTGCTGCTTCCAGTATTGGGAGCAACAGTTGTAGCTGCCTTTAATGCCAATTCAGCTTCCAACCTTGCTTTCTCCCCCTAGGCTAAGAGCACTTTCCTCTTCAGTCACTGCCCAGAATTCCCAAGTAGATGAATCTTCAAGTGAGCCACAAAACTGGAGCTGTCACCACCCTCTCAGCTTTTCCAACGTGGCAATGATGCTGAGCTCTTGTCTTGTTTATATTCTGTTCTGCACTGGGGCAAGACAACCTGAGTTCTTGCATGGTTTTTAAGACAACTTCAGTAGCTGCTTGGTCTTTCAGAAAATCAACAGGACAGAGAAACTGTACTGGCCTGATTGGTTGTTCTGCTTGCCTTTGGTGCAGTGAGAGTTAAATTAGCTCAGAGAGGCCTGGGAAGATATTCTGTAAAGAATATAAACCCAGATGGTGGTTTAACTATGTTACTGCCCTCCAGCCACTTCTGCCAAGTCCTCTGGTCCTGCAGGTTTTCTCCACAGCTGCCTAAAGTTTGCCAGGACAAGCTTTAATTGGGGTTAAAAGGAAAGTAAAAAACCTTTAAAATATATAGTATATTAAGAATTGAATTAATTGTAGTTCTTCCCAGTGCTGTGTGAGTATTTGGGAGGACTTCTTATAATAAAATTCCCGACTAAGGAGGGATAGGACAGTAGATCTGTCCTGCCAGGAGGTGGAAAATCAGGACAATCTATCTCAGCACAAAGGAGCAGTTTCTATTGTTCTGAGTATAGCTGGGAGCAGCTCTGCTCTGCTGCCTTCATCTCTATTTATGCTCCACCTTCCAATAATGCATTTTCTTAGTGGTGAGGGTTTCGTTTTGGAAATCAGCCCTGTGTGGAATGCTGGTGGTTTATTTATAAAAACAGGTCTAGCACTTGCCAAGCTCAACAAGGGCTTGGTGGAGAAAAGAGGGATGCCAGTCCAGGAGTGGCATGTGATCCTTTTGGAGCTGAAATGCCACTCCTATATAAAATAATAACTAAACGTTTTCAGAGACAAATAGTTTCCATGCTGGGCCTCTGCCGCCAAACCCACCTCACCCTGAGAAGAAATGCAGCTTTAAGTTGCTCAAATACCACAGTCCTAAAGAGAGACATGGGGGCAGTGACTGAAGCCAATCTCTCAAGTCTCCAGGGGTTTGAGGCCAGGATCCAGCCAGTGCTGCTTTGCCTAATCTAGAACTGATAATTCCCATTTCCAGGGTAACAGAGCCCGTGTGATGCTGTCCCATTAGATGATGTTGCCAATGCTGCTGTAGCAGTTGCTTGTAAAGCTGTTGTAATGAAACACAGCTGTCAGAATGCACTCAAAACTGCTTAAAACTCCACTTTTCATACCATAATAATAATGTTTGCTGGAACTCAGGTGCTACCCTGGTCCTAGAAAGAAATGCAAGGCTGTTAGCTGAGCAAATACCAGTGAGATTCAAACTGCTCCAGCAAATTGTTGTGTTCATGGGAGGGCTCATCAGCTGGACGCAGCTTCTTGACCTCATCGACTTTCAGGAACCCCACACACAAAAGGTAAAGCCAAGGGAAGTCTGTGCAGACTTTGCATTTTCTCTTTAACACCCTTGTGGTTGAGTGTCTGTTCCTGGCTCTGTTTGAGACAGGATACTGGGTAAGACACACTTTCTAACACATTTTAAGGACACAGGAAAGTCCTTTGACCTGTGAGAACTTACTGTGCACGAATGAAATTCCCAGAAAACAGTGTCTGAGCAGAAAAGCTTCACTCTTGTGACAGCCCAAGGAACTTTAAGCTGCTCGTATGCCTTGGTAAAGAATTTGACTCTTGCAGGCTGGGGTTGGGAGGGAAAGCTTTGACTGTGGCTGTCTGACCTGATCCAAAGTCCCAGCTCTGGCCACTTTCCAACAGCAGGATGAGGATTTTGGGCATTGCCTGGCACAGCACCCACTGAGCCATCCTGCTGCTGTACAGCAGCAAACAGCTGAAGCATGGCTGTTCTTGAGAGGATGAAAGGGAGCAGCTTGAGCCT
>JANPWX010000529.1:1909837-1931317 GCA_024734555.1 Trochalopteron elliotii
CTCGGGACAACAAGCGAGGAGGAGGAGGAGGAGGAGGAGGGGGTTGTGATGCTGCTCAGCGATTATGTGAACTGTCATCCTTGCCCTCCTGTGTGGTAGGGGGTTGGGGGAGCTTGGGGGGAGGCACAAGGCTTGTCCCCTTCATCCTTGTCCCCAGTTGTCCTGGTGGTTTCAGGGCTCTGTCTCCCCTGAAAGCTTTGGAGGAAGCCTTGGACACTAAGCTGTGCCCCCAAGGTGCTGCAGAGACCCCTTCCCACTCCTTTCCCTTTGTCACACCTTGTCAGAGGTCACTTTGATTCCTCTCCCTGAAATCAAGCCCTTGGGCTGCATCTTCTGGACTTGAAGCTGGCATCAGGCAGCAGACCTCCTAGCAGGGACCCATGCTGGATTTGGCTCTGCAGAGGAAGGCTGAGTTCAAACGTGGTGCCACAACTTCTCATCTCCTCAGAGAGGTTTCAAGGTTTGATTGCAACTCCACCCTGGGGTGCTCTCTAGTAGTGGCACCTTCAGAAGGATTTCATCGTGCTGCTGCTGCTGGTGGCCGCACCCGCCTCAACTCCCAGCTTTGCCTCAGGAAAAACACAAAGTGGTTTTTCCATGGATTTTCCACGAAGCGTTCTTCCACTCAGGCAGCTCCTGGGTGGAAGGACAAGCCCAAATTGCTGCGCTGACCCTGTCCTGTTGCAGGGGGGCGCTGGCCCAAGCGGCAGCTGACGTACCGGGTGGTGAACTGGCCGCCCTACCTGCCGCAGCACGAGGTGCGCCTGGCCGTGAGAGCCGCCTTCGAGCTCTGGAGCAACGTCTCCTCCCTGCTCTTCTGGGAGGCTCGGGAGGGCCCCGCCGACATCCGCCTCACCTTCTTCCACGGGGACCACAACGATGGGCTCAACAACGCCTTCGATGGGCCAGGTGCTGGTCGCTCCCCCCTCGTAAGCTTCTCTTTTACAACCATGTGGGCTCTTCCCTGGCAGGGAGGAGGGCTGGGGTTGTGGTGGGCTGGGGGTGATGGAGGCTCTGCAGTCTCTCTCTAGCCCGGTTTGCACCAGTTTGCTGTTTGATTTGGGGTCCTCTCTCCCAGCTCTGTGAGAGAGCTCTGCCACCAAGGTGTCTCGGATGTTCCTTATAGGCCCTCAAGGAGCTCTCCCCGTTCGACAACACCCTGCAAACACGGGCTCCTCCAAAAAACCCTAAAACTGATGCACACATAGGCAAACCAGAGCTGTGTGTGCCCGCTGCTCTGTGGTCCCTTGTAGCATTGTGGCAGGGTTGTAAAATGCTGCTCCCTTCTCAAAGTGCTTCTTCAGAAGCTGCACAGAGCAGGCCACAAGAACAGCCATTTCAAGTCCATGCACACATACATGCCTCAGCAGAGGAAAGACAGGAAGGGCCTCCTGGATGGTATTTTCTAGCAAGGTTTATTTCAGCATGAAGGGATCAGGGACAGAAGGCCCAGACCATGTGCTGCTCAGGGGTTAAGTATGGGGTCAGTGGCCAATGATCTGAGGACACAGGGGTGGTACAAAAAGCAAGACAACCTATGGAGGGGTATGAGGGATGAACAACTGGGGAGGGCAGGGTTAAGTGACCAATGAGGGAAGCAATACAGGGTAGATTGGCAGAAGTTCTGCAAGACACCATGAAGGAAGTCCTCTCTTCCTCAGCCTAATCTCCCCAGGGCAAAGCCTGGAAGTTTTCCTGAGGGGCTTTTTAGGGTTCCCACTATCCCTGATATCTCTGGTGTCCCCAGGAGGTGCCCTGGCCCACGCCTTCTTCCCCCGGCGAGGAGAAGCACACTTTGACAGCGCCGAGCGCTGGTCCCTGCACAGTGGGAAAGGGAGGAACCTCTTCATCGTGGTGGCCCACGAGGTGGGGCACACCCTGGGCCTGCAGCACTCCCCTGTCAAGAGTGCCCTGATGTCTCCCTACTACAAGAAGCTTAGCAAGGATTTTGTGCTCAGCTGGGATGATATCCTGGCCGTCCAGAACTTGTACGGTGAGCCTGGCTCCCCTGAGCATCCTTCAGTTCCTCCAGGGCTGTTCTCTGGGGTGGAGAGGGAGCAGCAGGGATGGGAGCAGGTCCCTGTAAAGGGCAGAGGGCTACAGTCACATGGGTTACCCTGTGTGTGGCTGGGAAGGAAAATGCAGGAGGGGTGGGACAGGTACCAGAGCCTCCAGATCAGGGAAGGTTGGATTTGCTGCCCACCTGTCTGCTGGTGCATGTTTTTTGGGGTACCAAGGGATTTTTGCCACCACCATATAGAGTGGGATGAGGAGTCTTTAGAGCCTTGGGAGTCCCAGCCCTGTGCTTTGGGAAAAGTTGTTTGTCTGCCTCTTCTCCAGACTCATCACCCTTTGTTCCATCCCAGGAAAGCCCTCCAAGGGCTCGGCCATCCAGCTCCCAGGAAAGGTCTTTACTCACTTCCAGGACTGGAACATGGACCTTTATGGCAGGGACCAACAGCAGAGGAGCCTCAGCACCTATTACTGCCACTCCTTCTTCGATGCCATAACTGCTGGTGGGTGTTGGCCAGTGTGACCCTCTCCCAAAACATGTCCCCTTCCCCTTGTCCCAGTGCTGCTGCAGCTCCCAGTGGTGGCAAAGGTGGGTTTGACTCGTCCACAGCTCCTGGCACTGGTGGCATCACTGATGCACAGTGAAGCAGTGCACCTCAAGGGCACAACGATGTGTTAGGAGCAGGGAAAACATCCTAAAACTTGGGCCATGGCAAGGATTAATCACTGCAGGAGCTCAGCTGTGCAAGATAAGCCTTGAACTGTGGTCAGCATTTATCCTTTCATGGCTGGAGGGGAGGCAATGAATTATGGAAGCTGAGGGGGTGGCTGGGAAGACAGGAGGAAGCCTCCAAACCCTGAGGATCCCCAAAGCACCACGGGGCTGCCTGGGGAGGAGTGGGGAGCTGGGCAGCTGTGGCAGGTGGTTCAATAAAATTTCTCACCTGGGACAAAATTTCTCACCTGGGGCACCCTCCCTCTGCCTCACAGATGGGGATCACAACCTCTACATCTTCAAGGGCAGCCACTACTGGGTGGTGACAGCGAGTGGCAATGCCAGTGACCCACAGCCACTGCAGCCACGCTGGCCCGGCCTCCCCGCCGGCATCGACGCCTGTGCCTGGTCCCAGCTCACTGGGAAGTTTTACTTCTTCAAAGGTGGGTGAGGCCCGGGCAGGGAACTCCTCTCGGGGCTGCCACTGCTCCTCCCTGTGGTGTCTGGCTGGAGCCACACAACTCCTGTTTGTGTCCCCTCCCGCTGGTCCCCTCCCAGCGCAGAGCTGGGGCATTGCTGAGTCCTGGGTATGCAAAACCCTGGGCTCAGTGCCCTGAACCACATGGCCCTGAGCCACATCACCTCCTCCTGCCTCAGTTTCCCCATCAGGACAGCAGCACTCCAGTCACTTTTGACACTGTGTGTCAAAGCAAATCCAGGTGCAGTGGCAGGTCTTGGGGGGAAAATGCTCCCCAAAACACGAGATGCAGGAGGTTGTGTGGGGGTTTCATGGTGCACATGGATCCCTGTGTTGTGCCTGGAGGCTGAGCTGCCCTGGGAGCTGGGATGCCATCCTTAAACTGCCCCAGGAGCTGGGATACCACCCAGAAACTGCCCCAGGAGCTGGGATATCATCCTTAAACTGCCCCAGGAGCTGGGATGCCACCCAGAAATTGCCCCAGGAGCTGGGATACCATCCATGAGCTGCCCGGCAGCCAGATGGGGAGAGGAAGGTCAAACCAGGCAGCCTGGCTGCCAGGGTCAGCCCCAGCTTTTAATGGAAACCAGTTCCTGGTTGTTCAGAAAAGGGGCTTTGTGTTGCAGCTGGGTGAGAGCCAAAGCCCCTCTGCCTCCCCAGCCCTTGCTGCTCCCTCTGTTCTCCCCAGGGCTGCATCAGGCTGTGCCTTGTGAGCAGAAAGGGGCTTTTGTCTGCCCTGTAGTGGGGACAGGGTGCTGTGGGGACAGCCAAGCCACTGGTCCCCACTGCAATTCCTGCTGCAGTGCTGGTCTTGGATGTTCCAGCCTCAGTTGGATCTTTCTGTCTGTCCCATTCACTGTGCAGGACTAGGGGGAGGTCTGCCAGAAGCAGCATGGTGGTGGCCTTGCTCTGTCCTTGGTGGTCCCTTTCCACGCCTTCAAGCCCCTGAGTCGCCGTGCCTCAGTTTCCCCCCAGGCTGGTGCTTGGGGCAGCCCCGCAGTCCTTCCTGTTGGGTCACCAGTGGGATGGGATGGATGGGATGGATATCACTGACAACTCACAAGGCTGGTCCCGTGGCCGAGTCTGTCCACATCTCCTGGAGCTCATCCTGCCCCGGACCCCCCTGGGGTGTGCTCTAACCCCTCCCTGTTCCCGCAGGTGGCCGATGCTGGCGCTACGCGGGCTCCAAGCTGGAGGCGGGATTTCCCCGCAAATGCAGCGCCCTGGGGCTCCCTCGGCACCCGGACACGGCGCTCTACTTCCAGCAACTCCGGCGGCTCGTCCTCTTCAAAGGCCCCAAGTACTTCGTGGTGGGCGAGGAGCCCCTGGGCGTGGAGCCCTACTACCCCCGCAGCCTGCGGGACTGGGCAGGGCTGCCCCCGGGCACGGCCGGGGCTCTCACCCACCGAGACGGCTCCGTCTACTTCTTCCGCGACGATCAGTACTGGCAATTCGACCAGGCGAAGCTTCGAGTGGTGGCCACCGGCAAATGGGCCACGCAGCTGGCCTGGATGGGCTGCTGGGATGCCAACAGTGAGCAGGTGCTTTTCTGAGCACGGCCCCAGGGGGTGAAATGGGGCTCTGGAAACCTCAGCTCTGCCTGGGTCCCTCTTGGTGTGACTCTGAGGATGGTTGGGCAGGGACTGGCTGCCCGTGGGATGGTGGAGCAGTGACCCAGCAGAGCTCAGATGCAGCTGGGACTGGTGTGCCACTCCAGGTGGCCTGGAGGCTTTGGGACACAGTATTTTTTTTTTTTTTTAAATACCACCAAAGAATGTATCAGCCATGGAGACTGCAAACACGCCCATTTCTGTTAACTTTCAGGATATTGTTGCACATGTTTTTCAAGCCAGGATTGGGGTTTGGTGATATTTTTTGGTATCTTTGTTGATACTTGTTGATATCTGTCATTTTCCTCACAATCAGGCAGAGAAGCATCTCGGTGCTGCTTACTTTGGAGTTCGGATGGTTTTAAATAACAAACTGAGAGCACCTCCTGCTTAAAACGAAAAGAAAAGAGACATTTGGACAAAAATTTGGGTCCATGTGGAGCTTTGCCCTGCTGTTTGTTCAGACCCTGGGGTATGGAAGTTTGGGGATGCTTTGCTGGGCTGTGCCCACATCCCAGTGCCCTGCTGAAGCACCACCTGGAGACACCACCACAGTGGGATTTTGGGGTTGAAAGCACAGGGATTTGGTGCAGGAGCCTCTTTGGGGTGGAGAGAAAGGGGAGACTCAGCTGAGCTGCTGGCCATGTCACTGTACAGCCCACAGGCAGCAGGAGCATTGGCTTTTGGATGGGTTTGGGGTGCCTGGGTGGGTTCTCTGGTGTCTAGCAAAGGTTGTACTCACCTGGCATCCCTCACTGTGTGCAGAGAAAGTGCCAAGGGTTGTGCTCACCTGGCAGCCCTCACTGTATGCAGAGAAAATGTCTGTGCTCTGCTGTCTCTGCAAGGGATGGGATCAGTGAATTTCTGAGTCCTTGAGCCCCACTTGGATGAACGGGGGTGACAAATAACTGGGGGAGGAGGGGAAGAGGAGAGGGTGAGCAGGACAGAAGGACATGCCTGTGCATGCAGGCTCACAGGAACAGTGTGGCTGCACATTCCTCATTCCTTTCCCGAGGCAGACTCCCCACCTGGAAACGCCCCTGGCTCCTGGGCACGGTCACCAGTCGTGTCTGCAAAGGGGCCATGGTGTCCTAGGGCTGGGGGGTGGACCTCAGCTTCCCAGGGCTGGAATTCTGAGGCATTGGTGCTGAAGACAGGGCTCAGCTTTATTAAATGATTTATTGAAACTATTTATCCCAGATTCTCTCAGACTCCAGCATGACTTTGGTCCTGCTGTGCCATGTTAGGGAGCTGGGGTGCCATGTCAGGGTGCCCTCCTGATGCCAGCAGCTTCAGGGATTCCTCTTTTACCCATCTCGGCCCATTCTAGACCTTCCCTGCAGAGCAGGGCTTGCCCTAAGCAGGATGCCAAGGCTGGTGCTTCCCAAGGGCTCTCGCTGCTGCCAGATGCCAGCTGAGCTGTGGGTGTGGCAGGATGGGGAGCCAGCACTCTTCCCATTCTCCATCACATTCTTCCCATTCTCCATCACACCTGTGAGTGAGCCCTTCATGTGCAGACACAGGGTCTTCATCTGCCTAAAACCTCAGGGGACTTTCCACGTTGCCAAAGAAACGCGCCCGCAGCGTTTTCATTGGAATTGAATGATAATAAGACTTGTCCTGATGTTTCCTGCAGGGACTCCCAAGGGCTTGGAGACCTGACAGCAAATAAAACCAACCTCTGGATGTGTGGCCTTGGGATTTGTGCTTGTTTTCATGTCACACTTTGGGTTTGGGTTTTGTTTTTTAAAGCAAATCTCTGGTTTCCTGACAGGGCTGTGTTTAAGATGCCTGTGGGTGTGTTTGGGGTTGGAGTGGGGATTGCTGAATTTGGCTTCAGCTTTCATGCTTGCAGGATCAAAGAGGGGAGATGGATCCCACTGAAAACTCACTGATGATGATGAAAACATGGAAATTCTGTTTCCTACTTCATCCCCAAATTACTGAGGACTTCCCCACGCTTTGGGATGTGCAAATAGGTTTTTTTCCCCAGGCTGAATTAATTAATTATCCTTTTCCTGTCCCCTTAGGAGAAAGCCAGGCATCCCATCTGCTGTGTGACTGGAGGGTGAGGATGGGACTACCTCAAATCGTCTCCCCTTTTTGGGTTTTCCATCTCTTCCCTGGCTTGCTGCCCTGTGTTTCCTGGGGCTGTGTCCTGTGGGATGCCCTGGGGCCCTGTGATGCTGCCAGGGCTGGGGCTGAGCCCAGCATTGCTGGCAGAAGCAACAGGGGTCACTCTGCTGTGTCACCCCATCAGTTTGGGGGGGTCTGGTGGAGGTGAACTCACACCCTGAGCCTTTCAATCCACCCCACTGGGTGCCCTGGATGGAAATCCAGCTCCTCAAGGGTTCTTTTCTCCTGCTGGGGCTCCCTGGTTGGGCACATCAGGCGCAGACTCCTCCAGCCTGCCACACATTCCCCAGCCAGAATAGCTGGGATTCTTGCATTCCCTCCCCCAAAATGCCCCCAGCTGGACAGTGATCTGCAGTGACATCAGCAGCTGGCTCCAGGGAGAGGATGGGCACCCCAACACAGCAAGGAGCCCCACAAAGCCCAGGAGAGGCTCTGTTTTGGTCCTGAGGCCTGAACACTTCCCTGGTAGATCTGTTTTTTTGCAGAAATACCTGGGTGCCGTGGCAGCTCTGCAAAGCCTGGGTTAGGGAGGGAGTATCCCACATTCCCAGAGGTGCCCACTCATGTGCAGCTATTTCCTTAAAGCCCCAGCTCCTGGAGTCACTCCATCCCTGCAGGAGCTTGGCTTTTGCCAAAGACCTCGCTGTTGTGGGCAATTAGGGAAGGGCTTTGCAAGGCATCACACAGCAGAGAAAGCCCAAAGGTGGGTGTGAAAATAAACCCTTCTCTCCTTGAGGTTGCCCTGAAGATGCACCTTGTGGCCCTCAGGTCACCTCACCTGTGGTAGAGGTGGATGTAAGGGTTTTGGGAAAGGGGAAAATCCCCCTCGTGTGTTTGGGAGCAACTTGGGTGCTGATGAGGTGCTCTCTAACTCCTTCCTGCCCCGGAGCCAGGGCCCTTGGGAGGGAAAATCCACCCCTGGCACGGCTGGGAGGAGCAGGGCTGTGACAGAGAAGCAGGTGCTGAAGGGTTAACAGGGAGTGTTTGCAGCCAGTCCCTTGTCACCAAGGAGAAGGGATCAGCCCTTGGGAAGGAAACAAAACACCCACAGCCCAGGAGGGCGATTTCCTCTCCCTGAGCAGCATTACAGCTCTGGGACCCCAGAAGTGACACCAGAACAGTGTCACCACCCCGTGGGGCAGGGAGCAAGCGGCACCAGGTGAGTGTGGGTGCTGGAGAGGTGGGCTGGGGACAGGTCTGGCGCTGCTCCCCATGTCCCCATCACCCTTTTCCCTCCACCTCCTCCCAGTCTTATGGCAGAATGTGGGGGACACCGGGCACGGGGGCACGGAGCATCCGTCCCTACCAGTCCAGCCAGCAGTACCTGTACGCCATGAAGGAGGACCTGGCAGAGTGGCTGAAGGAGCTCTATGATCTTGACATCGAGGTGGGCACCTTCTTGGAGGTGCTGGAGACAGGGGCTGTGCTTTGCTCCCACGCCAACCACGTCACCCAGGTGGCCGAGGAGTTCTCCCGTGCCTGCCCCGACGTGGCTCGGCACCTCCACCTGCCCTCTGCTGGTGTCACCTGCAACCTCACAGCACAGCCAGGCACCTTCCAGGCCAGGGACAACGTCTCCAACTTCATCCAGTGGTGCAGAAAGGAAATGGATATCAAAGGTAGGATGCCAGGCTCTGTCTGTCCCATGTTCAAATCCCCTCCATGTTTTCCCATGTGTCCCTCATGCCCAGTGCCACCCCAGCATGGGACAGCACCATGTGCCTGCATCCCTGAGCCAGCATTCCTTGTCCAAGGTCCTCCAGGCTTGGCAGCAGCTTTGCAGGGTGCTGGCACATGACTGGAGTGTTTGCTTGGGTGCAAATATGCACAGGAGGAATGGAAAAGGAAAGGGTGGATGGCACAATGTGTCCCTGCCAGGCATGGCACGATCCCAGCCCTAAGGAGAGCAGGAGAAGTCCTGGCTCTGAGCAAAGCATCTGCCACCCTGTCCTACCACCAAGGATGCCCAGGAAGGGGAATGGCACAGAGCAAGATGTCCTCAGGCTCAGACAATGAGTTTTGTGGCTTTGGGATGCCATGAAACAGCTGTAGATGCCCAAAAGGAAAGGCTTTTCCTCCTTTATCATTTATCCCAACTTTTGTTGAACCCAACCACATTCCTGGTGGGATGGCTCTAGTGAAGAGCACACTTTTGGGTGGGGTTTGACGTCATCTGTGCCCCCCATCCCCTTTGCCCCCATCCCCATGTGCTGGCCCTGGCTCAGCCCAGCCCTGCCCTGCCCAGACGTCCTGATGTTCGAGACAGAAGACCTGGTGCTGAGGAAGAACGAGAAGAACTTTGTTCTGTGCCTACTGGAGCTGGCACGCCACGCTTCCCGCTTCGGGATGCGCGCCCCGACCCTGGTGCAGATGGAGGAGGAGATCGAGGAGGAGCTTCGGCAGGAGCTGGACCTGCCTCCCGTGGACCCCGCCCTGCCCCGGGCCCCCAGGAAACCACGGGACCTCAACAACCTCGACCTGATGGTACAGAGGGGCGTGGGGTGGGATAGAGGTCATGATGATGGATGGGGATGGAGATGGATGGGGATGAGGATGGGGATGGGGATGGGGATGGGGATGGGGATGGAGAGGGATTGGCATGGAGATGGATGAGGATGGGGATGGAGATGGATGGGGATGGGCATGGTTTGGGATGGGCATGGTTTGGGATGGGCATGGAAATGGATGGAGATGGGCATGGATGGGGATGGGCATGGAGATGGAGATGGATGGGCACGGAGATGGACAGGCATGGGCATGGGCATGGAGATGGATGGGCATGGAGATGGATTGGAATGCAGATGGACAGGGATGGGCATGGCCACTCCAGGACCTTTCCCAGCAGCCCTGGTGAGGACCCATCCCTGCTGCCTGCAGGTCCAGCACCTGGTGAGTCGCTGCACCTGCCCTGTGCAGTTCCCCATGATCAAGATCTCCGAAGGGAAATACCGTGTGGGGGACTCTGACACACTCATCTTTGTCCGGGTGAGTCTGCCTCACCCTGTGCTTTTGAGGCAAAAGCATCAGGAATTCTGCTCTGCTGCCATGACCCCTTTTCCATATCCCCCAAAAGAGGCCCAAGTGGGAGTTTTGACCATTATTCCCAAAGCAGGGCAGCGAGGAAATTCAGCCCTGAGATAGATTTAACAGCCCATGTATGGATTTAACAATCCATGTGTGTGGGACCAAACCTGACATCCCACAGAGCCAAAGCCTGGCCTCACCCAGCAATGGGAACACTGGGATGATCTGAATCCACCTCTAAGCCCGGCCAAAGAACTCAGCACATAAGGACAAGGATTTTCCAAAAGGAGTCCCACCCCCCTTGTGGTGACCAAACCAACCTGTCGGGATGGCCGCAAGAGCCGAGCCAGGGACGCGGCTGTCCTGTGGGACACCTGGTGGCCCTTGGGGCAAGACCAGAGCTCTCGAAGCCCGGCCGAGCGTGCCACGCCCAGGCTGCTGGTGTCCCATGGCGTGGACATTCCCATGCAGATCCTGCGGGAGCACGTCATGGTGCGGGTCGGGGGCGGCTGGGACACGCTGGAGCACTACCTGGACAAGCACGACCCGTGTCGCTGCACCTCCCTCTGTGAGTCCCCGCGTTCCCAAACCCCGCGGCTGAGTGAGGCGGGGCGGGGGAGGGATCTTTGTTGGTCTCGATGCTTCTCGGGAATGTTTTCAAGAGCGGGAGGCTTTGGTACAGCCGTGTCTCGTTGTTTTGCCGGGGATTGTCGGGTTTTGGGGACTTTCTTTGGCTTTGGTGGCCACTAGAGGTCATGGAAGACTTTTGGATGGAGCCGGACCCCAAAAGCCACTTCGCAGGGAGCGCAGCGTTCCGCCCGTACCCTCGGGGGGCTGGAACGCTGAGCGATGGCTGGGTGGGCTGCACCCGGGGGTGGGTGCGGGGGACAGGGCTGCTGAGCCCCCCGCGTTGTCCCCACAGCTCACAAACAAGCCTGGAAAGCGCGGAGCCCGCAGCAGCAAGTGCAGCACGAGGTCCGGCTGTGCCCGGCCCCGAGGGCGGCCACCCGCAGCCCCCAGCCCGCGCTGCTGGTCAGCCGCTCCCAGAGCCCCCTGCCCCCTGTCACCTGGGGGGCCCGTGTCCCCCCAGGCCCCCGGTCCCCAGAGGGCTCTGGTGGCCAGGCAGGTGCCAGCCCTCAGCGGGAGCCAGCACAGCCCCAGAGGGTCCCTTCGGGCAGGTAAGTGCTGCAGAGATGCTTCGTGTCCCAAACTGCCTGGCTTCAGAGCAGCTTTTCTCACATCCTTGGGATTTTTTTTCCTCCCGCTCCTTTCTGGAGGTGCCCAGTCCCAGGCGGGATGCGGGGGATGCAGCAGCTCCCTGTCCCCTCTCCGCTGTGTCTCCCTGCAGGCTGCGGGAGCCGCCCGCTGTCCCTCTGGGGAGGCAGCCGCCACCATCCCGGTCCCCTGCTCGATCCAGCTCCCCTGGGCACGGGGCGAGGGGCCGGGCACTCACCCCTTCCCGGCTGAGCCTCCCGAACGGCGCGGGGGTCCCCAGGGCACCGCAAGGGACCAGCGCAGGGAAAACTCCTCCTGTGGCACCGGCACGGGGCAGGTCCGCAGCGCCCAGCCCACGGACAGTACCAGCACCTCCAAGAAACAGCCAGCAAGGAAGAAAATCATCTGTGGTGGCTGCCAGGCCACAGGAAACGAGGGCACCCACCACGGTGACACCCCGAGCCCCCAGTCCCTTAAAGGTCCGTGCCCCCAGTCCCCTAAAGCTCGGCACTCCCTCCTCACACCGGGATGCCTCGGGAGACTCACAGAGCCTGCACAGCCCACGGGAAGGGAGGCAGCGAGCTCTTGGCCGGGGCCCACAGCCCTCATCCCAAAATTCCTCTGGCCAACCCCCGAAACTGGACAGAGGGGTTAAACCCCCCATCAAAGCCAGCCCGGCCCCTCCCCGGCCCCCCACCCCTCTGGGCCGTTCTGCAGAGGGCTGCAAGGGCTGTGCCGCCGGGGACGGTCCCCAGGGGACACGACAGTGCCACCCAGCCCCGAACCCAAGGGCTGGCGGTGCTGAGGGACCTCGGGTGGCAGAAGGTGAAGCCGGGGCAGCCTGTGGCCCTGGCAATGGGGCTGAGGGGCTCCGGGGGTGCTGTGGCAGCACGCAGCCCCCCGGCTATGACAGGGTGGTGGAGGAGCTCTCCCGCGGGCCGCAGCCCCTGCGCCCCGTGGGGATGGGGAGCCAGGTCCCCAAAACACCGGCACGACCAGCCCCGCAGCTCCCAGCCCCGGGGGAGGCAGAGAGGCCGGGGCTGGGGAGCCAGACCCCGCGGGGATCCAGGGCCAACAATGTGGCCAAGCCCCGGCGGTGCCTGAAGAAGCCTGAGCGTGTGCCCTCCATCTACAAGCTGAAGCTGCGGCCCAAGGTGCGGCCCCGACGGGACCACAGGCCGGGCAAACGCCCCTCGCGCATCCCCACCCCGCTGGGACATCGCCCTCCTGCCCCTCGGGGCCAGCACCGCCCCCCCGGGACCCCCCGAGCCCCCCAGACCGGCAGCACACGCCCCACGGCCAAGCCCTCCCAGGGGGACAGCGGCACCTGGCTGACTGACGATGATGAGGAGTCGTGGGTCTGAGCCCACCCCGGGCGTCCGTGGGGACAGACAGACGGACGGACCCCGCCCTCTAAAGGCGGGAGGGATGCTGAAGCTGAAACTGGAGCTGCGGTGCCCAGGATTCCAAGGGTGACATAATGGGACAAACCGAGGGGTCCCACCTCACTTTTCCGAGCTGCACCCCCTCCTTCCCCGTGAATTTTTTTTCTGTACTGGTAATCCTGCTAAGCAGGCACATTTGTACTGGTTTGGGTGGAAAAATCCAGTCCCAAATTCAGAGAATTGGATGTTTTCTGCAGGAGGAAGGGTTTAGCCCCCCCCACCCTGAAGAGGGGACACCCCACCCTTGACATCCATAAAAACCATCTCATACCTCAGTGTTCCCCATCTGCACCATGGGACCAGTGAGCCTCGTGTCTGACAGCTCCAAGAGCCTTCAGGAGTGCTTGGGTCACTCAGGTCGGGGGGGTCACAGAAGAGGGGACCCTTGCTGACCCCCCTGGTGGTTGTGGTCCCTTCTGGGGTGATGGATGTCACCGAGGGTCACAGCAGGCACTGCTGTACCCTCAGCCTGCAGCCAGGGACCCGAAATGCTGTTTGTGCAATAGAGATGTACCAAAACTCTTCTATTTCCACATCTTTTCTGCGTGGGTGGGGAGGGAGAGGGGAAAATCCCAATGTGGGCACAGCAAACATCCCTCTGAGAGCCCCACAAGGCCCAGGAGAACCCCATTTTCCATGAGAGGATGAAAGCAGCCCCACTTCCCTGCAGAAGAGCAGCAAATGTGAGCGCTGGGATTTTGGGAATGCAAAACCTGCCGGCAAAAACACTCCTGAGGCTGGTACAGAACAACGGGGACAGACCTGATTTTTAATTCAATTTCAAAGAAGGAGGTGCAGGGCGTCACAGGCGGTGTAGACACCTTGGGAATCTCCAACAAGGAGTCCAGGGGGGGAAAGGAAAGCCAAGTCCAGGTGACTGGGATGCTCATGGGGCAGGAGGAGGAGGAGAGAGAGAGGGAAGCATCCTTGGTGGGGCCGAACCGAACCCAGGCATCACCTCCATGAGCACGGGGGCAGAGATCTGGCACTGCTCTGGGCACAGCAGTGGGAAAACCCAGCCTGTGCCAGGCCCAGGCTGCTCTCAGCAGGACCAGGGTGGCATTGGGTGAGTGGTAAATCTGTAGTAAGGTGTGAGTAGGGCTGCAGGGTGCTTGTGGCTGCTGCTGTGTGCTCCGATCCCTGTGCCTGGACACCTGGGATCTTCCTGCCTGGGATTCCCTGCCTGCACCCAGGCTGCCACCACCACCACCACCACCACCACCACCACCACCACCTACCCCTTCCTGGGCTCTGGGGAAAGTAGCTCTTTGTAGCCCTCGTTTTTTCCCGGGAGCTGGGAAATGCTGTTGAAGCAGTGAGAGTTGTTATTATTACTAATATAACTTCCTCTGTCTATAAAGTACAATAGAATATAACAATTATATTTATAATCTTTTTTTTCTTTTTTTTTTCTTCAAAATACTAAATAGATGCTATAAAAACCTGTAACTAATTGTGCTATAAACTGCAGGCTACAGGGTTATAACAAACAATGTATTGGCTTAGTCGTTGATATGTGTACGTCGGAGCACTTCATAAATGCTTTATTATTAGCATTTACCAAGGAATTTCCTTCTCAGACAATTTGGAGGGATAAAGCTCGAGCCAGGGATCGATAAGTGAACTTACACGTGTGGATAAATCCTGACAGGATGAGCTTGGATGGGGGAGCCAGGTTTGCCATGAAGGCCAGGGGTGGCGACAAGTGCCACTGCCCTTCCCGGCTGAGATGGACCCGTGTCCCCCCATTGCCTTCCCTAATTTTTTCCTTAATTTTTTCTTTTGAATTTTGGAGCAAGGGGTTTGATTCCCCAAGCAGGGAGGGAGGAGGAGGAGGATGTACCCCCAGCCGTGGGGCAGGGATCCGGTGGTGAGAGGCACTGGAGCTCAGCTGGGGCTGCCTCTAATGGGAAGCATTTCCAAGAGCACTGTGGGGCTGCTGGGCCATGGACACCTGGCTGTGGTGGGAGAGAGGGGTGGGTGTCCTGTTTTGCTGCCCAGAGCAGCCCTGAACCCCTCCAGCTCCTTGTTACAGGAATCACAGGGATGGTTTTGCTGGAGGATGGATCAGACACAGATCCCGCCTCAGGAGGTGAGGATGGTGTTTTCCTGTGTCTCACAGGGACCAACCATGGAGAAACCACAACCCTCTTGGCCTCTTGCTCTCCCTTCACCACCCCAACATCATTTCCTAACAGGGGCTGCCCTTTGCCAACCCGCCCTGCAGGGCAAGATGCAGATGAGCTGCAACTCTGCTGCAAAAATAAACTAGAAGACTAAAATAATAACAATAATAATAATAATAATAATAATAAAATGGAGGACTCATTTTCCTATTAGGGATATGCAGAGAGAAAAAAAACAAACCCAAGAATGAGACTGGAAGTGCTGCTCCAGCTCCCTGTTGCTGCCAAGGCTGCCCTGCCAAAGCCGCGTCTCCCCGGGATGGAGGCGACATCCCTGTGGGAAAACCCGGCGGGGCGGGACCTGGTGGCGCTGCCGGTGGCTGCGGTGACACAGGGACACACCCCGGGGGCTGTGGTGAAGCCGTGCAAAGCCGGTCACCTGCTGAGCCCAGGACGAGAGGTAGCAGAGGGGTGGTGACCTGCCCGGCAAGGAGCGTTCCCAGATTATTTGGTGTTCACAGGCTGCGGGGAGGAGAAGCCTTCCGGGGCTGTGCTGGGGCAGAGGGGAGCTCCGAGCCCTGGGAAGGCTGAACCAAGCTGCTGGGGATATCAGCAGCAGGACTGGGACTTTTTTTTTTTTTTTCTCTTTCTCACTTTCATCCAGAAATTCCACTTGGAAATCCGACCCGCTGAGGCAAAAGACAGCCCATGTAACCTGGCTGCTCTGCCTTTCGTGGGGAGAAATCCCAGCTCCTCAAGGTGAAAAGCAGGACTCCTGTTTCCCTGTGCCCCAGGGATAAGAGAACCCCCAGAACACCGGGATTCAGGCTCTGGATAATTCCCTTCCAGGAGCAGGTGATGGCAGCAGGCAGCAGCATTGCCCCTGTGCTGCCAGGGCGAGGATGAACCGACAGCCAAAAATCTGGGCACCCTCTGAGGCACCTCCAGTGCCGTGTACAACCCCCTGGCACGGCTCTGGCCTCAAGCACTGGGGGCTTGGAGAGAGCTCGGGGGGTTCAACCAAAGCACCTCCCTCACCCCTCACCATCCCCAGGCAGCCTGGCCACCCCCCTGCCCCAACCTGGCCACCGCATCACCCTGCCCGACGGTCCCCAAATGTCACCGCAGGGGATGCCACCCCCGAGGTGCCTCCAGCACATCTCCCAGCCCCCGGAGAGGGGAACCACCGGCGGTGCCCGAGTCTAGGCGGCCGCAGAGGAGGGCCCGGGGGTCCCTCGGGGCAGGGTGGGGGGCTCACATGATGGTGCAGCGGTTCCTGCGCAGGGCGCCCTGGAAGCGGATGGTGGTGTGGACGTGCTTGCAGCGGGCACAGCCCACGCTCTTGAGGAGCTCGCTGAAGAGCAGCAGGATGTGCCAGTTGTACTTGGCCGAGCACTCGATGTAGCCGCACTTCCACGTCTTCTTCACCAGGTTGGAGACGTTCCAGCGCGGGATCACCCGGCCCCGCTGCAGGTCCCGCTTGTTGCCTACGATGATGATGGGCGTCTCCGAGGTGCCGATGACCCTGGGGAGGGGCGGGCGGTGAGGGAGGACGGAAGGGGACGGAGCACGGAGTGACAGCCCGGCCGGCCCGCACAGCTCAACCCATCCCAAACGGGCTCTGGGCTGTGGCTGGCCAACAGGAGTGAGCCTTGTCCCCTTGTCCCTCTCCATGGCCAGCCACCCCTCATGCCATCTCCAGCTGCTCCCCCACAGGGGATACCTGCCTGGATTCCTGCTCTTCTCTTGGTTTTTGGGCTCCCATCCCTGCAAAGGGCCTTTGTGCCAGTCTAATATCTCTGATGCCAAGGTGTACCCCCTTGATTCCACACTCCCTTGCCAGGAGCCACGGGGCTCTACCACCGTGGGGATGCAGCATCCCAAAGCCATCCCTACCTTGTTTCCAGGATCTGCTGGCGGATGGTTTTGATGTACTCGAAGCTGTCAAAGCAACAGATGTCATAGACCAGGATGTAGGCATGGACACTCCGGAGCCCCCTGCAACACACGTCTGCCCACTCCTGCAAGGTGCAGAGAGGGATCAATCCTGGCTCAGCCCCTCTGCAGTGCCTGGGGGATGTCCTGCACTGCCCTGTTTTGGGGATGGGGACCCCAAGGAGGCTGCTGTGGCAGGAGGAAGCAGAGGGACTGCACATTCCCCAGCCCCAACAGCCAGAACCCACCTCTGCTGTGCCCTGACCCATCTGTGTCTGCCCCCACAGCTCTGCAGCCATCCCCCCATCTCCAGAGATCCCTTATCCCCCTCGTTAATCCAGGGGAGAAGTAACAGGGTTTGTCAGCCCCAATTCCACTCCTGAGTGAGGATTGCAGCCTAATTACAGCACAGCACAGAGCTGGGAGTGGGGCTGAATGCAGTCCCCTGGTCTGAGTGTAATAGCTTCATCCTCCAGAGCTGCTAATTGGCTGTGTTAATTAGTGATGCACCCTGTTTTTTAGGGCAGGGCAGGTGAGGAGGATGCTGAGCCCCATCTGAGGTCTGAGGGTGATGCACTAGCAGGTCTGTCTGGAGGGGACATGGGGACAGAAGAGGAGCAGAGGCTGCTCAGGAACTGAGTCTGTGAGAGCAAGATGTGAATCCAGGGCAGTGGCAGGCAGGAGTGGCCTCTCTACAGACAAAATCTGGAGCTGTAAGAAATTCATGCTGTTAGGAAACCCTTGGGTTCCTGGGAACAATGGGAATTTTTTTTTTCCAAGTAAGAGTGAAAATCTGCCTCACTTCAGGCACTTTCCCACCCCAGCAGTGGGACTCAGAACAGCAGTCCCTGCAGGCAGCACTGCAAAACCCTCCTGAGTGCCTCTGGAAAGGAGGAAGATTCTCCAGGGAGGAAAGGCATCACTTCTCCCTGAGCAAACCCCTTCAGAGCCATGAATCAGCCCTTCCTGGGATTACAATCAGAATGAGCTGGGGAAAGGGGAGTTTTTGGGGTGTGGGTTGATCTCTGTCACAGAGGGCAGCACGGGAGGGAGCAGAGTGACACAGCCCCTCCCTGTCCACCGAGGGGAGAAGCTGGGGACATCCTCAGGCTCAGAGGCACAGGAGGATGGAGCAGCAGCCTCTGGGTTACTCTGAGTCCTGATAAATCTGGGGGACAGCAAACTGCAGCTATTTCACCGTGCTGGGGGCAGCCTGCTCGGCGCTGCCAGGTCAGGAAGGTTTTCCTCATGCAGTGCAGGTTTCCTGGGATGCCTGAGCTGGAGAAGTGTTGCACTGCAGGAGCAGGATGTCAGAGAGCCGCTGGCTCCTGCTCCTCTTCCAGGACAGCACTGCAGGGATGTTTCTCCTGGCACAGAACTGAATCCAGAGATGTTTCCCAGCAAACAGAGCCGTATCTCTCACCGTGGCCCTCTCCTTTCCCCTCAGAGCCATCCCTCTGATCACCCCCTCTTCCCTGGAAACCTCCATCTGTTCCCACTCCTCTGGAGTGCAGCAAGGCAGGGAGTTAATGGAGTGTGTAAACATCAGCTCCCGTGTCAATAAATTAACCTTTGCTATTTTGGGCTGTTTCTCACGCTGACCTTTCGTTCCCTGCACTCACCCATTAATTTTCAAACCTTCTCACCCCTGGAGTGCTCATTTCACCTCCTGCCTGATGGCACAGGGAGTCTTGGAGCACTGCATGTCCCCTGTGACAGGGACAGGGACACTGTAACTAATTGAGGTGGCCCCACTGGTGGCACTGCCCTCCAGCAGCCACAGCTGGGAGCCTTCAGCTCCTTTCCCCACAGTGGTGACACAGCTTGTGCCCCTGGACATGGCATGAACTTAAAATTCCCTTTTCCCTCATTAACTCCATCCAGAAGTTGTTGGCACTGGTGGCAACACTTTCCAACCCCACGCTGCCTTTTGGGGGTGCTTTGGAAGCACCTGAGGGGGTAGAGGACGAGCTGGTGGGTTCAGAGCTCCAGGAATAAGCCCAGGCAATGCGGGAGGGGGTGATGGCCACTCCCAGGAGGGGACAAGCTCTGGCTTGGGCAGTGTGTCAGGGCTCTGGCTCTCCAGGAACCCTTGGTTTTCACCCAGGGGTGAAAACCCTTCTGCTGTTGGCTCTGACAGCCATGGAACTGGATCCCAGTGCTCCAGGATCCCAGTGCTCCAGGATCCCAGCTGATGTGGCAGTGGGCAGTGCCAGAGCCACACTCCTTGGAGAAGGATGCCATCTCTCCTGTGTTTGTTGTCACCAAACTCTAAAACACACTTTTATCCTGGGCCTGCTCGACCTGGATCCATGAGGACATATTCCCTCCTTTAGCAACCAAACCCTGACATGGAGGGAGAAGCATCCCCCAAAAAGGCAGAACTGGAACACCACAGATTTTAACAGCAAAACCGCAGAGAGGTCACCAGAGACCCTCAGAGCTGGGGACCCCCTCGGGTGCCCCCCTACCTGCAGGGTGTTGACAGGGAAGGCGGTGATGGGGGGAAAGTCCATGATCTGCAGGTCGTGGACGTGGCCGTTCATGACCACGGCGGGCAGGTAGACGCGGCGGGCCGTGGTGGGCACGCAGACCTCGCTGAACTCGTTGTACAGGAACTGCCGGACTATGGCGCTCTTGCCCACGCCCTGGGCTCCCAGCACGGCGATCTTGAAGGTTGCCACCATCCCGCCGCGCGCCGGCCGCTGCCCTGGTGCTGCCCCCGCGGTGCCGAGACTGCATATTCCCGGGCAGGGGGCCTCAGCCCCATTCAGGATGCATTTCCCCTCCGGGACTCCCCGTCACTGCAAGGCCAAGGAGAAGCTGGTCAGGTCCGAGAGGCACCCTGGAGTTACACTGGTGTTGTTTTTTCCAGCAGGAGCTGTCCTTGAGCAGCAGGAGGGGACAACGTACCCGGGGACCTCAGCATGGCAGGATCTCAGGGTTCCCCTTGGAGCCTCCCAAGAGGAGAGCCAGGATTTGAGTGAACTTTATTCCAGGAAGGCTCTCACAGGCACATTCAACCCCTTCAGAACAAGGGTCTGTCTGCAGCCCAGGGTTTGCTCAGCCCGGCAGCAGCAGGGTCCCAGGCTGTGCTGGGGACTCAACCCACGGCCACTGTCACCAGCTGCTCCTTCCCGGTGCTGCCCCAAGCCGGGGAATCCATCTTCCCTCCGCTTGGACAGCCGGAATTGCCTTTTCCCAGGCGGGGGGAAATCGCTCAGCGCCTGCGAGCGACAGCTTGAACGTTTCGTTTCAGGCTTTGAGCGCTTGGGCAATTAACTTGATGGGGACTCATTTGCAAGCTAGCTGACAGGGTGAGCCCAGAGCCACCACATGTGCTGGGGCCGGAGGGGCCCCGGGGCAGGGCCCACGTGTGGGGGGACACGGGGGGATAACCCAAACACAGGGACTGGGGAGCTGAGTCCAAGGAGTTCAAACACCCGCTGTCACTGGGCTCCCGACCAGGAGCTGTGATGGGGACGACAAGGGCGAGGAGATAGGTCCCACTTTCATCTATAGGAAGCAGCTTGTGCTTTATCCCAAAGTGTGGATGCATTGACCTATTTCTGATGCTCTGGTCCTAAATTTTCCCTAAAACCCACCCCCGAAGTGCAGGGCAGCAGCTGGAAGTGTCAGGTTCAAACACCCCTGTTCTGCCTGTTTGATGGAGATTATTTACCCCAGGGGGAGCCTGGGCACAGAGGTTCCCACTGCTGCGTGCTGGAGTGGCCAAGATCCCCTGGATCCCTTCAGCTGGGCCATGCTCCACACCATCCTCACCCTCCTCACGCCAGGACTGGGGACCCTGTCCCCCCGTGCTGCTGGCACTGTCCCCCAGGCTGCTGGCTGTCCCCAGTCCCGGCAGTGGGAATGTTTCTGTGCCAGATGCAGGGAAATGGGGGGTGCAAGAGCCCCCAGGCCCGACCCTGCCAGGGCCTTTCTCCGCCAGCAGACAGCACTGTCACTGCAGGTCCCGGGGGGCCACTCTGCTGCAGGGACAGCCCCGTCCCCACAAACCCTTCCTCCTCACAGCAGCGTCCCCGGCTCCTCTGCGGGGCCGGAGGGTGAGGGAGCGACACAACTGGAAAGCCAGTGCCCGCAGGGCTCCCTGGAACCGGGGCACAGGCTGAGCCCCGCTGTGCCTCGGCCAGAACCTCCATCGCCCTCTGCGCTGGCACGCGGGCACCATGCACCCCAAAAACATCACAGGCCGACCTGATGGTCCCAGGCCCTACAAGCAGCTCTGTGGGAAACTGAGGCACAGCGAGCGAGGGGACCCTTCGGGCTGGGATGGTGGGGCAGGGACCAGCCGCGGGTGCTCGGGCGCTCAGCGCCAGGCCGGGCTCCGCGGGCTGCAAGGCCGGGCGGGGGCTCGCAGGGGGCTCCCGGGAAAGGTGGCTCCGGCTCCCGCCGCGACCTTGGCCATCCTGCCACGCCTGGGGCACTGGAAGGAGCAACCCCTGAGCCCCATGGGGCGGGGGCGGCGGCAGCATCCCTCACCCCACATCCCTCACCCCGCAGCCCCCGTCCCCCGCACTCCCCACAGCCAGACCCTCCCGGGGATGCTCCTGCCGCGGTGGGCAGCGCAGCACCCCCGGTCCGCGGGGGTCGTCGGGGCTGGAGGTGATCGGGGGATGCCGAAGGGAGACGATACCCGCACCCACCGTGCCGGCGGGAGAAGGGGAACGGAGAGCACCCGCGCTCAACTTTCGCTGGGGACCCCCTTGTCCCCTCATCCCCGCCACCTCCGGCCCTGCCCAGCGGTAACTTTGCCCCCCCC
>JANPWX010000529.1:1931717-2013865 GCA_024734555.1 Trochalopteron elliotii
GGAGGCAGCGCCCGGTGGGATGGCGGGGATGCCCAGGCGGGAGGCGGGCAGAGCCCGGGGAGGGATGGAGGGAGGGATGGAGGGAGGGAGGCAGGCAGAGCTCAGGCAGGGATGCAGGCAGCGCCCGGGGAGGGAAGGAAGCTCTGCCCAGGCAGGGATGCGGAGGATGCCCGGCGAAGGATTCGGGCAGTGCCCGGGAGGGAAGGAGGCAGCACCCGGGAAAGGAGGCAAGGAATGCCCAGAGCGAGCCGCAGGAATCCAGCAGAGACACCGGCTTCTCCCGGGGCTCTGGGGAGGCGGCGATGGGAAAAGACCCTCCCATGTCCCCCCTGCAGTGTGCTGGGTGCAGCGCCGTCACCCCTTCCCTCCCCGGCGCCTCCGGCATCCGCGCTCTCATGCCCACCCCGGACGAGTCCCACGGGCCAGATTCCTTCGGGGGAGGTGGGCAGGACCCCTCCCAGGGAGTCTTTCCCTCCTCCGACACTGCTGCTCGCTGTGCTCTCGGGCACATCGCTTCACCTAATCCTGTGCCAGCCCCTGGCCCGCGGGCGGGGCTGGGGGTTTCTCTGTGGCCCGGGGGGGACACCCTGAGCCCAGGCTGGCTGCAGGCCCCACCAAAGGAGGGACATTTCTGTTGCAGCGTCTGCATTTTTGGGTCACCCAAAATGCACGGAGCATTTTACCTGCGTGCTGGACAGAGGGAAGATGCTGGCTGCAGCTCCAGGAACATGGTCCAGGCCCCCGGGACACGCTGCTGATGGACTCCCTGCAGCCCTCCGCTCCTGGAAACAGAGCCCAAAGCCCGCTCCGGCTCCCTGTGACACCAGCGAGCACCGAGGTGTCTGCACAGGTCTGGCTGCGATCACACGGGCTTGGCTGAGCCCGAGCACCGGCTCAGCCGGGCTCCCCCCAGCCCCGTCAGCACCTTTGGCTGGGAAAAATCACCTCCGGGGGCTCCTCTCCAGAGCGAGGAAGGGTTGCAAGTGGAAACGCAACGCCACATCCCTTCTGGGGGACAAGGGGACGGCAGACACAGCCCCACGGCTGGGGGGCACAAGGGACAGTGGTACAGCCTTGGTGCCACCCTGGCATCAGCACCAGGCAAAGGGGGTGACAGTCCCTTCACCGTGTCCCACGTTACACCCGGGCTGGCAGAGATCTGGGCGTTATTTCCCTGCAGAGCTGCCCGGTGAATATTTACGTGTCCCGGGGGTTGTAACCAGCCCGAGATGCTGCTCCCCTTCCCCGCATGGCCACGAAGCAGCGCCGAGCCCTGGAATGTTTCTGGGAGAGCGCAGGGATCGGGCTGCACATGAACTCTCCCGCACAATTCAGGCTCTAGCCTCGGGGCTATTTTTAGCAGTTCCCTCCGAGATGCTTTTCAGTTGCAGTTTTATGTGTGAAATTTAATATACGAGGACGGGGGGGAGGGGAGTGGGGCTGGATCCCAGCACGTCCCTGCTGGCTGGGAGGTTTATCCCAGTCTCAGTGACACGAGTCCAAGGCAAACCTACAATCCTCCATCCAAGAGCTCCTGTGTGCTGATGTGCAGGTGGCAGCAGGGGACAGGCAGAGCTGGTGGCTCGGGGAGCTGTGGTAAGCTCCTGCCTCAGCCACATCCAAAATCCTCACCTGAGTCCCTGCCTCTCCCCACACCCCACCATGGGCTCAGGGACCTGCTGTCACTGGCACGGAGCAGGATGGGTGTGAGGCCAGTGGGAGCAGCAGGGATTTTGGGGAGCCCACCCAGCACAGCAGGATTTGCCCCAGCTCCAGGCAGAGCAGCAAGGAACCACTCAGGAGGTCCCTGTCCCACAGCTTGGGCCTCAGGAACAGGGAAGGCTGTGGGGACCAAACCCCCCTAGCAGTTCCCAGCTCAGGGAGCATCACCTGTGTCCTCTGAGCCCACGGTGACACTGCTAATGACAAACCCAGCTCCCAGGGGGTTGGTGTGTCCCTGCTGACAGGGCACAGTGTGCCTGCAAATCCATGGCAGCAGAAAAGACCAGATTCTCCCCAATGAACCTCTGGCAGAACAGGGAGGAAGAAACCTTTCCCTTTGCCACAGGACATGAAGGGACAGCAGCTGACAGGGCAGAGCCCTGAGCATCCCATGGCAGCTTTAATTCCTGTTGGGCCAAATGCTGCTCCAGGCTCACCCCCAGCAGGGAATGATGATCCCAGTCCAGGCACACCAGGGATGCATGAAGGGAACAACAGCAAGACCAGGGACCCCAAGCCAGCCTGTCGTTATTGTTACTTGACACCTGCACCTGCTTCTAACACAAAACCATCCCAGTGCAGCACAACACTGGTTGATACATTACCCGCCCTCCACAGAGGGTGGAAGTTCCCAAAAATCCAGTTGCTGCTAAGCCAAGGCTGGGCAGGGTGAGGGAAAAGGTTACCCTGCCCCAGAGCAACACCCCCCAAACCTGCTGCTTGTTCTGCTGGATTTCTGGCCACTTCAAGTACTGAGTTTGGGGCTGCTCAAGCTTGGCTCTGGCCTGGCAGAGTCAGGTTTTGCAGCCCAACCCATCTTGCTTGAGATGGGACCAGAGATGGCAAAGCCCTCTGAAAAACAACAGCACCAGTGCAAAGCAATGCAGATACATCACTGACTCCCAGGATTTTATCATTTCACCACAGGGAAAACAGGTCACACTACACACAGCCCATCTGGGGCCCCAAAAGGGCTAAAGGGGTACATCCATCTTCTGCTCCTCATCTGAATTTGTCCCTGCTGCCCTCTGAGATGAGGAGAAGCAGCTGTAGGAAGAGCAGGGGAACTTGCTGCCTCCTCCCCCTGCAAGCCCCAAATTTGGGGGGTCTGTGCTGTAGAAGTGGCTGGTGGAAAAAGAAGCCTGGTGAGCAAACAGCCTCCTTTTCCCACCAAATCCACCCTTCAGCCCTGCTGCTCCCCTGGGCAGAGCCAGCATCAGGGGAATGGCTCCTCTCCCCACTCCCACAGAGTCACACGCAGCCAGAGCCTCGTGGAAATGAGTTTATTGACACGGAGGGCAGGAAAAGCCTGAAGAGCAACACGAACAGAACACTCGAACGAGCAGGGGCGGGGTGAACGTCAGCGACGAGCCCCGGCTCTGCCCCGGGGGGACACGCCCCCCCCCAAAGCTGGGAAGGAATTTGGCAAGAGAAGGGGGTGCTCAGCAACCCCTCCCCACGTCAAAGCTACGTTCTCCTCCCTGCCCCAACACAGCATCGCACTCAGTGCCACTGGTGCTTCCTTAATTGCTCTGTTAATGATTTTTACACTACACCCGCAGGGCTTGGAGCAAATCACCTCCCAGCACACATGGCAGGGCTCAAGGGCTGGATTGCCCCACTTTCTTCCCCCCAGCCAGAGCACAGGGGTTCCTACACAGGGACACCACCTTCCTCAGGGTCCTGCAGCTCCTGGGCCCTGCTGGAGCCTCTCCCAGGACACTGTGACCTTTTCCCAGCACTGGTTTCTTGGCTGCAGTCAGTGCCAAAGCCCTGATGAACGATCTCCCACCGTGAAACATTTATTGACTTTGAAAGTGGCATCTAAAAGGACAACAGGGGGTTGCTACACGCAAGAGCTTTGTTAGCTGGGGAGGAGATGTCCAAGCATGCTGGGCAGGGTGAGGCTCTTCTGGATTGGGGCTGGGATTAAGCAGGACAAGCTATGGATGGAGCAGGGACATGCAAGAGGCTTTGCTTTCACTGCTGTTGCTGCAGCACTGAGTGGTTGCAGTGGGGCGAGTCCACAGCTGTGGAATGGAGGGGAAACAATCCTGGCTCTAAGGGACAGGTTGGAAAAGAGGGGCCAGGGCATGGGGCTGCTCGGGACAGGGACTCAGAGCAGGAACCTGGCTGGCTCTGGGCACAAAGAGTGGAGCTGCCAGCAGGAGAAATGCTTCCATGACCTGCTCCACTCAGCCCAGCCAGAAGCTGGATGCCCCAGGCAGGCAGGGAGCAAATGCTGCCAAGTCCAAACCGTCTCCCACCACCCCCCAGCCTGGGTTTTGGGGGCAGCATGGCAACAGGGAGAGCCACTCTACTCCCCTGGCATCCTGGGGCACTGCCAGCAGCAACCCCTCTCTGTAGGGGCCTGGCTGACACCTCCAGCTCCACTGGGGAAGTGGCATTGCCACATCTGGATGTGCCACCATAAGCCTGGGAATTGTTGGGAGAGGGGGGCACAGCTCAGGGGCAGCTGAGAAGGCAGCTTGGCCTCAGCAGGCACAGAAAGAACGGGAGGGAGAGGGGCTGCACGTGGGTGAGGATGCAGAGACCACATCTGGAGCTCTGGCATGAGCCTTTTGCTCTGAGAACAGATTCATTTCCTTAATTTCATCCTCCGCTGCCCTGTTACCCATCCAGGCCTGCAGCTCCTCCCCACACAAAAGCAGCCTCACTCCTCAGATCACCAGCTCATGAGGGAGGGAGATGGCTGGAGTGAAAACACCATCGAAGCAGTGCCAGTCTGCCAGCACAAGAGTATTAAAACCCCTCTTTAGGGCTCCATCTCCCTCCTCAGACCCAGCTGATGGCTCTGTTCCTAATTCCCCGAGGCCTTGCTCACCCTGCTAGAGCCCCATGTCCCTGCAGGGCTCCCTTGCAGTCTTCTTGCAAGACTTCCTTGCAATCACCTTCCCTTTAAGCCAATTACAATAGAAAAACTCAAAAAGAAAAAAAAAGTATAAAAATATAAAATAAAGTGCAGTGTTACGTTTTCGACACTTTTGCCTTGTTTTAATAAGCACACGTGTGGTTTTTTTGCTCGGTGTTTTTTCTGTTTCTCCAATGAGCAGTTATTTTACAAAATCCAAACTACACCTAAAGCCAGTTAGAAAACACTGAAACATTGGCACAAAATGGGAGAGAAGCCCACGAGAACGGATGAGTGAGGGGCAAGGGGGGACATGGGAGTAGTTTGAAGCAGTGGTTACAAACTCCATGGACGCTAAAAATACCAAAGGGGTTTGTTCCCTATCATCGTTAGCACGTGGATACTAATTGCTACCTTGTTTAATCAGTGCCTTTGACTGAAATCCTACACATGAATACAGCTGCTTCCAGTGACGAGTGCTTTTCCCCTGCTCTGGCGGTGAAGGAGGCTCCGGGGACCCCTTTTTCCCCCCCTCCTTCTGCAGGGTGAGGCACAGGCTCCATCTCCTGTTAGTTTTTCAAGATGGCATCGTAGGCCTGGTAGATGTACTGGGACACTTCTGGAGCTCGGCATTTCAGGGAGAGCTGTGGAGAGGAGAGGAGAGGTTAGTGCTGGGGCAAAGGGGGGCAGGAGCTTCCTGCCACGGCCACAAAGGCAGCTGGGGATGGGGTGGACATGGCTGCTGACAATCACACAGAGTATTTCTCCTGCTTTCTTCACCACCAACCTCACACTGTTGAAAACAAAGGTAAACTCGCCCTTTGGGGTTCCCAAATTTCTCAGGAAATGTAGGTGGCCCCACAGGCAGGAGGAAAGGGGACATGGTCCCAAACTGAAACAAGAGACCTGTGCTTGTCCTCAGGCTGCAAATCACAGCACTAAACCTGAGGGCTTCTAAGGATCTGCTGCTCAGTCCTGATGGACACAAACTTGGCTGTCACACCTCTCTAAAGCAAAGATCAGGCTGACACCAGGCTTGCAGCATCAAACCTTGTGCAAACACTTTAAATCACCTTCCAGCGCTCACATTCACCCCGTGGTTCCCCCACAGATTTCTCTTGAAGCTCCTGGCACAGCTTCCAACAGGAGAGATAAATCCTCTAATACCACAGACACACAGGTCCCTCAGAAGGGCAGTGAAGTGCAGGAGAAGAGTCACAGAGGTGCATGAGGCAGGACAGAGAGCACCTTCCCACCAGCCACAGGCTGGTGCCAGCACAGGGCCACAGACAGCCGAGAACACGGCGGGGCATAAATTTCGCCTTGTCTGCAAGAGGGGGAAGGGCACCCTGGCAATGCTTCCTTGCTAATATCTCTTGGCTTTATCTCTGGGTAACCTTGGCAAGTCACTGCTCATTGCTGAGCAGGCATTGTCCCAGCTCACTGGTGGCAGAGCAGGGGAATTCTGTTGCTCCTCACTGCGTTAGGCACTCCTCACCCCCCAAAACCAAATTAACAGCATCTCCCCCAAAACACAGCGAGCAGGGAGGGAGGGAGAGCAGGGAGGAAGAGCTCAGGGTGTGGGTGAGGCAGCAGGAGCTGTGCCATGCCCCCTGTGGTGAGCCCTCACCGTGTAGTTGGGGTTCCCGGGCTGGATGCGCAGCTCCGCCAGGATCCAGATGCCGTTGGTGAGTTTGAGGGACTGGTAGAGCATGTCCTGCCCCTCCACGTTCCTCTTGGCTATGGTGTAGACATTGTTGTTCTGCAGCTTGCTGGAGACAGTGTCTTGGGAGGGAGGGAGGGGAGAAAAAGCACATCTGTTAGATCAGATCCATCATCTGCAGAGACAGGAGAGCCCCGAGGAGCATTCCCAGGACGGCAAGGGCACAGGGAAACGCTGGCTCCTTCCCTGGGGACAGGAGCACACATGACACAAGGAGAAAAAAACTCCAGTTCTCTCCATGGACCCACCTCACTGCCTTCAGGCTGTGATCTCTTGGTAAGTATTTGTCCATTTTACAGGGCTCTCACTGCCCTGGGTCACTCAGGACTTGATCAAGGTGAGACTTTCAAGAGGGGAAGAGGAGTCTGCTGTATCCCAACCAGCTACAGGCAGCCAAAAAGTCAGAACATAAAGATGGAAAAGGACAAAGATCACAGCCTGTGGCCTGCTCAGGTTCTGAGGTCCTGTCCCAGCCACAAGAGCTCCCTCCTACTTCCCTCACACACAGACACTTCTGGCCAAATCAATGTCCTACAAGGGAGTAAAAATACTTTCCCTTTTTAAAAAAGCAATTACTTGAAAGGGTAAAACCCCCCTCAGATACTGTCTCTAGACATCACAGTTTTAACACACAGCCTGACCTCAGCTCTGGCAGATGAGGTGTGTTTCCACCTGCACACCTGGATGGGTGTCATTGTCACACACATTATTTCTAAAGGACTTTTTGAGGAAACCAGAACAGGGCAAATACACAGAACACCAGGAGCCAAACCAGCAGCCCCTGGATGCCAAAGGGTTTCTCAGTACAAAGCAGAGCAAACATCAGGCTCTGGATGCCTGTAACGGGGCACAGTCACACTTTGGGTGGAAGATCTCACACCTGATAAACATCATTGGCAAATTCCCATTCCTGGTGCTCAAGAGGAGAAATTTAACTCCCTGCTGGGGAAGGTGGAACTTTATCTGTGCTGGGTCATTCAGAGCAGGTTGGGCACTACTGACAAAAAAAACGAAGGAGAGAAACAACCTTAAACCAACTTGCACTGAAAGCCCAGAGACTGGAAATGTGGGATCCATCTGAAGGAGCACAGGGAGCAGAACAGCAGCAGAGAAGCAGCACAAAGTGACCCTGCAGCTCTAATCCATCCCTGCACCTACACACACACAGATCCACAGGGTGACACATTTGAGAATGGACACCAGTCTGTGCTGAGGGAGCAGAGAGAGGACAGCAGAGCCTGTTCATGCACCAGGGAATGGTGGGAGGAGGAAGGAAAGGGCCACACAAATCCACACCCTGATGCAGACACTTGGATCCACTGCTTCTCCCCAGGGCAGCCTGAACCCTTTGCTGTCTCCCTTGATCCCAGGCTCCAGAGCAGCTCCCTGCAGGTCGAGGATGGCTCAGGCATCCAGCCACCCAGACACACTCAGATTTAGGCTTCCTCTCTTCCCCAGTTACTATGGAAACTGGCAGATATATGTAACTAATGAGATCTTTTGCTTAAAACCCCTCATTGCCTGTCTCCTCCTCCCACCCATACTCCTCCTCTCCACAATAAACTCAGCCAGACTTGGGCAGTGCAGAGCAGTCCCCTGCTCACAGGGAGCGTGGCTGGGATTAATCCATGCTGCAAGGACATCAGCCACCAGGAATGAAGCATAAAGTCCCATATTCTCATGCTCTCAAGCCATCAACAGAAGCCAGGCCTGTGGGAAGGCACAGTGCCCAACACAAGCACTGGCTCAGAGAGCACATCCTTGCCTCAGAGGGATGTTGGTATGAAATGGGATTTTGTTGGCCCCATTTTGACAGGCTGTGGTTAAACCTCACCCCTCTGGATGTGTCTCCTGAAGGTGGAACTACTGGCAAGGACTTTCTCCAGCAATCCTGACACCTGCCACAGCAGCCTCCCCTCTGCTGGGAGATGCTGTTGGAGTAAAGGCATTCCCTGGGGAGCAGGGATGCAGGACTGGAATTAGAAGCTGCAATTTTGGCTGCTACCCCATTAGGGCAGCTGTGCCTAGGGAGCTCAGCAGGTGACAGCCACAGAGGAGCTGCTCTTACACCAAAATCTTCATGTGATGGCTCCTCCTGCCATGGAAACATCCCCAGCCTCTGCTGAGGGGCAGACTTCTCAGCAGGATCATGCTTGTAGGAGGATACAGGGAAGGAAAGTGAGGCAGGGCAAACCCTAGGAAGCCTGTTTTCTGTTCCTCTGACCTCAATTATCCTCCAAAGAGCAGAAAAAGCACCACCAAAAGATGCCCTGCCTCAGCCAGAGCAATGGTGAGCAGGCTGGAGCTGATGCTTGGCTTGCCTGAGCCTCCTGCACCCTCTCTTAGCACAGATTTGGGGCCTGGTGAGACCTGACCCCCTCTTCCCCCCAGGTAGCAGCTCCCATCCCTCCCGTGCTCTGGAGTATCAGCAATTTGGATTTTGGAGATCATCAGAGTTGCTAAGCAACAGTGGCAGGCTGTGGCTGGCTGAAGGCAGGACCGCTAATGCCATGTGACAGCACAGCCTTTAAAAAAAAAGAAATAAAATAAACCCAGGCAGATCTTGCTGGGAGCAGGGAGCTGAGCCCAGGCCCACAGAGGCCAGGGAGGCAGGAGCAGGGCTGGGTGACTCTGGGGACTCTGCAAACAAGAGCACACAAGTCTTTCAGCAAAGCAGCACAAGCCACACCTGGCCTTGCACAGCAACTTTTTCTTTTGTCTCAAGGTTTACTCTCACAACCCTCCTGAAGCACAAGGGAAGGACACAGAGAGGTCTGGCCATCACCAAGGGCAGGGAAGCCTCTGACATCTGCCCAGCCTTCAGGGCTGGTTTGTCTGGTTTGTTTTCCTTGTGTTTTCCTTTCTAAACAGAATTCTTTACCTCAGTCCCACAACCGAGCAATGCACATGGAAACACAGGGAGGAACAACTGCACAAGGTCTCCTCCTTTGCACTGAAGTGACCCAATACTTTTTTAACAGCACTTTTCTCCTGGGTAAAGCAAAGGATGAGCTTAAATCTTCTGCCCACCAGCTTAAGAACTTCACATGTGAACTCAGAGCGCCAAGATGAGCACCTGGCAACCACGGGGTTTGCATGAAGGACAGACACAACTCAGAGCCAACACTGACCATACACCTTTTCTGAACATTGGGGCAACCTGCATCAAGCACTCTGTATCAGAAAGCAGAATTTAATGGTTATATTTTATGCTTTGATACTGAGAACATCCCTGTGCCATTTCTAGCAGCACCTGAATGGTTCTGAGCATCCAGCCAAGAACTGCATGCAAATACCAAGCACAGACTCTGATCTAGTGGGGAGGCACTTGGGGCAATGTTATGACAGTTATATTCATTTCCAAGACATGTAATATGCACCAGCTCTGTAATTTATTAAACTATCAGCTACAAGATTTGCACATACAGAAAAAAGCCAACACACCGTGCAAGCTCGTGTATGATTGTCCCCCAGGTTGTTTCATCAAAATAAAATCCAATTTCTCTGTTCTGGCTTTAAGAAATTACTTGAGGGAGAAAAACAAAGTGACCACTGCATACCAATAAAGCCATGTTCAGCTCCACACATGAAAGCTGCTGTTTCACACCACATTGTGGACCAGTAATAAACAAGTAAAACCAAAATTCCTGTGCTGAACAGGAACTGATTGAGTGGCATCAAATAGGAAGCAATCTCCATGTGCAAGTCAGCTCATCCTCTTCCACTCTGTGGGTTTGGCTAAGCAGGGTTTAGGAAAAAGAAAAACATTTAGCTCATCTGATTTGCATATTCTAATGTAAAATCCTTTAGAATTTAGTCAAATTTAGCATGTTGAAAAAAAACCCAGTGTAAACAAGGCAAACTGAGCTTCAGTGCACGCTCAGTTACGGGGGAAACCTCAATTGCACCAACAGCACCCAGAATATTTGAGCTGTAACAGTTAAGGAATCTATTTTCATGCACTAGATTCACGTATTTTCATTAAAAAAACCACCCAAATCAATTAATTTAGCACTGGATTAATAAGAGATGAGAATGCTGGGCTATAAGCATGACCTTGTGTTTTCATTATTTTCTGAATGAGATTTTCTCCAGGGAACTTTCCCAACATCTTCCTAAGAGGCTGATGCACAGGAACAGCTCTAATGAATTCAAGATGTGCAGGGCATTCTAAGCACACCTTGGCCCCATGATACAGCTCCAGAGGGATTTGTTCTTTCATGACCAGAGAGCTGCAGCCCTCAGGAACAGCCTCAGGCCAGCTCCATCTCTCACCACTGGGAACCTGAGCCCCAAATCCAGAATTAAGCACTCATCTTTCCCTGAGTCACTGGGAATGGTGGGAATACCTTCAAAGGTCCAGGATTTGATTTTTTTGGAAGCAAAGATGGTGGAGATACAGATCAGACCCCACTTACAGGTACCTGCTCCCCATCCCACAGCCTGGCACCTCATCCTTGGCTTCCCTCGCTGAGCTCTGGGCTACCTACAGCAGCCAAGACCTTCTGGTCACTCAGTGCTTTGAGATGAGCTGCCAGGGACAGGAGCTTTTTTTTGCCATCCTTGTTGCAAGCCACCAAAGCCCAAACCAATTCTATTTGGCTTGTCTTGTGGGCACAGGATGGATCTTTTACCTACAAAAGCCTGGGAGCACACACTCCCACAGAAGCTTCTTCTCTGCCTGCCTGTGTTTATCTCCTTTTTGTTTGAAGGAAGAAAAGCAATAACCTGGAGAAAAGCCTGCAGTTTGCACAGGGGGTGCTGTAAGGTGACTGTTGCACTGTGACAGACAGCTCTGGATGTACAAGAAACTCACAGGCTGCTTTTTTGACAGATAAAATCCCAGCCCCCAACAAATCCCTGTTCCAAGCCTAACTCACTTCAGAACCAGCTCCACTCAGGGGCTCACAGCAGCATCCTGGCTCTTTCCTGCTCTTGTCCAGCCTTTCCCTCTCCCCATTTCTGACAGGCACATCCCAACCTCCTGGTTGCACACAGCTACTGTAGTGTCTGGCACATTGCACATCAGCTTCTTCATTACCCTTCCCTGCCATCCACTCTTGTAATTCCCCAGCTCCAAACCCCTGTGTAGTCCTAATTTTCACCTTCATTTCCTTTTTCTTCACCTCCTTTAATTAGTCCTGTCTCAGTCCAGACACTTTCTAGAAAGCCTCAAGTGGGCCATTGCCTGTATCTTCCCTGCAGCATCTCCCAAGATTCCTGCCTTTCTCTCAGTAAAATCTAAATAGGGAATATGTGCTGGGTGTTTAGAGAGAAAGAAATTCCAATTTCAGTTTCTCCACTGAGGAAGAGCAGCACCCCCTGCTCGGCTGTTCTGCAGGGCCTCCAGGATGTTTGCACGGAACTTCAACCCTGTTCCTTACATGGCACAGATGTGAGAACTTGGGAAAGCAAAGGCTGTGTGCAGCTGGGAGAAGGAAAAGCCAGGAGAAGGAAAAAAGGAAAGCCAGGCTCTGAGGGTGCAGGGATCACACTCCTGACCAGCCTCTCCCAGCACAGCTGCTCCACACAGCTCCAAGTGGCTGCTGGAGCTGTGTTAGGGCACAGCACTGGGAGCAGAGTATTTTTAGCTACAGCTCCACTGGCGTCACTGGGCTGGGATCAGTGAGGCTGAGGCATGAATGGTGTCTCTGAGCACTCACCACCTGGTGGGTGGGCTCAGGCTAGGAATGAATGACTGATCCCAGCAGGGATAACGACTCACTCCGGTGCTCTGGACCAGTTCCCTGTGCTGGAGGGCTGCACAAATCCAGCCTCTCCTCAGGTTTGGTTAGGAGCTGCTGGAATCTGCAGAGTTTTGTGCAGGTCTGCCACGAGTGCATTGCAAACCTGCAAAGAACACCACAACCACTGACAGCCCAAATCGAGAGCTTTATTGTGGTTACACATCTCCTACAGGAGAGTCTTTGGAACAGGAACCAGCCCCTCCTCCACAAGGATCAAGTTCCTAAAGATTTTATATCCAGACTTGCTCTTCTTGGAAGAACAGAGGTGTCTTAGGCCTATTTTCACTGGATTTAAACAATCAGGATTGTGAATCTTGAAAAATTATCACCTGCTGAGGCACACAGCCAGACACACACACCCTTCCTCTGGTGTAAACTAGAAAATGGATTCAGCTTCTGCCAGATTTCACCCAGCCTATTCTGCCCCTGCCTCTGATGTGTCTCACTTGCCATGCTGTGAGAAGTCTGCACCCCTGAGGATGTTGGAATCCCAGCACTCCATGGGTTTTGGATTTGGCTGATCCTTGTGCAAGCAAGGCTTGATGCTCTCAGGATGGTCTGAGCTAGAAGAGGTTACTGCCTGTAACCAAGGTGAGGAAATCAAGGTGAGCAGGCTGAGTCAGGGTTGTACTGGTAGAAAAAATGCAAGGGATTCAGGCAAGCACATGAGATTTCCTTGGTTTTTCCTCCTGCAAGCTCTTGCCCTGCTCTGTGCCCAAGCCCAGGTGGTCAAGGAAGAGTTGCAAAAGGCAGGAGGTGTCAGCAGTGCAAACACAGAAACAGAAGCCTCAGTGGATGGAAGTGTTTGGAACCTGTTTATGAGATGAGACCCACTTTCTGCCATGCACAAGCCAAAGAGGCTGGCAGGTCCTGGCAGGTCCTGCACTGCCCTGAGCATCCCGAGGGATGGACTGTGCTCTGGACAGGCTCTGCACCCACGCTGCTCCCTGGAAAAGGCTCCAGATCCCACTGCAGAGGAACTGCCTGGTGCTCCCTGCTCTCCCTGGGAGCTGGGAACTTGTTCTCCTCTGAACATCCCAGGCCTGGGCGAGCAGCCTGGCCCTGAGCTGGCAAACCCTTCTGGAATGGGGAGAATTCTGTCACTCCACGTTTCATAACATTTCCTTCCAGAGGGAGGAGGGGAGGCCAGGCTGCAGGACTGCCAATCTTCCCCTGCTAGGCAGCACCTCAACATCAAAATGAGCAGCTTCCAGTGTTTCTGATTGGAGATAAAGAGCCCTGGATGCAGCCAGGGCATGGCCAGGGCAGAAGGCAGCAGCAGCAGCTCTGCAGTGCAGGGGAAGAAGCGATGCCAAGCTCGGTCAGGAGTAGAGGGAGGAACTGGGGGAGGCACAGAGGTTGTTCTCATTTGAAACCCCACAGTGAAATCAAGTCATAAGGTCCAACAGCTGCTATTTTCCCCCTCCTCTTGTGTGCTCCATCTTTTCTATTCCAAAATAGTAATAATTATGAGTACAAAGAGGCTCATGGTTTCTGTCTGCTATTGAAGCATGAGGGTGTTCATTGTGTAATAGCAGGCATGAGAGAATAAAAAGGTTACAGGGCTGGTAATCAATAGGGACACTTCTTTCATCTGTGAAACAGAGCAGCTTTTGGTAGAATCACTTGGCTCCTGTCCAGAACCTCCTGAACAAGAGCAGAGCTGGCCCCATTCCACACTTTTACACTCCCTTATCCTTCAGCAGTAGTAAGGTCACACATACAAGATGCTCACAGAGGCAACTCTATGGCCAAACAAACTGAACAGCACCAAACATGATCAAAATGCATCAATATCTCAGCTAACAACAGCAGACCCTTCCCATATGACCTGTCCTCCACAAAAACCCAACCCTCTGGCGTGTCTGTAAGGTTAATCTTTCAGAACAGAAGGAAGAAATAAGCTGCCAAAAGGTGAAGTGAGTGGCCCGGGGTGATGCAGTAGGGCTGGAACACTTTGTTCAAAACTCACAACAGCAGGACAGGGTTGCTGAACAGCCCCAACACCATATTCAGCTCCATTTAAAGAGCAGCTCTGCAGGGAAGCAAAGCATAAAAGGGAAAACAAGAATACAAAGGTCTAGAATGAAAAGAAGAAACAGATCGGTCAAATCAAAGACCTTGGGGTTTGAGATGTGCTTTTATGGGGACCCAGCTAAAGTTTTTGACTGAAACAAGCCCTAGGATCCCAGGCTGTTCTATTAAAACATGCAATACTTACCTCTTCATTGGCCATCTGCTTATTTTACTAAAGTGATATTAATAAGGTGATGTTCAATGGCAACACATCAAAAGTGCTCTCAGCATAGCAGAATGAAGCTACTCACCAGCATTCAGGTGACATTCTTTAATCTGGAACTGAAGCTCATTTTCATTTGGAATATCCTTCCATGTTGCAAGGAAGACCTGGCGCTCTAGAAACAAAAAAAAACCCCATCAGCACTGAGGGATCCTCACAGGATCCCAGCATTAATTAACACACCACAGGATGTTTCAAGGTAGACACAAAGGGGCTTTTGGAAACTTTTTGCCCTGCTGGGGACGGATCCAGGATTTACTCCTATAAGCACCTCAGTCTCTTTGAAAAAGCAGCAAAGCTTTGATGGATTTTGGCCTCCCCCAAAAGAGAGATAGTCTTTGCCATATGAGCTGTTTACAAGCCAAGAACATGGAGGATTTGACAAGGAAGGAGATCCACACATTTAGGATTATGTTAGTAAAAGCTGCTTTTCTAGCAACTTCCAACCAATTCAAACAAAATAATTAATAAAGGTGACCAGGAATACACAAATTCCAGTGAAAATTGTGCGTGGGTGAATCCTAGACCCATTCAAGTGAATCAATCCATCAAAAAATGACAACAATCCCAACCCAAACAAATACCAAAAAAATCAGAAGGAATCTGTTTTCTTCAAAGAAAACAGATCCACCCCTTGTCTGGCAGAGAGAATGAGGAGGGAAACTTGGGTTCTGGCAAGTTTTGGAACTCAAGGACAACAGGGAAAGGCCACCAGAATAGATCTGCTGGGATGCAATGGCTTGAAGGTCAAGGCAGAGGTGAAACTCAGGCAGGAGACACCTGCAGCCAGCTGGGCACTGGGAGCACAGCCTGGCCTCCCCACACGCCTCAAAGCACTCACCCATTTTGCCATCCTCTACAAAAAGCACGTTGAGAGGGATTAGGCAGCTGAAGTAAAAGACATCAATGTTGTTTTTCACAGCCACCTGTTACAGAAAAATCAGGGAGGTTAGAGAGTCTCTCTCAGCTGGAAATCCACAGGGATCACAAGATTCCCCACAGTCTCATCACCCTGGAGTGCCCTCTCTGAGCAGAGGCCAGCTCTGAATGGAGTGGTACTGAGCTCCTGGGCAGTTTCAGACAAGGACCAGTCTCCTGCTTCATTTTCACTGAAAGCTGCCCAATTATCTCCTGTGAACCTTTCACTGTGCTGCTTCAAAGCCAGGTCCACTCAGGGGCTCACAGCAGCATCCTGGCTCTTTCCTGCTCTTGTCCAGCCTTTCCCTCTCCCCATTTCTGACAGGCACATCCCAACCTCTTGGCTCCACACAGCTACTGTAGTGTCTGGCACATTGCACATCAGCTTCTTCATTATCCTTCCCTGCCATCCACTCTTGTAATTCCCCGGCTCCAAACCCCTGTGTAGTCCTAATTTTCACCTTCATTTCCTTTTTCTTCACCTCCTTTAATTAGTCCTGTCTCAGTCCAGACACTTTCTAGAAAGCCTCAAGTGGGTTCATTGCCTGCATCTTCCCTGCAGCGTCTCCCAAGATTCCTGCCTTTCCCTCAGTAAAATTTAAATAGGAAATATGTGCTGGATGTTGATTCCATCATGAAAGAAGAAAGCCCTGCTACAGAGCAATCAGGTAACAAAAGATCACTTGACAAAGACTTAATTCTCAGTGTCATTAAACTCCACCAGCCAGGGAGTTTTTGCCTTTATTTGGTTTGCCTTTATCACACACACTTGCCATGTTCCCCACTAACCTCTGCTAAGTTTTCCCCAGGCTGGGAGCTGCTGGGACAAGCAGGAGCAAACGGGAGGTCTGAGAGGTGCACTGTCACAACACAGCACAGGAAAAGGCAGCTCTAGGCTTTATTTCCATGCCTCTCATGCTCTCCCCATGTCAGCCCACACAGTGAGAGCCTGTCATGGGAGCACAGCTCAGCAGACACCTGCCATTGCTGCAACGAAGGAATCTTAAGCCTTGTAAGAAAAACCCAGAATTGAGGTTGTGTGGGGAATTTTGGGAGCCATTTGAGCTCCTACTTTGTTTGAAAAACCCCAGAGGGAGTTCTCCAATTTGTCACCCTGAAACACAAACCAGAAGAATGCTAAACACTGAGGACTAAATTTGCTGCTACAAAGATTTATGGTAAGACAAACTTCATTGACATTAATTACGTATATTGATGTCCTACTGGGAAAATCTATTGTCCCATAGGGGCAAGTTTAGAAGGACACCCACAAATGTTGGTAAAAACCAGCTGTGGATAGACAAGGAAGGTGAATAAAGCAGTCAGTTGATCAGACATGCACATAAACCAGAGACAAGTGGAAGGAGATCAAGCTCCCAAACAAACTCTTCTGGCAATTGGGAGGTCCCAGAAGTGCAAAGAGCTGCAGAGAGGTAAATGTGACAATCTGTGGTGTTCCTACTTTTCAGCCATCACTAAAAGTAGCAGCTTATATTTAATTCCCATAGTGCAAACCAGCTTAAGAAGGGATTAGTCTAAAGCCCTCTAAAACCACATAAATGATGGTGCAACTGAGGAAAAGGTTGGGATTGGCTCTCTCTAACAGGGAGTTGTTACATGCTCTGATTGCTGGCGTCACGCTCACGAGTTGGAGTGTTCAGTGTTTGAACCAGAGGCACCAGAGGGGTAAAAGCAGATTGGTGGGTGGACTTAAGTGATTCACCACTGCAAAACGTGATGGAACACATTGGGTGAGGAGCCAAAAATGCACCTCGGAGTCTGGGAGGGGAGAGCTGGGGGAGGGACAGCAGTGTAGCCATTCCAGATGCTGTGCTTGGATATAAGTCATGGAGATTTGCCAGAAGAGGGAAAATTTAGGCTAAATGTCTGGGAAAATCAACAGTGAGAATTATTAAGCAGCACTAAATTCCTCTGAGGAAGAGAGAAGCTCCAGTGCTTGGACTATTTAAAATCAGCCTTGACAATGCTCGATAAGAGGAACTGTAGGAAAACAACAAAGCATAGCAGAGACTACACTGCACGACCCAAGATCTTTTCCAAGTCTGATTTAATGATTAATTGCCTTGCCTTAGAACAACAGAGATTAGTTAGCTTTTGTAGCTAATTGTTGTTGCCATACAACAGCAGTTTCTTACAAGAGGGGCTGGAAAGCAGCTCCTTCTCTCCAGTCACGGTTCTAGAGGCACACTCCAAATTAATATGCCAGCCCTGTCCCTGCAGTTATAAGGATGCTATAAAAAGGTATCTGCTGACCTGCTTCTCAACTCTGCAGAAGCACACTGAGTAAGCTGCTTTGGCTATCTCTGGAGAGCTACCCAATTAAGATGCTCTGAAGTGCAATTTCTTCCCAGTAAAGAAAAATCAAGCCACATGCCAGCCTTCCTCCCCAACTGCATCACTGGGCTCAGGAATGACATCACGTGTCACCTTGCAAGCAGCTGTAATCATGCAGGAATCAGCTGTCACAAATAACTTTTGCACACAGGATGGAAAAAGCTCTCCTTAACCTACAGCACTGGGACATGACTGGGGAGCTCCTCAAAAGGAGCTTCCATCGTTCACCACCACACACTTCCCCCAAACTGTGCTCCACAAGATCAGGTCCACAAAAAGGCACCTGCAGACACCTGGATGGGGAAACTCACACCAAGGAGAGGCCCCCTGAGTTGGTAACAGCTTCCCAAGGTCATGCTCTACATCAGGAGCATCCAGTGCCATCTGACAGGCCACAAAAGCAGCCACGGACAGAGAGCAGATCCCCAGAAGCATCTGCAAGAAGCTGAGCAGGTAGTAACAGTGACTTTCCAAAAAAATCCAGTGCTCCTCAGGTGGGAACATTGTCCTGAGACAGGCAATGACATCTGACGTGACAGCAGGAGCTGAGAAGTGTCTCCAGGTTTGACATGCTTGAAAGGAACCTCTGCTTGCATTCAATAAATCCTCCAGTCCAGACTAACTTTGCTCATGGCTCTGCTTTAACCTGCTGACCTGGACATGAACTACTAAATCTTTAGCTAGACCTTTAGCTTCAGACATTTCAGAGTTGAAACAGAAGTGTTTTTAATAAAAATGGCTTTCCATCTGTGATCTTTAAGAGAGAGAAAAAAATATTAGTACCTTGTGAATTTAGTCAAGCAGCCTACAAAGCTCTGAGGGATAGAAGTCAAAAGGTGTCAGATTTTCGTGTGATGCCTGGCTGTTGAAAAGGTGTAAGTCCACTGAAAATTGGCTCGGGCTTTCAAATCACTTATGTCTTGCTCATGATCTGACTAGAGGAAGCAGCACCTCTACAAATAACCCCTGGAATATATTTGCTCACCTTACAGCACAAGCACTCTTCTGAAGAGCTTTCTTGCAGTCCAGCCCTCCGACAGCCCAATCATGGAATTTTGTGGAAGAAGCACCTCATATGAACAAGGTCAAGTTATTTTCTTCAATAGTGTAGCTTTCTGATGCTTTAAATCTCAGACTTGAGCAACAGAACTGACTTTCAAAGTCAAGTCTGAAAGCAACACAGATGCTTTCCATCAGCAGCAAGTACACAACATACCCACTTGGAATCCCATTAGCACCTCCACTAAATTAAGGATTTACTTAAGTTGGGTTTTGCTTTAGGAGCTTGGTAACAGCCAAACTGTTAAGGCAAGAACAACTCTCCTCTGCAGAGCCTTTTTTACCTCACAAGGTCATGGCTTCTTCTCTGACAGTCTGCTGCTCTGCCCCCAGGGAATGCTGCTCCTCCACTTCATTCTGTGTGACAGGTGGAGCTCTCTCATTCTGTGTGACAGGTAGGGAGGGTTCCCAGGATCCCAGGGGGGCTTGGAGACTGTGCCAGCCGTGTGCTCTTCCCACAGGGATGAGCCTGAAGCTGGGGCTGGGGTTGTGCAGGCACAGCCAGGCTGGGTTACGTCAATGGTCAGGGAACACAGAGTTACTGGGAGGGTTGTGCTCTCGTGTGCCTTGCTGCACTTCAAGTTCAAAATGTACAATTTATAAATGTGCTGAACCATGTGGCAGACGTGCTCTTAACCCCCAAACCAACAGCTTTCCACAGCTGAGTGAGGAACTGGCCACAGATGCCAAGCTGTGATCCAAATCTTTAATTCAGAGCGTTCCCAGGAGGGTTCTTTGCTGAAATAAGACTCTCACAAGCAGAGACTGTTAAAGAATAAGCCAGGCAACAAACCCATGCAGCATCTTCCTCATCTAGCTACCCACAGGTGTTCTGTGGTGGCTGGCCAGGGATTCTGACACCACTCACACACGGGCAGATATTGTGTCATTTATCAAGCAGGCTCTGGAGGGTGAACATCTGCTGGCTGGAATTGCTGCTCACAACGATTCCCACAGAGAGCTGGATGTGTGAAATCTGTCTCCAAGTTCTGAGTGCCGTGTTTGTGACCTGAGATACATTAACAGCTCTGATGAATGAGAGCTCCAGCAGTTCTGCACTGCTAGACGCTGGAGCGTGGAGGAGCACAGGTGATGAGTTACAGCAGAGCTGAGACTGGAAGGATAACCATAATCTACTGCATTAGCAACACTGATATTTCCTCAGTGAAGAAGCTGCGCCTTCCCCCTCTGTCTCTACAAAAACATTTTGCCAAACTCATTTCAAGAAACAGAAGAGTCCAGCAGCAAGTCTGTGTTTCCAAGTGCCCCATCCTCAGGGAGAAATGCAGCTGGCAGATCCTTCCCTTTCCATACTCAGATGATTTTACTGAATTCAATAAAAAAATAGTTTGAAAGATTCAAGCTTTTTTCAGCTGCATGCTCTGTAGCTGCAGCGAGCAGGGCTGGCAGCTGACAGCAGGATGTGACACACTGATGGTGCACTCTCAAAGTGGATCCCAAGAGAGTGGCTCCAGCCTCAGGCAGACTTGCTGCTGCTCCAGGAGTGCCTACAGCTCGTTTTCAACTGCACTGTCTCCTGCAAGGGGCTGTAATCTCACAGAAGAGTTTATCATATTTGTGCTATGACAGGCCAGGCCTGAGCTCCAAAACTCTGGCTGCAGGTTGGCTCCACTTCACCCATTTCCAGGATTAGGGGAGCAATTCTCATGTGCTCCAATGGGTATTCCAATTTCACAGCATTTCATAGCTGTTAAAATGCCAATTATAAGGAACAGTGGTTCTCTTTAGCACAGAAAGGCTCTCAGCCCAGGCATTTTCTAATTCCAAATTTGACTTGAAGAACTATCTGGAAAGACTTAATATTCCCCACCAGTGCAAATCCCTGTTTCAGAAGGCACCTTCCTCTTTGAGAGCAGAAGGTCTCACACACATGCTGGCAAAGACACCTCACCCAGCCTACCTCTCCCACTTGGTATGGCCCTGGCAGCCCCCATGTCACCAGCAGTGTCACCACTGCTTTGACTGTGAAAAGGCAACGCTGCAGGAGCCAGGAAGACCTGTACAACTCCCAGAGATGTCTCCATGGCTATCAAACACCCAGGAAGGTCAACACAGCCTCTCATAGAGGCTTTGGTCAAGGGCTTGTTGTTATTTATTGGTGCCATGCTCTGACCACAGCACTCACAAGCACCAGGGAGCCCCCAAAATGCTGACAAGGCACTGCAAGGGTGTCCCCCACCAGAAATTAGAAGCACACAAATAACTAAGTCAGACTTTCTTTGGCAACAGGCACACTCCAAAGGCAGCTTTTTAATCTGACAGAAGTGAAAAAGATTAACCAGAGAGCAGGGACTGGGGTTTGTTCAGCCCTACAGTGCTGTGCCCAGTCTAGCTTTACCCTTTGGATAAACCTCTGCTTGACTGGGGGTTAAAGCTGAGTCAACAAGTCATGAAAATGATCCTGATTATTTTGGGATGCAAGGGAGAAGCCTGGCATTCAGTATCACAAGATGCAAGGTGACGAGCAAACACAAGACTCTTCAGCTATATTTTACCTAAGTAAGCCTCTGAAAATATTTCAGTCTTCCTCATCTTCTTGCAAAAACGTCTTTTTCGTTACCTTGTCAAATATTTTAGTTTCTCTCCATGATTACAAGTGTCAAGATTAAGTGAGCTGTATTGGGTGAAAGATTAGAAATGGTAATAAAAATAACCTGAACAAGACATGAATTCATTACTTCTGGAATAGTTGCCTAAGGAATGTACAACTAGTCTTTGAAGTGTATAATTACCATGACAAAAAGTTGAAAGCTATCAGTTTGGTTACTTCAGGACTTATTTTTCTTGTTACTAAAAACAAAAAACTCCCACCAGAATAGGAGATGAACATAAGGTCCTCAGGTTCAAACCAGCCCTGCATCTGCTTCAATGTTCCCTAGCTGAGGAAAAAAACACATTAAGTAAATTCAACCTGATGAGTGTTTTGGTTCTTCAATGAATGCAGGAACATTTGTATTCTCTACTCCTATATTATGCTATAAATTGTTCCCTAAGTAGGTCACCAAGGCGATTTCTGAACGTTTCAAGACAAATCCTTTCCACATGAACCCACAAAACAAAACCAGAGCCTTGGCTGTCAGGGCAGTGATAGATCTCCATCAAACCCACTGCTGTCAAAAAAGTAAGGCAAGTGCTCTTTTTAACTTGGCATCTGCTATCGTGATTCAACTCTTTGCAGAGAAATATACTATTACTCCATATGGCAGCTTCCCCAATTGTAAAAGGGCAGCCAACTTCTATGGCAATGAGAGCGTTAGCAAATTAACAACTGAGTCTGGCACTAATGAATGCTCCACTGTCTCAATAGAAGGTGGCTGGAGGTTTCCTCACATGTTTTCTCTTAGCTTTGTTCTAGCAGGAGATGCTACAAGAAACAAACTGCGTTGCAAGCCCTTCAGAGATTCAGTAACCCAAATACTTCACTTCCCTCCTGATCAAAGGAAGCAGCGACTTGAGAGCGCCTTGTTGAGAGTCCCCAGTGCTGTGGAGGCTGACTGGGACCTGTCACTCCCACATTCCCTTCAGAGCAGGAGCCAGATTTTACCACAGCTCACCCAAAGGCCACCTCACCTTCATGACCTGGTTGCAGAGTGAACCCAGCTCTTCCAGAGGCTGGAAGGGCCAGCTGTGGAAGGCAGGCCATGGAATTCATTCACTGTCTGTGCTCTGCTCCCCCGTCGCATGACTGCTGAGTGTGGGACTGCTCCTTTGAGTGCCAGAGAAGCTATTTCAAGCTGTTAGCCCAAAGACTCATCAATAAGTCATAAGCCCCAGAATGGAAGTCAAAAGAAGGGGAAAAAACAGTTGCTCAGGCAGAATAAATAGTAACTTCCATTGCATTCTCTTAAAGTAAAAAGAGAATGAGCTGCTTCAAAATATTCCCCTTTATGGGCTGCTGTGCTGCAGGAACCCAACCCTGTTCCACCTCCTGGAGACCTGAGGTGAGAGAGACAGCTGCAGTGCAAGTTAACTGTATTTTGGGATATGGGGAAAATCATGCTGGAGGATCCAGAGCAGAAGCAGAGTCCTCCAGGACCATGGCAGCAGTGGGGAAGAGCTTCCTCCCAGGGAGAATTGTCTGCCTGATGATTTCCAGACCACTGCAGACAGTCTCTGGTCCAAGGCAGAGTGGAACATCTCCCTGGATCTGTCCTGTCTTTATCAGACTGACAGCCCAATCTGATCAAGAGGCTTCTCCAGGGAGTGCTGTCCCTGCTGTGCACCAACACCCTCATTAATGAAACATTAGCTGCTCACGTCATTTCTCCTCTGCCTTTCCTGGAACACACAGTTTGCCTTGGATTAAGCTATCTGGGCCAGGGATGTGTCTCTGTGAAGCACCCTGGAATTTAAGAGCACTAGAGATATATTAATCACTCAGCAGTTGCCATCTTTCCTGCAATTCCTTTAATTGCCTCAATTCTTACTGACAGCTCTCTCTGCCTGCTCCACCACAGATACTTTCTCTGTTCAGAACTGCTCCACTTCTTAACTCCAGCCAGACCTCACACCCAGTTTACAGAATGGTGTTACTGCAACAAAGCCCCTAATCTACACAGATGCAAGCAGGTGGTTTGAGGTGTTTGAAAAGTCACAAAATTCAACAATTCAAAACTGAACTTCCATTTCAGTTTTTCTGGGAGAAGCTTGGAAAAGGAAGAGGGGTCAGTTTTGGCCAGACTTGAGGCCCAGATCCATGAGGTCTGACTGTTTACATGTAATATTGTGTGCTTAGAGCCTTAACACATTGTGTTGAGCCAAACAAACAGGCTGAGCACCTGCTGAGCTCCCCCCTGCTCAGGAGGAGACAATCCTTACCTGGAGGTTGTTCAGAGGCTCCATTTTCATGACTGGTCCCAGAGTGTTGAGGGGCAGGGAGACATCAATGCTTTGGTTTGGCATCAGAGGTGTGTGAATGGCCAGGGGGGTGCTTGGGATGACCCCAAAGCTGGGCAAGAGAAAAACAGAGGTGATGAGAGCAGCCCTGCACTGTCCAAAATATAACATTCCTTTTGTCAAAGCACCACCTGCCTCATCTTCCCACTACTCCTGAGCTACCCCTGCTGCTATTCCAGGGAGGGAACACAGTTCAAATGAGCAGCCAAAGTAGGACAAGGCACAGGAAACTCACTCAGGAGGATCTTGCTGACAAATTCACACCCCTGCCCCAGGGACCAGCTCCTGGGAACTCTCCCTTTACCCACATGGCACTGGTCTGTGTGCTGAGCACCAGCCTGCCCAGCAAGGAATGACCTGGACTCAGAGCCAGGTGATGTTTCTCTGCTCCTGAGCTCCAGAGCACTGCAGGTAGGCTGCATCACACACTGCATGGCTGCTGCACCCCTGGGAGCTGTGGCAGAGGGACCTGGAGGCAGCACAGAACAAACAGCCAGCCAAGGAGGAACATGTGGCTTGGAACAGCACTGCAGAACAAATGAATCAACACATCCAGCTGCCTGGTCCTGAATGACAGCACCTGGCACAGCTGCCTGCTGGAGGCTCCTTCACTGGGGATGTGTCCCAGCAATGTTTACTTGTGCCTGTTCAGTCCAAGGAACACTTAATTTCACAGACACCTCTGTTTAGCATGGAGAAGAGGGAAAGCATCTCATGTTTAACACAGCACTCCTGTACTACAGACCAGCTGCTTTGCAAAAGCAGATGGAAGCCCAGATGTTTTGGTGTCCACTCATAAATCCATTTCTCCTTAGCAGAATTTACATTAGCTCAGAGGTCTCAGGGCGTTTGCAGGATGGACAGGTGTGTATTTTTATTTTATTCACTAAAAGCCTGATGCTGTCTCTGCACAGTCAGCCACATTTATCAGGTTTGTCACTCTTTCAGAAACCAATAAATGCCCCATCCTTGGTTCTCCTTCGTTTTCAGCTCCAGGGAGCTGAAATAGGAATATTCCTAGCAAGGGCTTAGCCACATGATTTGCAGACATTTCACCTTTGAGGACACAAACCTTTGTGTTTTCCCTAGGACTCAAGAGGGGAACCAAACCTGCAGTTTGTTACTAAGGGGCTGTGATATTACAGCACACCAGAGCTTTAGCTTTCTTTTATTTTATTTTAATGCTTTATCCCAAGACTGCAGTGAATACCATTAGCAGCAGCAGGAAAGGAGGGAAAAGCAATAGAAACTTCCCAATCACAAACCTTAATATTTACACTTAAAGAACCAGCCCTCTGCAGCTCTTTCTAATGCACCAGGCACAGTGGAAAGCTTTGACAGGAGAACAGCATTTGTAAAAGAGTAAATAGCAGTAGATTGTATATGGAGTTTGTGCTGCAAACTGCTGGTTTACTGTACAGTATTTAAACTTTCTACATCCTCAAAGTACCACGTAGGTGTGGCTAAAACATAGCTTGATGTATGGGGAAAAATAAATCAGAAAAAAAAAAAAGCCTTTTCTTCCAGGCTAATTTGCATGAAACATTCACATACAGCAGCTTAGCAAAACTCTCCAGAAAATATGGCAGTCCAGGGAGAACATTCACTAAGACTTATTTAGCATAATGACTTTTCTAAGTAAATCTTATTTGTCCCAAGAAATCCTGAATTTGCAAGGCTAGCAGTGAGATTAAAGAGATGGCTTCAGTGGATGTTCAGCACGAGAACCCTTTTCCAATGAAGTGATATTAAGGAATACAGAGAACATGTAAGTCACAAGATACTCCTTGCAGCCTTGATAAGAAGTAGCCTGGTCCTTGCTGAAGATAACACACAGCAAACCACAGGATAAGCTCTCTGGAAAGGCTTTTTGTGGGAAGACACCGTGACTGTGCTGCCATGTCATGTCCTTTGGCTGAGATGGGTTTCCAAGAACAACCTGAATTGTATCATCCAAGCTCTAAACTTTCAAGTGGCTGCTGCTTCTGCCAGAATTGTTCTGCTGCCTATTACAGGGACAACATGTGCCACAGGCTCCCAACTTGCAGCTCCTTCAGTGACAAGCAGCTTTTTTAAGGAGTCCTGTGCTTCCAGACAGTCTGAGGGGCAGCAAAGCAATTAAGTCAGGAAGCAGAGTCATCATGGGGTGATACCCGTGCAGCTCAGATCCTGCCTCTTTGTGCTCTTGTTTTGCTCAGGGCACTCACTGGCTGTAAACCCACCAACCTGCCTAACAACCCATGAGGCTGCTGAAAAACTCCACTGAGGTTAAATGGGGCAGATGCTGTTTCAGAGCTGGGAGAAGGATGGCAGTGCCTGCTGCCTGTTTCCTCTCAGATTTATCAGTCTGTGTTTTCAGCCCTTTCACACCATTTTGGTGTGATGGAGAGGTCAGGCTGTATCATCCAAGCTATTTCCATGACTGCATTACACACCTAAGCACAAGGCCTCCTTAAATTTAGCAGTGTAGGCACAAACTCCTTTCCCAGGAGTGCTCAATCTGTTGAACACAGTGCAGTGCTAATTATTTCTTACCTGTTCTTATTGAACTGAATGGCAAAGTCAGTCATGTGCTGCAAAGCCTTATTGGTAAAGTTCATCTCCATGTAGATGTGTCCCTGCCTGTGGCTGAATGTGCCTGAGATCTCCAATCCTTTAGCCTTCACTGCAGGCAGCCAAACCTTGAACACAAGAGATGTCATTCAGCCTGGCCTGAAGATAACAAACAAGCAGAGTTTTCCAATAAACAGAAGTCCTGAGCTCAGAAACCCATCTACATTGGCACACTGAGCCCACAAAGGCTAAAGAAACACTACAGGGAAGTTGAGACACGGGGTGTTGAAAGGATGGAGCTCACCACTGAGGAATAAGCTTGCTGCTCCTAATCCATATTTGTTCACAGCACTCGGGGAAGAAATCAAATTGCTACAGCATTAGTGTGCACAAGAGCAGGGACAGCTTGTGCCCATCACAGCAATGTGAGACTCACCCAGTCTGCTGCTGGACTTCTCCAAGGGCTGCTTGGGTGATTAGAGGCAGGACAATACTAAAGTTTGAACCAAATAAAATCACAGGGTGATACTATTATCTGTTGGGTTCTGGATTCTCAAATCACCTCTGTGGGAAAAACCCAGACCCAGATCTGAGTGGTGCAAAATGAGGCAGTACTTAGCTCAAAATTACTGTGGTTTTTTTTATATAAGGTGCAATAATTGCAAGGACCAAAAACTTTGAATATGGTCTGCAGTACCTTGAGATCCTCAATTTCAGAGGATGGTTTAAAATTACCCATCCATGGAGTGCTAATTGAGAGTTAATTTTTATTTATCCCCTTTCAGGAGCCTGAGCTCCCTGTGGCTGCTCCACAGCCAGTCTCCAGAACCACGTTGTGTGTCTCATGATCCCTCCCAACTCCATGCTTCAGCCAAAGCCTCTGACAGAACATTTCTCTGCATTCCACTGTGGCACCATCATCCCAATCACATGATTTTATCTCCAGTGTCATGTTGGATTCCTCCAAATAAACAAACCTGCTAGGAAAGCTGCTGCAAATTCTGTCTTGCCCTCAGTTTCCTGGGGAAGCTTGTTAAGAAGCAGGTCTGCAGGAAAGCTGCTCTGACACAGCTGAAAGTCTTGGATCTTGTCTAAGCCATTCTTTAGAAAAATACTGTCACAGGTAAAATGAGGGGACTGCTAAAATGCCACAAGTCTGTAACTAATAACAAACATGGTCTCCAACTCTTTCTCTACTTGGGAAAAGCCCAGGGCACCCCTAATGGGACTGAGCTGAAGTTTTAGCACCAGAAACCCACAATAAATGGGACAAGTGAGCAATGTCAGATTTGTAGCTCAAGGAAAGGCAAGGAACTGGGGAAGATTGTTTTTCCTTACGTACAGACTTGGGAGCCACGTATCCTCCAGGAGCCATCCCTATGCCAGACGAGAGCTCAAAGAGATCGTTGAGTCCACTGCTGACCACTGCTGGGGTGGGAGAAGGGGCAAAGGTGGCTGGCACAGAGGAGGGAATGTAAGTCTGTCCCACCTAGAGGAGTCAGAAAGAACAGGGCACTCATTAACATCACGTGTGAGCACTGCTTATTAAATAAACCATGAACTCGGGCAATATCCTAAATATTTTAAAGCCATTTGCAGCTTCCCCACTGATTTATCAATAGTGCTAAATTATGCATTTGAATTCCAAAGCTCTTGGCAGCTAATCCCTACACTCGGCTGTCACCTCAACCAAGCTTCCACATCATTTTTTATAGCTCCAGTTATCTATTCCCATTGTAGAGGAATCTCCATATCTCCATATCTCCTTCTTGTAAGACAATATGCTTTGTGGATCTACCCTACATAAACCCAGAGAAAACAGTAAATGCTTCAAATCTTCCCCCAACTACGTCAGCCTTCAGGAATCTGCAAGATTTTGCATATCCAGAGATAGCAAGGGAGTCATGACCGTGTTGTGTACTCCCACCCAAAGCCAGAGCTCTGCATTCTCAGCACTCAGGCCCAAAAGGTTCATTACATGAAGCAGAGTCTGCCAGAGGACAACCTTCCTGCAAGAAGGGCAATCATTCACTCCCAGGATTTAAATGAGGGCACCAAAGCTGGAATATTAACCTTTAAGTGCCCAGCTTCAGATGGGACAGTCACACTCACGTTACATTCCCAAATTCTCTTCCTAGCAGGATGAATGCTGTGCTTGAGAACAGGATTCCCCAGCCAGCAGCCCAGAAACAGGCAGGGTGACCTGGACAGAACTGCCTGGTGGGTTTTTGGAGGGCAGAGACATGGCTTTGTAGGTATGATCACCACAGAGAACCATCTCCCATGTCCTGTGTGTACAGACAGGTGTTCTGTGCCACCAGCTCTCCTCTGCCCTTGTGCTGAAGGAAGGAAGGAATGCCAGATTCGCAGGGAAAGGAGGAGAGAGAGTGACTGCAGCCAGAACAAGGGTCTCTGAAAAGCCCTCCCTCCAGAACTGAGTATGCTTTCCTCACTGAATTACTGGATACAGAGTCCTGGGAAGAGGGATTGGAGATTTCTAGGGGACGCCACTTCTGGCTGTGGGTTGGAAGCTCACTCCCTCCTGCCCACAGCATCTCCAAGCCTTGTTTCATTCCCTTTCCACGCTTTTCTGGAAGAAGTTTGAGGCCAAGGCTGCTTTGAAAGCAGGTTGAAACTGTCCTATGTCCTGGCAAGTGTTGTAGGCAGGACACACCCAAAGCACAGGCACAGAGGAGGTGGCCGGTGGCAGCACTGACCACACGTAGTAGGAAAGCTCAGAGCACCTGACCCTGATGTCCAGGCAAAAATCTTATGTGGGGTTTGGGAGGAGAAAGCACTGAGAGTTCAGGCTGTGGTGACACTGTGTTAGGGTTACAGACCAGCCTTTGTGAGTAGGGATAAGCATCCTTGGCCTTTCAGCTGCTAAAGCACTTGCACAACGATGAGGCACTGCCAGGGTTAACGCTGGTGCTCCAACTAAAAGCTCTGAGGAAGAAGTGCTAAGCAGAGAGAGTGAACAGCTCTGGCCCTGGCTGCTCTTAGGAAAGCCCAGTTGGCAGCTGGACTCAAATCAACATAGGTGGGGACCCGTGTGTTTCAGTTGCATTTATCCATTTTCAAACGTCTTCAGGGCTTTACAAAGCACCTTCCAGCACGTAACAGGTGAGGTTACACTGCAAAACCCTGAGCTTTGAGCAGCTTTGGAAATTGGGGAAAAAAATGGAATGGCACTTACTGCCGGGCTTCCTCCAATGCCCCCGCCAAGGTCACTGCCAAGCTGAAAGAGAGAAGGAGAGAGAGGAGAGGAAGACCCAGATCATTTCAGCCAAGTGTTGGATCACTCCCACACACAGGACAGACAGAAATGCAGTGCTGGGAAAGCACAGGGAGCAGAGGGGCTGCTTGCTGCTGTGTGAGCACAGCTACTTGGAGAACTACCTCACGCCTTCACTGTGGACAGGAGTGTTTTGCAGGTTAATAAGAACAAAAACCCATCCCTTCTTGTGCCTGTTGTCTGCACCAGAACCTCCCTTCTTCAGGTCTCATGCATCGCTGCTGTCCCCTCAGCCCTGCTGCTGCCAGCAGGCCCCAAGCAGCTCCACAAAACCCAGTGGGGTGACATGGCATAAAAATAAAACTGACAGGAAGGCTCGCTTCCTGAAAGCTTTAGTTTTCTAGGGAACAGCTACAGAGCCACGGGCAGACACAATGCATCTTGGCTGTGCTCCTCTGACACACGGCTCCTTTCAACAACAAGGAAACAAGAGAATGGGATCTGTGCTGGCTCTGACAACAGCTCAGAGAGGGGGGCTTTGAAGATGCTCCCCTCCCTCAGACAGGGAAAAAACAGCTTCATCATCTAATGGGCACTCCAACAGCAGAGACCTCACAGTGCACCAGGCTATTTCAGTATCAATTTCTGCTGAGATACACAGTGACATCTGAAGTGACTGAAACAGCCCTCCATGAACACTAAATCCTCTCTGGGGCCCCTCTGCAGCCCACCTAGAAGCTCTCCCCACACAAGTTCCCTTTACAAAGCACCCAGACCACATTCCCAGTGACAAAGCTCATTTTTCAAACCTCCACATCACTCTACACACTCAGGACAATTCAGAGATGAGGACAGGCTCCAAGGCTTGGCTGTAAGCACTGTTTGCAAGTACAACATCACTCCTGTGAATATTTAAAATGCACTTAACAGATGACTGATAACCAGGGGGAAACAAACACAGATCTGCAGTGGTTATTCACTGCAGAGACATCTCCAGGCTTATCTCTGTCCCAGGCTTTTCTTCTGAAGAGCAGGGTAATTTTTGTGTCTAGAACAGGAGTTTTTTGGGGTCACATTCACACAAGGAACATGACCTGACAACATTCACAGAGGAGGATGCAGGGGTGAGGCAGGAGCCAGTCCCATCAGGAAAAGGCTGGACTGGCAGACCAGAATATCACAGCTCACCTGGCAGATGGTTTTGCTCTTCCATTTCATTAAGGTTTGGGGAGTTAGTTTGCTTTTAAAAAACCATGTGACAAACTGGGTCAACAAAGGCTCCAGATATGTTGTTCAAATAAGTGTTGTTGCATCAGAATATTGAACAAATGCACCATATAGCTGAAGCAAAAGCTTCCAGGAGTGCCTATGCTTAGAGCCAAAAAGGCTCTGACCTTTTGCCTCTGCACAAAAAAACTTGGATATTAACTTTGCTCTGATCCCTTCCAGCCTGTTCCCTGAGAGATCTCACAGCAAATGTATTTTATGCTGGTCAAGAGACACCATAAAGCTTCATCCATCTCTCCATCAGAGCACAGATAAAAATGATAAATTGCCCTGAGAAGAGCAGCAAAGGTGTAAGGCAGTGACTTACCAGATGATAACTAGCCTCCATAAAACCTGTAAAATGTGACAAATCCCTGTGCCTCCCTGGATGTCTCTTCCATTCCCAGGTACCTCTCCTTCCCCTGCTCCTCACAGGAGCAACATTACCACCCTAAGTAGGTGTTAGAAAAGAACAAATTGCACACGATTTGCTTTTTGTTAAGAGGCCTTAAGAGCTTTTTTCCTGTGTGGGACTCAGTTTATCCCTACTTGAGGCCATGGCAGAAGCTGAGGAGATTTCCTCACTTTTTTCAACAGCCACCTCTCCATACAGCAACCCAGGCACTGGCTGTCCAGTTTTGCTTAAGAAATAATAGATAAAAGTGAGTGATTCCAAAGTCTAAAGAAGGATCAGTCAGAGACCAAAGGAAGCCAGCCAGAGGATGCAAATCCAATTAATATTGAGCTTATAAAATAAGGCTTATTACACTGTCAAGTCTCCCCCACAGAAATAGCCTGACAGAGCAGAGTTTTGTTCTATTGACTGCTCTCTAAGCCAAGCCACGGTTTGGATTAATATATCAGATCATTTACATCTTGTTACTGGCTCACTGAGGAGTAATAAATGCAACTATTACACCTCATCCCTATTCATAGTCTTGCATGCAGATGAACTTCAAGCTTTATATTGACAGGCAGCGAGGTCCGGGGGAAAAGAAAGAACCCAGTTCATTTCCAGATATTATTGTATGCACGGAGGATTTCTGGTACTGCTGTCTGCAGCAGCAGAAAGGCTGGTTTATCAAGCAGCAAGCATTTTACAAAGGGTATTATGGAAATGACTGAATAATTCTGCATAATCAAGCCAGATGTTAACTATTCTACCGTTTCCTACTACACTCATCAGGAGCTGCAGGGTAGGAACCCAACCTCGAAGCAGCTCGTACACTGATGGTGGCTGCAAGGGACAGGGAATGACATATTGGGGTTCCTCAAGCTCTCCACAAGTCTTCCATTTTCCCTAAATGTCAAGCCTTGGGGGGAGGGAAAGTACAATGTGGATTTATTGCTTTAGTTAAGACTCCAGCTCTCATAAAAAGGAGAAAAAAAAGGTGACTGGCTCAGAGAATTCACCAGGAGCCCCCGCGTGTTTTCAGATTGGACCCAGCATCTCTTTTCCATGCCATGGAGTTCTGAGCTGCTGCAGCCCCTCTTCAGTGGCTGGAGGGCTCTGCAGAGCACAGCCTGAGCCTCTCCTGGTTCCTGTGCTGGGCCCCAAGCACTGCAGATGTGCTCCAGAGCCGCAGAGCCAGCGCCAAGGAGCTGCAGCTCCTCCAGGTCCCTACAGGAAGAGCTGGCTCTGCCCAGACTGAAAAGAGAAGCGACAGCATCTCTACTGCACCAGAAGTTACAGAGGGGAAGTTAATAAAGATCTGATCAGTTCCACATCAGATCTGGGCTGCATTTCCCACTGCAGCAGCACGAAGTCTCTTTTTCTGGTCTTCCTGCCTGTCACCCTCCCATGGCACCTTTCCCCATTCAGGAACTGCAGGTCTGGTTTTCCTCCTGTGAGATACCCAAATCATAACTTTATTCCAAACTCAGAGTGATGAAGGAGACAGTAGCAGTGATGTGTGTGAGTAAGAGGGAAGGAGGAAGACAGAGGGAACAGGAACCAATTACCCACGGTGTGTCCTCTCCCATCTGGAGTGACAGGCAGAGTGCAGAAGGAAAGAAACAGATATTAGTCAGGCGTGAAGTGCTGCTGAAGCCAATTCCCCAGGACTAACAGCTCTGCTAAACCACTTCCATTTGTCTCATGGACAGACAGACACTCCCGCCAGAAGGACGACCTAGATCTGCCTTACAGGAGAGTCAGGAACAACCCCACAGAGGAGAGGACTGTGTTAATACAGGCTGAAACACTCACTGTGAAGGTGAGGTGGACAAGGGCTGGCTCTTGATGGTCCAAGGGAGTTCAGGGCACTGCAAACCCCTGATCCTGATCCTAAAGTTGACAGCTTTGCCTCATGCTGAAGAGCACAAAGCCTCTGCTTCAGGGGGAAGAGCTGCCAGCTTCAGGAGATGGGCAGAGGACGGACAGGGAGTCTCAGCCCCCAAAGGCATGAAAGTTCTTCAAACACGAATTCTCTTTATTCCCTCCAAACTCATCCTGCCATAAAAGCACCCAAGCAGCCACGAGGGTTTAAAGAAGAGGCTGGGCTCAACCCTGCATCAATAATACCAGTGCCAGCACCTTTTCCCAAGCTGCATCAGCACTTTTACTTTGCACAAGTTGGTTTGGATGGTGCTGCAGCTGCTCTGCAGTTGGAGAGCCTTTGCCCTGCAATTCCAGCCCTGTGGAAGCAGTTATGCTGACTTATGAAGTGTAGCAGTGCTGGAGTTACTGCATTAGGAGGGTTTATTTGCATCTTAACAGCAGCTTGTAATGAAGTGACTCTGCTGAAGTGTTCATGTGATCCTGAGGGGCTACAATCCCTTCTGCAAAATGACGTGAGGCTTTTGGAGTACCAAAAAATAACAGGGAGGGTGGAGCCAGGGACAGAAGCTTCAACAACCACTGCTCATCAACTGCCTTGCCTTGTGCCCACAGCACAATCAGGGCTTCCAGGGCAGCTGTGCATTTTGTTCAGGGTTAACAGGGGACAATTGCCTTCTCGCTGCCTCACACCACAAAGCAGCAGTCAAGCACCACAGCTCTGGGTGCTGCCTGCACTCAGCAACACAGCAGCAAAGAACACAAAGCATTTACCCACCAGGAATGGGGTGAGATGATGAGAGCAGGGCTGCTGGCAGCCCCCTTGATGCAGGATAATCCTGTGAGAGAGCCCTGAGCTGCAGGACAGACCATGCCTGGGCTGCAGGGGTCTAACTGCAGACACCAGTGTGGCTCACACAGAGGCATTTCAGTGTCTTGTTTGCTGCCTGTTTTGTGTCTGTCTGCACACCAAGCCAGGATTGCAGAGATCAAGGGCTGCTCTCCAAACCAGGGACAGCTGTGTCAAAGCTGCTGGAGGACAGGTCACACTGCCAATATCAGGGTCACCAGTTTCACTGCACTTGCTGCTGATGCTTTGTCCTGCTGAACGATTTCCATCATCAACCAAAACTGAATACTAACCATTTTCATCCTCCAAAGTGTAAAAAACAAGCAGCTCACAAAGCTCTAGCAGTCCTATGACTGCTACAACAGCTTTGAATCAGATATGAATGAGTGACCCACCAAAATAGCTCCTTTTCCACACCAGCCCTACCCCAGCAATGCATTTGTCAGTCCTTTGTCAGAAATCTTAAGAGATTCCTTTGTAGCTCATGAAATATCCACAGCCCAGATGAAAGGAGTCAGCTCCTTGTCAAAGGCTGAAGGATCACTCTGGGAAAGCATCACATCCACTGCATAAATGGATGTTGGGGCTGACCTGGCACAGCTACTCTCACACTAGAGAGTAGTTTCAGGAAAAGGTAAATGAAGCAATTTTCCTAAGATTATACACAGCAGATCACTTGCAGAGCCAGGAGAGGAACGTGGCACCCCAGGACAGACTGAAGGTCACTTTGGGGCTTTTTTATAAAAAACATTGGTGAGCCCCTAATCAATGCCAACACTCCAGGGTGTTGCCCATTGAGGCCAGACTTTGAATTCTCCACTTGAAAGCAGTCAGACAGGGAGGGAGGGACACCAGCAGCCCCTGCTCACAGCCTTGTGGATGAAGCAGGCACTTCAGACTGCTGCAACAGGGGTTTCCTCCCAGGCTGCTGAGCCTGTGGTGCCTGGAGCTCAGGCTGGGCTGGTGCTCAGCTCCCATCCTCCATCCCACTGCAGTGATGGGACACAGCCCTGAATCCTGTGGAACAGACCCTTGGGGTCTTGGGGTCAGACCCCCCTAAATCCAGCCAGATTACACAGAGGGGCACAGCCCCACCTGGAACAGCCCAAAGCAATCCAGGCACTACAGAAAACTGTGGATATTCAGTGTTTATCAAACAGCTTTTCAGTTTAGGACACAAATCAACCTGACCAGCTGCCAGTCTCGAATCAATAATATTCTTGTAGATGAGTGGTTAGAGTATTAAATAAAACCCTTACATAACAGACAATCCAAAACTGTCCATTCCTGCAGATTTACTGCTCTGCCCCCAGGTTTCAAGCCAGCCTTCCTGGCTCCTGGCCATAGTGCCCTGCTCCCATACAATGCAGGGGCTCCCAGGAAGCACAGTGTGCCCACAGAGCTCTCATGCTCTGTGGATTTGCAGAACAAAAGAACACACAAAAATGTTTAAAGGCAAAAATGTCATGTCAGCACAGACAGACATCCTGCAAAGCACTGCACCATTGCACAGGAGTTAGGAGAGTGACTGTAACCTGCATGGAATTCAGCCACTTGAGGGAAAAAAAGCATCAAACTCCAGCTCTCGAGATGCACAGCTCTGCACCCAGCAATCTGCTCTCCCACATTTTGTTTGTCCCCCATTAGTGACTGCTATGGCTATTTTACACTGTGGAGCTGGACATCCCAAACAGTTTTGTAAAGTGGGCTTAGTCACCATTTTATAGAAAAGAAAACTGAGCAGAGAAGAACAAGATCTGCCCATGGTGGCAAACAGGGGCACAACCTGTTCCCTAGAAAACAGCTCTCCAGAAGTCCTACAGCAAGTCTGCTCTGCTTATAAATGCTCTTGTATCAAAGGTCCTTTTTCTCCTCTTTTTAATTGTTAGCACATGCTCAGCATCTGTGCATGCATGTTACATTTAATACCAATTACAGATCTCACTATGGAGATAAAATAAGATTTACTCACTAAAGAAATTAACCTCGCAAGCAGCTGGAGCCTCATTGGTCATGGGCATAAATATCTGGCAACGCTGAGGACAATTCAAATGAACAATATTAAATTGGTGCTTGTGCAGTTTTACACCATTCAGTCTCTATTTAAATGCCTGGAAGAAAAATAAAACCCCAAGTTTAAGAAATGGGAAATGTAGAATGGCATTTTCCATGGAAGTTAACACTGCTGTTGGTCTTTCTGGGTTAGTCCCGTTGGGACTTTCACTGCAAGAACATCCCTCTGATGAGACACCCCCTGCAAAGACAAGGGGGGCAGAAGAGGGGACCAGCAGATGACACTGAGTGGGTGTGACAAACTGGCTGAGATGCTGCCAGCAGCCTCTTACAGACCTCCAGCTGCCTTTGAGGCACTCACAGGACTGAGGCAATGTCACTGTCACAGAGTGTGCAGCCTCAGTCTGCCCAACAAAGCAGGGCAAGAGATGCATGAAAAAAACCTGAAGGAGTAACAAAAAGGGAAATTTCAAAGCAGAACAATTCAGGCATTGCTGGTCCCCAGGTGTTTTTGATCCCTGGCCAAGGATGAAGAGCTCAGCCTTTCTTCAAGGGGTACACTGGGATGTGTCTCACCTTCCCACACACAGAAATCAGGCCTGTGGGATCTGCAGTTTGAGGCTGATTTTGGCATTGAACAAATGTGGTTTAATTTTAGCCTGAGATCCAAATGCCAATCCTCTTGGCAAGCCCTGCAGCCCAGGACACTTCCCAGCAATTTGGGTAATACCAGGTTAGGGTTAACCCAGCTTGAGACTTGTTAAACACATGCCCACAGCAACAAACAAACACATAGATCACATTCACTCACTAATTAAGCTTATTATCTGAGACTCATTTAGGCTGGAAAAGACTTCCACAGCATTCCACCAGCACTGCCAAGGCCACCACTAAACCACGTCCCCAAGTGCCACATCTACATGATTTTTAAGTGACCCCACCACTGCTCTGGTGCCCCTTCCAGTGCTTGAAAACCCTTTTGGTGAAGACAGATTTCCCAATATTCAATTTAAACCTCCCTTGGCAGAAGTAGAGCCCATTTCCTCTCATCCTGTCTTGTTACCTGAGAAAAGAGACTGACCAAGGGAAGGAAAAGCTGGAGCTTTGATGCAACAGCCCCCCAGTAGAAAGCATCCACCTTCAAAAACCACACCAGGATTCAGATTTTTTTTTAGTGCTTCCTCATCTACTCAGCTGAGAGAGGACTGGCCATGCAGCCCCAGGCACAGCTACTCCCCACCTAGACAGGATCATTTTGTCAGATCACACTCCATAACCCCACAGATGTACTTAAGGCTTGAGAAAAACACTAACTAAAAGCCTGCTACCATTTCAACTAACAGCTCCACTGTCAGAACAGGTCACTAAATTAAGCCCATTAATGCCAGCTGCGAGACAGCTCTTCTCCCTAAACCAAGTTTTAGCTCTACTGTGTCCATTTATTTGTGTGACACTAATGAGGAACAAAGGGTTACTGTGAGGCCTGGAAGGCAGCAAAGAGGAATTTAAGTGCAAACCATCCTGTGGCACCAAGGGCAGCCCCACCTTCTGCAATGCCTGAATTCCCAGTCCCAGGTTTTTAGAGACACCACTTGCAGTGCAGGGAAAGGCTGCCCAGGTCACTGCTCTGGGCTCACTGCCTGCTTTCCCAGCAAGTCCAGCTTGACCACTTTGCTAATCCCCAGTAAGAGCAGTGTCCCTGCTCACCAAACACCTCTGGTTAGAGAGTGCAGAGCCTGCAGCACCTCTGCCCTCTGGGAGTGCCTGTGCCATTAAGGGTTAGATTGTTTCCAGCTCATTAGGCCATGAAGCACTGGAGCTGGAAATGTGTTTAATATTTGCTTTAGTAAGCTTATGGAGGCTTAAAATATATATATATTTGACTAATAAGGATTTGTTGAATTGGGGTTCATCCAGCTGCCTCCTACCTCTGTTATTCAGAGCTTGACTCAGAACTGAAAGTGCACCTGAATCAGGCAGAGAAAACCCAGCCCAACTCACCACAAGCCAAACCTCAAGCAAGACAAACCCACTCCAAGCCTGAACAACACCCAGCTGTGTCCCCTAGGGCAGTCTTGCTTGATTTACATGGTGCAAATACACCTAGGAGAGCTTCTTCCCTCTGTGGGGAAGCCAGCAGGGAGCTGGGAAGCTGTGTGCTGTGCTCCCTGCCTTGGGGACAGCTCCCAGGCTGACCCTTACAGTCAGCACTCCTCACTGCCTGGCTGCCAGCAGCCTAAAACCACAGCACTGACCTCTCCCCTGCTGCTGGCTCCCTGCTAAGTGATTTTCTCCTTGCAGCTCATGCCCAGCTCCCTCCCCAGAGCAGAGGGGAGGTGTGACTGCTCCCACTGGAGCCTGACCCTGGGGAGTGCCAGGGCAGGTGCCTTGTGAGCAGCTCTGGCACAGGGAGGACTGCACAGAGAGGTCCCTCTCGACCTCACTGCAATTAAAATGTCACTGATATTAAACCATGGCATGCTCTGGAGATTACACAAATGGGAAGACACAGGGTCACAGCCTGAGAGCTTGAGCACTGAAATTCAGGAGGGCTGGGAATTGGCTGGAATAAATGCCTTCTTGAAAGGGAGCCTGATTCAAATAGAAAGCAGCAAAACACTTTTACATCCTTAAAGCAACTTTTTGGTTTTCTTCCACAGGCAGAAAAAGCACAGAACAAATATATCCACTGACCATGGGGATTCTACAGCATGCTGCAACACTCACTGTAGAGCAGGAAAAACCTGCTGAAAGTTGGTACAATAACTCTGGTTAAATCCTCCTGCAGTTTCAGGACTCAGCACTGGGAGCTCGGCTCACTGAGCATTAAAAGCACAAATGATCAAGGCTTTGCAGAGAGATAAGCACAGCTCCAATTATCTCCCATCAGCTAAAGAGGATGTGCTGCTTACCAAGCTGTCCAGCCCTCCTCCCAGGAGGTCCACAGCACCCATCTGCATGGAGCACACTTGGGGCACGTTCACGGGGGGCCCCAGGTCCAGGTTGAGGAGGTCCCCCAGGAGGTCACCCTGGGATGGGATGACCTGTGGCTGCTCCAGGTTTGTGGTGGTCGTGGTGCCCACGGGGCTGTCACCAGCATCAGTGCTGTGAGGGGAGAACAAGAAGCAGAAAAGACAAGTATCAGTCACCTCTGGTCTCCAGTTGCAGGTTGCCAGCATGGGGAAACACAGCAAGAGGTGGCTCAGCAGCAGAAGCCAGGTAAAAGGTGGTCCCAGCAGCTGCTGAGGCCACTTGTCCTGCACCAGGCAGGGTTATGGCACGTGGCTCCTCACCACTTTGAGCACAAAGATTATTCCCTGCATTGTAGGTGGTTTTCAGCCCACCAAAAGGAATTTTGCAAGGGGTGAATCCTACCCACTCTGAGAATCAGAGACCCCCCCCAAAACAGAGAGCCATGGGTACCACATGGGCTACAGAGCTGAAAATAAGCATTTCCTACCTCAGAATAAACCTAGAGATGATTTTCAGCCTACTGAGCTTGAGAATGGCATGAAAACACAGGGAAAAATAAATAATCCAGATTTTCTCAGAGATCTAATGCTGATGAAACCCTTGAGCCCTTACTCTAACCAGTGCAAACTCCACCACTTCCCTCAGATCTAGATTAATCACCTTCCCCTGACCAGCAAGAAGGTCCATAAGTCTTTCCTAATTGAAAAAGTCAATCTAAAATTGATTCCTCCCTTCTATCAATAATTTCCTTTCCTCTGAGTTAGCAGGCATGCTAATTACTAGTCTAGAAACACTCATTATACAGCTTCCAAAATTTATCATCACATGCAGTCTGGCTACCTTTTATATCTTTTATATTCACTTGTCACTGAATTTGATAACGAGGAGAGGGTAAAAAAATAACTGTAGCTCCTGGAGAACTCACCACAATGTATTTATGCTTTAAATCCAAAGATGCTCATATTTTAGATAATTAAAACCCACTTTATATCCTGTTTCCAGCAGTAACTGATAAAATGATTTCCAGCTCATGTTACTGCAGCCAGCAGGTAAGTGCACACAATTGCTGTGGGAATTAATGTCCTGACAAGGTGTTTAACCCTGGGGCTGTTCTGCAAGCACTGCAGCTTCTGATTTGGAGCAGCCAAAATTCTCTTATCCTTATTCAGCTATTGTGGGGAAAGATTCAGTGACAGAGTATAAGCTGCTCCCAATCCCAGTGCCAGGAGGAAGAGATGGAGCATAAGGAGTGCAGGATGAATTAGTTACCAGGCAGCAGCAGGAAGGCTTGAAAGCTTCTTTGCATTAAAAGCTTCAGAGCCCCAATTGCACTAATATTAGCTGTCCTTTCTGCTGCTGCCTTCAGCAGGGAGAGTGCTGAGTGTGCTGAAGTGCTCACTGAAGCATTCCTGAGGAGAGGGGGTGACTGTGATCCACTCCCACCCCCAGGCTGGGAACAGGAACAGCCTCTCTGAGACAGGCACATCACAAACCACTCGGTTCCTTCCCAGGATATAATCCCTCTAACACTCCACCCCTTCAACACTTACTCATCCTTCTCCTGATGGAGACACAGAAATCCCTCCGTGTCTTGTGTAACTGCTGCTGCCCCAAAGCCCAACAAGAAATCAGAAAAGGACAAAGCTCAGTTGGGTTTGTTTGAAAAAAGCAAAACCCCAGACTTCCATTTGTAAAGAATTTCTTTAGGTTCCTATAAACAACTTTGCATTTTCTTTGAAAGAAAAAAAAAATCCTAAAGAACATGTGGGTTAAAAAGGGCAAAAAGACTTGACACAAGCTTTCCCCCTTACAGTCTTGAGTTTGGCCACTGGAATTGGAGATTTGGCCCTGTGAGTTCAGCCTCCAGCAGTTCCCCGATGTTGGAGTCACAAGAGATGCACAGCCTGAACCAGAACCAAAACTTTTCTGCAGCTAGCTGTGAAACAAGGAAATGGAGACCCCTGCCCAAGTCTAACCAGACTTGCTTCTCCCAGGAGCTCTGTCAACATCTTCCCAAATTTCCCAGCTGAATTATGGCTGAGCAGGGGTGGTGGGAGCCACCACATGAGGCAACACTGCCAAGCCATCAGATTTCTCCCCCAGCCTCAGGATACATCTGCAGCTCTGTGACACTTGGGCTCACTGAAGAGGCAGGAACGTTTCAGCATCCGTGAGCTGTTCAGTGGGTCTTCACATCAGCTGAGAGCTGCAAGAAACCTGCCCTAGTGCTCTGAATGGAAAATAAATGGATCAAAATGCCATGCAGTGTCTTCTGCCAACCAGAACTCCTCCTGGGTTTATACCCAGGGAAGCACCAGTCAAGGCAGTGCTGTCTTGACCCTCTTAAACCATATTCCCACCCCACAGTGTCATCAGTCACTGTATCAGCCACCAGAATGGTCACTGGAGTGCAGGAGTTGTACAAAAAATCACCTCACTTGACTGTTTGGATTTATCTTTCACTGGACACCCTTAACTTGCCTTAAACTGATGCAGAAAACTCCAATAATGGGGCCTCTTGAGGTGAGCTCTCATCAGAGGAGCCTGGTGTGCCATTAAACTAACCCCACTCATTTTTTAAATCTACCACTGCATCAGTATGATCAGTGTGCAGCACGCTCTGCTGAGCATCCCTCACACCTTCCCCCAGCCTGCACTGCTGACTGAGGCCTGGAGGATTGTTTTTGGGGGTTTGTTGAAGCAGTGGTTCTGCCAAAGTCAGAAAATAAGGTCAGCAGACTGAGCATGAGCAACGAGAGTCAAGCACATGGACACTACATGCAAGAAGATAATAAACTGCTCCTTCAAAAAGCTGAATTTTCTGAGCTAAACCCCCTAAAATGCTATTTGCTGTAGTGACCTGGAACAACAGTGTACAGGAAGGCTGGTAACAGCAAAAAACAGCTCATTTTGAGACAAATCTTTGATTAGGAGAGGTAGGAAAATGGCCATTGCTTTTCCTGTCCAACTGGTACATTTGTGCTTGCTGATTCTGGGTCAGTGCAGCCTGACTTGATTTCATAGGCAGGGAGAAAACAACTCAGCTTCCCAAAGCCAGCCACCACAGAAATAGCTTTAGTTGCTAAGAATAGCAGAGAAGTGGTGTCAGAAAATAGAAAAGAAGCAGCATCGCACACTGATTTATCAGTGCAACAGCAAAAAATAGCACTCCAAATGTCACTTTGGGAATATTATTAAGAGGTAAGCCTGGCTACTCTGCCTCTTGCTGCAAAATACACTCATTTTTGGTAATTAATACCATCAGTGCAAATAGCAAACTGTTCACCTGAATGAGGTTCCATGGGAACAGGCCCAACAGCAACACAGCCCCAGCTGGGACTGAGGCACTGCCTGCTCTTGCAGAGCTCACCTGCTGCCAGAACTGTGATCCCAGGGAGGCACTGAAGCACCAGGCAATGAGCCAAAGCATTCCCCTCACCTCACAAAGGTCAGACACCCCATGTCAGTCTACCCATCTTCTCTGGAGCCCTAACAGCGATGGGGATTAGATGGCTTTTGCATTTCCCTTGCTTTACAGGCACCAAGTGAGAAGGGGAGTTTTACTAATCCTTCTCCATTTCATGTTCCAGCAGTGAAGGATCCCTGTGCTTTCCTGTTCCAGGAGTGAAGGATCCCTGTGCTTTCCTGTTCCAGGAAAAGTGATACTGCACTCCAGGAGACAGGCTCGTAAAGCTGAGCTGCTGCTGAAGCAAAGCTCCTACAAAATCATCTTCTGAAAGATGCCTTTCCTCACTCTAGTCCTCCTTGCATCAAAGCTTCTGCTTTTCCACTCAAATTCATGTCAAGAGCACTTCTAATCAATGTCTTCTCAAAAGACATTACAGCTTCTCCTCACACAGGGACTTTGACACTTCCTGTGTCTTCTGACCCAGGAACTTGGACACTCCACACCCAGGATTACATTCTGCATGAAACAGCCCCTTGAATGACCTGGCAACTACCAATAAAACCCCACTAAGGTGTTCTAAAAGATCTTGGCATCTTTTGGACTGTTTGCTAGCAAGAAAAGCTCACCTCCCATGGTGGATTGGCAGGTGCTTGCGGTGGATGCCGTGGCTGCCCTCCACGAAAGCGTTGGGTGGTTTGTGGTACACGGAAGCCAGAGACCCAATGTGGCAGATCAGCTCATCCAGCAGGGTTGGCTCAATCAGATCAGTCTCCTCAGAAATCAGTGGCTTTTCTGAGAGCACCACTTCCTTGGCAGTCACTGGATCCGTGGAAAGAAGGCGCCAGTAGATGTAGCCACGATCCCGCAGGTCTGGGTTGTCAGAATCCTGAGACAAGGCAATGCATCACTCACAGGTCTGAAGAGAACTAATGCCTGTAATCACTTTATTCTCCCAGCAGTGATTCTGCTGGATTAAAGAACCCCAATCAACCAGCAGCCACAGCCACCAATTTCAAAATGATGTTACAAACTGCTGGTTGAGATGAACATCCTAAAATTAAAAACGAGAACCAAAGTATTAATGCCTGGCTTCCTGCTCAGCTGGTCAGGGAGGAAAAAGCCCAGGATTTACACTCCATAATTGCCCCAAACCACAGAGCTGCCAACTGCTTTCCAAACTTTCCTGCCAGTAAGTGTTAGGAGAAATCCAGAGAGAAGAACATGAGTGGCACTGACTGTTAGACACTAGAGCAGACACAATTACCCAAGGGCACTGCTGGACAAAAGAGATGCTGCAGAGCCACATCTTAATAAGCCATATTCTTTATAGCAAAAGAGATCTTATTTATCCTGCCTTTTAGTTATCTAATGAAGTATGGAGAGATGCTAATGATACACACTTAGGGTACTTCAGCAGTTCTCCAGCTGTCAATAATACCCTTGTTTTATTGCAGATACTTTTGCCTCTGCATGAAGTGCTAATTATTTCTCTCGTCTTTGAGTAGCTCTGCCCAGAGCAGCAAAGTGAGTGGGGATGGTTTGCTGATAATGTGTAGGGAGAGGGAGGTGCTGTGGCTTTATGTTGTAGTGAACTGTTCATGGAAACGAGCTTGGATTTTTAATCCTCACATCAGCAGAGTAACAGGATAAATGTTTGAGGTTTTTCCCCCCTGATAAAATTCCACCAAAATATTGTACACCTCACCAGCCTTCCTCTTGGTATTTCTTTTTCTCTTCTGTGCTCTCATTGCTGCTGCTACTGCCCTGTTTGAACCAGCATCTGCCATCTGCCTCGAGACATTCTCAAACCTCTTCTTGGAATGAGATTGAGCTCAGCTCATTTTGCTTGTAAGGATCCAAATTAATCTCTCTGTTGTCTCACACATTATCTCAGCAGAGCTGGTTTTGTTTGATGGTAGAATTGTGGACTCTTTACACCCTTAACAATCCCTGCTAGACTCTGCACTCAGGATCAGGCAGGGTTTCTGTAAGGGCACACATGAAAGGCCACACTCTCCTACTTGCAGGCACCTACAGATTCAAGGCTGACTGTTTCTTCTCACAGTCAAAAAAACCACACTGGAAACTGGTAAACCTACTGAAACAAGAGGCTCAAATCTCTCCCAGTTTTCCCCTCTCCAGGGTCTCCACGTACACCTGAGGAGCAACACCAGTGAACCCTGGCTAGCTCAGCTCCCCACCCATGCAGCAGCAATGGGGACGCTGAGGTCTGAGACCAAAATTCCTGTGTTTCTTCCAGCCCCAGCTGCTCCACTGCTATTTTTACCAGTGCTGGCTGGATGAAGCTGGCTCCTGCTACAGCCACACCTGCAGTCTGCTGTGCAGACAAACCCTGAGACACTCAAAGTGCAACAATATCTAAGCTGGGGAAAGAAACACACATGTAATTACTCTCCCACTCAAGTGAAAAAAACACCCTCTCTACCTAGAAATCAGACCTTGAAGCACAAGGTTTTTCAGTGTTTTACAGCCAGTTATCCTACATTGACTTATTATTCATATAAAATACAAAAAGCCAGACTGAATCAACATTTGTGACAAACAGAAGAAAAAAACCAGCCGCCTGTTACATTCCAAGGGTGCCATTAAATATTTGTGACTCAGCACAGTGGGTTTTAGCACTTAGTACCTTTCTTCTGTTGGCTCAGGCAAATGATACAGCATGCCCTTGGCCCACTCCTCTCTGAAGAGCAGCTCAGATCCTGCCTAATAGCAGGTTTTGAAGCAAGAAAAGCAGGTCATGGGTTTGCTGCTGCTGACCAATGCAACTCCCCAAAGGAATGAATAAAAGTTTAAAGTGCAGTAAGCCCACAGCTGTGATTTCTTGCAGCTAAGAGGATCAAAAAGGCCAGCTGATGATTGACTCCAGGTTTTCTGCTCAGAAACAATCACAGCCCATTCAGCTGGCAGACTATTTTTATCACTTGACAAAGCAGGTCTGGAGAGAAGCTGCTCTTTTTGAGTACTTCACCCCAGTATTGCAGCCAAGGAGTGTAGGAAGATCAGCTGAGCTCTTACCCACCCCTGCCACCAGGACATCTCCACTTCTGTCCTCTAGAGCTACAGCAGTTGTGTCTGCCAGCTCAAGCCCAGCCTTGCCTGCAGTGATCTGAGCTCATAACTCAGCACCTCATGCATAATGAATCCATGATCTTAACCCACTGCTACAGCCTCCAGCAAAGCTGCCACATTGGTTGACAGCATCCAAGTACAAAGGAAAAACCCCAAACTTCAGTTTTTCCTTTTCCATAGCACTGCTTGAACTTTGCTGTTCACAGAACAAAGTCTTTGCCAGGCTATTTCCCTCTGTTATAGCTCCAGATGTTTACTGCAAGCCACCTTCAAGGAGAAAGGATTTGCTTTCTTGATAATTCTACACTGTCCCTAACTTTTCATTTAGTGAGTGAATGGGGAGGGAATTCAGATAAAGCAAGAGCTAAGGAGGAGAAAGAAGATTCCAGATGGTAACAGGCACAAAGCAGCTTTTAAATAGTCTCTTTGGGAGAGAAGGGAACCTTAAATCTGATCTACTGCAAAGCTGCCTGGCCTGGCAGATGGGAGAATCACAGAGCAGGCCAGCACAGTGTCTGCAGGGCTCTGGATCTCTGGATAGCTTGGCTTACCTGTGTGGCCAGGCTGAGGACCTGCTGCACCAGCTCCTGTGTCTCAGAAGGCTTCTTCAGGAACAGCTTCACTATGGCGGTCAGGAGGGTGAGCTGCACCTGGGAGAGAGTAAAAATTCATCCATTCAACAATGTCTCACAAGTCTCCACATCCTTTCCTAAAATAAAACATAAGACTTCAGTTTCCTCACAGCATTACACTACTCTTTGCCAGTGAAGGTCAGTATCGTGAGACTCAGACCGCTGCCTCTTGCAAAAACACTTTCACAGACAAATCCCTGAGCAGCAGGCTGAGGTCTGTGTGATGTTGCTATGCACCCCATCACTATCTAAGTTCTGGTCCCCAGTACAGCCATTCCCACAAGAAATATACAACCTCTGGAACCCCCTTCAGTTCTGTCATGTCCTTCCAAGAAGGGAATTTCTGGAGATACAGACAACAAAGCAAAACTGCAGATTCCCAAGAGTTTTATTTTAGCCTAATATTGAAGCTTTTATTGACAGGTATTGTCTGACCACTGCAATAACATTTACTGTCCATCCCATAAACACTCTGCACGAAACACTACTGATAAAATGCACATTGCAACTTTACCTGAGTGCTTTCATCATGGAAACCCTCCAGGAAACTCTCCAGCAGCTCATCTGCATTGTCAATTCTTTCAGCATATTCACCCACTATCCAGATCATGGCAGCTCTGGCATCTGGCTCATCCAGGGAATCCAGGTTCTCACACAGAGTGGCAATGATGCTCTCATACCTAGTTTGTCAGAGTACAAATGATTACTGGGGTGAACTGGACTTGTTTTACTCCACTCCCGCCCAGATCATTCTGCAGAGAATCCTGCACTGAATTCATGTCTTGTATTTCTACACAACAAGCAGAATTTTCACTCAACTATTTTTTTTTCTCCCAAAGCTGAGCACTGAGATCTCTCAGGGTCTTTGCAGTTTAATCCATCAGCAAGACCACCCAGATGTGGAGATCAAGACAAATCTGTCTCCCTTTCTGTTTGCTAATGGGAACATTTGATCCAACAGCTCAAACCATGAGTCTGAATCAGATCCTGCAGCCTTGCTGGAGGCTTCAGCAACTTAACTCTAAACTGGGTACTACACTCCCCCCAGGGCTTTACTGTAAGCCAGACAATATCCCACACTAATTTAGTTTCCCCTATTCCCATGTGTGGGTATCCCCACAAACAGGGAATTTCTGAGACTAACAGCAGAAATTGCCAGGGAAGGCTGCAGATGTCCCATATTATTTTTCAGGTGATCATGAAGTCTCTGCTGGAAAACATTGCTGCAGTTCTGTGGCCGAGGAGACAAAACCTTACTGCAGAACCAAGAGAAGCTGAGTTCTGTCCAAGCCAGAGGAACACTTGGTGGGAAAAGCCAGCAGTGCTTTGTTCAGCACAACCTGACTGGATCCTGGACCACGGGAGCCATGAACTTTTGCAGCCCTGTATTAGAGACTTGTACACTCCATGGATTTCTAGAGGACATTAGCAAAACCAGAATAGCCTGACACTATAAACTTGGCCAAATTTTCCTTCTGGCATCCTCTGCAAGAACTTTACTGCCTTTTAATCCAGACTTCAATATGGAGTGGCGGGGAAGGAAAACCTTTCAATTCAAACTAATAACAAGCCAGGCTGACACCTCATCTAGAGCCAACACCAAACTAGGAGTGGGATCACTGCTTCCACCTTTGCTTCAGAGCCCTGCTAAGCTGAAGTTCTGCTCTATTCTGATGATGGCAGCCAAGTGCTTCAAAAAAACCCTGAGGCTGCTCCCACGTACTTGTTGGGGTACTTGCGGAAGATGTCCCTGATGACCACAATGGCCTCCTGCACCACGTAGTTGACCTTGGTCTGGATGAGGTCCAGCAGTGTGCTCACACAGCGCTCTGCAGATTGCTAGAGAGAGCAGAAAAACACACTTTAAAAAGCTGAAGAAACACTCCTGCTCCCACAGCACACACTGAGGAACATGGCATCTGTATGAGAAAAGGTCCAGAGGGGGAAAACAAGAGGACAAGAGCTACAAACTCTGTCCAGAAATGAACTACAGGGTAACAAAAGGTTGTTTGTGGGGATACCAGATGGCTCCAGCTCCTGTAGTAAGTAAGAGAAGCAACTGTGCCAGTAGAAAGTTGGGTCATCACACCAGAGACCTTGAGAACATCGCCTACACTGCTATTTTACCACCCTGGGGCTGATACAGGCCACTGAATGAGCTCTCTGGGGCTTCCCATGCCAGGCAATCAGAGCTGGGAGAGTTCTGACAGGGACTGCAGGAAAGTTTCTAGCAAAGCCAGAAGGCAGAAGAAAAGTGTTGTCAAAACCAGCAGCAAAAAGCAGCTCCCAGCGGCAACAGGTTCAGTATTTTTGGGGTGAGGTCACTAACACCACGTGAAATGTGCAGCTAAAAATAGAGATTCAGCTGCTCTGAGTGCAGCTTTCAGATTAATTAGTTCAATTCACAGGCACTGCAAGATAACAAGGACTGGACACTGTCACGCTCCAGGAACCAGGAGTGGAGTTGGAGGCAGACAATTCAGGGAGGTCTACTCCCAAACAGCACAGCGAGGCAGGACATCACAGGAGCAACCAACTTCAGCAGCAGAGAGTCTCAAATGAGGGCAGTGATTTGGTTATTAGCAGAGCACACATGAAGCCTCATTACACAGCTGGTGATTAATGTGAGAAGCAGACTGCTCCCGACACTGCCGAGGCAGTCGCCTTCGGAATACTCATAAAGGATTCGGGCTGGAGACAAACACTGTAGGGCACAAACAACAGCAATGTAGGTGGATTTTTCAATTCCAGTGTGTTAACAGCTCCCTCGACTTACAGAGCACTTAAAGGCTGGGCAGGAGGAGGAGGAGTGAAATGGCATTTTAGTCACAGGAATCAGTTTTGTGAGAATGGGCAAAAATCTCAAGGACAAACCTCACGAATTTGGGTCAGAGACTAAAAACCTTCTGGCAATTTCCTGCCCCTGTGGGTATCTCACACAGGGCTTGCCAGCACAAACAGACATGAGGATCAGCCAAAGGAGGAGATACCACAAACCCAGCACTTGCTCTGTCTTTGCAAACTGGCAGTAACTCATAAGATTCTCCCCTGAAAGTCACACCAAACAGAAAAAAATCCAACACAATTGGCAGCAGAGTGAGGAGAGGCATCACATAAAAATGGGTGATTGGTGTAGTATTTTTTTAATGATACCTCTCCCTCCTTAGCTCAGTATTATGGGTACTATAGCACTACAGGGGCAGTGAGTGGCAAGCTGACTGTGTCCTGCTCTGATCCCTTCTGCTGCACGAGGAATTTGAGGCTGTGACCTGGAAGACACTTCCACTTCATGGGGACTGACCATGGACCTGGCTCCACACACTGACTTGGCTCACAGTGGGAGCCCTGCTCAAAGTCCTTGCAAGACAGATGCTTCATCACCTCTTCATCTCAAAAACTTTCATCTGATATTTTAGCAAGTGATCTGATGGGGGTAAATCTGTCCCACATCCACTCTACAGAATCCACAGCACCAGTCACTGCTGGCAACCAGCAGTGCAGCCCTGTCAGAGCCTACAGCTAACAGAGCTTTAAGAGCTGTATAATTCAAGGAAAAGCAAATTAAAGCTTAGTTTTCTTTTCTTTAGACACTTTGAAGCATGATTTTTTCCAGGAAAAGCACAACATTCACTTTGAAATACACAGCAATGATTTTTAGCCAAAGAGTCCCTAGGAAAGTGAGCAGAGGTGGGCGCATGCCCAGAAGAGCAGTCCCTCTAACAAAACCAATCTCAGCTCACCCCATCCCTTGTAAACACACTGCTGTTTGAAGGTGGACATCCTTGGGGACAGCAGAGCTCTGCAAACTGATGAAAGAGTGTCCCAACTCGAACAGCTTTCAAGTTGGAGTGAGGAAGGACAAGCAACCAAAGTCAAAATTGCTTTGTTTTTCTGCAGAAACCAAATGAAAGCCCAGAAGATTACTGAAGTAGCACATATCACACTCAGCCATAAGCCCCAATGATTTCTAAGAACCAGCCTGCTGGCAGAGTCTCTTGGAAACAAGACAAATATCCCTGTAAGATGGCTCCTTCTGCTTCTCCTTTGCTCCAAAGGAATCCCTGTCTTTACTGCATCCACTTCATTTCCTTTTCCCACAGGAGTAGTGCTTGTTTCCTTAAAATCAGAGCACAGCACGATGGTTTCTTGTGATGCTGTCACTGGAGCAAACCAATTCACAAGGCAGACAAGTGTAGCTACACCAGAGTTTGCTGTAGATAAAGCCAAGCTAACTCTGAGCTCAGCTATCAATAACCCAGCCCTATCCATGCAAAATTATGATGTTCTGACATCTCTCAAAACAATGTGGCTGCTCAAGCCTGGGCAAAATCTTGTAACTCAGTGTGGGTGTTGGTTCCATATCCCAAACCAGCACTAGCAGCAAAGGGAACACCACATTTGCTTTGTGGTGCATCTCTCAGCAGACAAATTTATTTCTGTCCCACTCTCCTAGGAGTGACAATAGACAAAAGGTAGGATCCTTGAAGGCACAGCTGAGGTGCTCTGTGAATTCTCATTCATCAACAGCTCCCACTGGCTGTGTCCTGTGTCAAAAAGCAGATTTCTGAGCTTTGGGAACCTGCACAATGATGGCTGTGAGGATGTCCTCCCATTACTCATAACTCACAGTGTAAACAGCCTTTAGTAAACACAGATGCAGTGGGGACAGGGATTAACCTAGGGATGAGGACACTGTCATGAGTTGTTCTATATTTGCCCCCTTTAAATCTGGTTCTTGTCAGAGCAGGAAACAAATTTTATCCATAGCAGCATCTTCAATGGAGCAGTGCAAAAAATCAATGTTAAAATTACTAATGAGAGGCACAGTTACAATTAGAGGGTCACTGAAGCATTTTTACTAGTCCTTTGCTTATCAAATATGACTCTTGTGGTATCAGGGGTGGGGAAAAATGTGAGGGATGAGGGCAGAAAAGGGTAAAAACTTAAAAACACCTTGATGCTGCAGGAGGACACCACCCTCCATGTGCAACTAGGACAGACACAGGGCCAAATCCTAGTGAGAAAGTCCCTGCTGAGAACTAACACAAATTCTCACCCCACTCCCCAGCACAGCATTGCTACAAAAAGGGCTGTCACCAGCTCCTATTAAACTTCTCTGTAGCCCTTTTCCTTGCTCAGGGGGATTTTCTGAGGTTTACTGTCCCTGCTGTGGCTCCATCCAGACAAGCTCCTGCCTGGATGCAGCATGGAAGGAGTGCTCTGGTATTTTGAACTGCAGACATGAAATGCAAGCAGCAGCCCCTGCTCCACGGGGCCACCCTTCAAAAAAAGCCCCTGGCAGTGACAAACCTTTGAGAGCTGAAGGGAGGGAGAGCTGCACAAAAGGGCAGTTGGTTCTCTCCAGAGGACAGAAGCTGGTGCCCTCTGTGCACAGGCTTGCAGTAGTTTAGCTGAAACAAGAGAATCCTGTGCACTGACACCACACTAAGACAGGCATGATTAGGTTATTATTTAAATAATCTGCTGTCAGGCAATGCTCGTGGGAACACACTTGAGCAAAAGCTAAATGAGCTCAGCTGAAATTAGAGCACTTTACGTGACATTTTGCACTCAGTCATCAGTTTACTGAAAAGTACCAACACCACAGCATAAATCTTCCCTCTTTTCACAGCCTTTCTGAGCTCCTGACAGGCGTTTCAGATTCACTTACAGGGAAATTAACAGAGACATCACTAAAAAAACAATATTCTATTATGAGCACTTAGGTGGATGTTCCACTGGCAGAGGACATCTCAGACTTGTTTTGGATAACTGCAGAGGTTCCTGGGATCTTCTTTGCATAAGCACTGAGGCAAAGGAGAGCACACTCCAAATGAAGCCTCAAGTTATATGGATTTACGTAAGGAGAGTCACTCTGTTTGTATAAATTGTATTTAAGTGCCCCAAATCTCTGCAATTCTCTGCCTCTGTGTTGTGTTCTGCTGAAATGGAGGGGAGGGATGACACAGAATGCTTCATAATACTGAGTTTCTCTGTACAATCTCTTCTTCTTCCCCCTTCAAAAGGTCAGGCCACAGCTATTAAAGGAGTTGGATGGGTAATAGTCATTGTTCCACTAAAGCAAATGCAATAAGATATTCCATCAAGGATGAATGACTTGCCTTGCTCTGCCTGTAAGATGAGAGGAACACCCTACCCTCTCGTGATGTCCTCACAGCTCACACCCTCCTGTTCAGTGGTGCTCTGCCCAGAACCAGGATGTAGCCAGGCCACTTGAAGGCCACCACTGAAATCCCAGCAACATGAAAATGAGGTGGCAAAGCCCATCATTGTTTCTGAAGACAGGGAAGCCACAGAGAAGCTCCAGGATGAGATACTTGCCTCCACCTTGATGGCACAGCGGCCGATGGCTCGCACGGCCTTGCGCACGAAGTCCACGTCCACCTCGGTGGCATATTCCTTCAGCTCTGCCAGGACCTGTGGGGACACCACACCCATGTCAGCCCCTGGGGACACTCACAGAACAGCCCATCCTCACAGGTGATGCTGCCTGGACACCAGAAGATGAGCAGGATATTCTTTCACAGCTACCACTCACACCCAGCCAAACTCTGCCATCAGCCTCACCCTCCAGAGGCCACTGGTTTGGTTACACTGGTGTGTAATCTAAACTGGGGTGGGTGACAAAGCCAAAAAGTGGCCTGGTTTTGATTATTTTCAATTCCCCTGAACAAGAGCTGGGGAAAAATCAGCCCTGCCAAACTTAAAGGCTTGTATTCCTTCCTACACCGAAAAGACATTTGCTGCATGCAAAGCTCTCAGTAACAACCGATTCTGATCTCTCCTTTTCTGTGCTGAGATGAACCTTTGGATCCCTGGTGAATTCAAACAGAAGATGCAGAGGAGATCTGAGGACACTCTGGAACATCTCTACACAGATTAATAACAGCATGAAGATACTTCCCCTTGAAAAAATGAGGATTTATTATTTTGTCTCAGTGTTTTTGCTAATGGAAACCGATGAAGGGCTAAAATCAGGATCTGCTGGGATCTTAGAGACTTTTAAGTAAAAAGCTTTGTCTTAAATCACTTAGCTTACAAAAAATTATTTCAAGAAAAGACCACATGTAATTTATATTCCCTCAAAAGCTCCATTTATTTCAGTTTCTCATGCCAAACATGACATCAGGGATTTAATTGTGATGTCACAAATAGATGGTGAGGGAGAGGGGAGCAGCACAAAGCCAGACAGTGCTTTGAAAAATCTCTCATCCAAGCAAATTGCTCAGAAGAATGATAAGATAAAGAGGCCATGAAGGGCCAGACTGCAGACAGATAAATCTGCAAGGAGGAGACAGGACATCTGTGTTTTGAAGTTTTATTATTTCCTTGGATGATCTATGTTGCACTTGGAGCACCAGCCTTCAGCAGCTGATGCTTCCCAAACACTGCCCAAAGCCTGGGCTGGAACCATCCCTGTGCCTTGGCCCAGGATGGGCACAGGGATGGAGAATCTCCACCAGCAGCACAGGAGGATGTGGCTGGAATCTGCTCTCAGGTCTCATTCCAGGACATATTCCTGTTAAAGCTTGTGTTGTTTTATGAATGCCTCCTCAGAAACAGGAGAGATTCATTCATTAGTCTGCAGATCTCAGACTGCCCTCCAGACATCACTGCCTTTCATGCAAACAGCCCATATTATTGGAACATTATAAATTCAAATTGGTGTGGAGCCTACCAAAAGTACAGAGAAAATTCTGAGTATCTTCTCACAGAAACTGATTTTTAAAATATTTTCCATGCCCCCGGCACAAAAAGGGCAGGAATTACCTTGCTCAGTTCCAAAAACCATCAGAAGAGAGCTGAAGGAGCTGCTTCAAAATGTCACATTAAATGAAATTGCTCTGTGACAATTAGGATAGGACAATAATAGCACTAACCAGAGGCATTAATCATTCTGCATTAGTGTTAGGCCTCATGGCCAGGGAGGCACTCGAGAACACCTCCTCCAAGGAAGGGATCTGCATTAAACCAACATCAAATACAAGAAGAATCTACACTGTAAAGCAAATCTCAATTCAGTTCAGGTTTGTGCTAGTTCCACTCTGGAAGCAAGTAAAGCAAAAGCAGGATTTTTTTAGCTCTGAAGAGTGCCTGTGCAAGCGTTTTAACAATTTTACCAACTTGAAATTCACACTTCAATAATGTTTGGCCTTTCTGAATGCCTCCCTTACAGGCACACCCCTCTCACTTGAAACAAGCCTCTCATTCCAACCTCAGCACTGGCAGTGACTCATTTGACAGGAGCCATGAGTTCTCCTCCTGGAATTGTCATCTGTGAAACAAGATCCACCTCACGGTCACGCTATTAACATTTAAATGATGGGGGAAACTCCACCACCTCCCCTTAAAGAGCTGCACAGAGCACTCCAGCAGGCACAGGGATGCCTAAAAGCCAGGGTAACTCCAGGAGTAGCTGCAAACACCCTCACACAAGGAGCAGGGGAGGGTTTCCCCCTCCCAGAGCACTGCAGGAGTGGCCCAGCTGACCTGGGCAATGTTTGCTTGGGAGGCCAGGCGGATCATGATGTCCAGTTTCTCCAGTTTGACATAGATGGGGTCGTTGTATTTCACAAAGAACACTTTGATCTCCTGCTTCAGGATTTCAGGCCTGCAGGGAACATAATGTTGTGTCACTCAAGAGTGGTAAAAAAACCCAAACTATCGTAACAAAAGGCATGTTTTCTTTAGAAATACACCCAAATATCCACTGAGAAAACAGAATGGTGTCATTTTCTGGTTGACCAGAAAAGTCATGGACTCCCCATCCCTGGAAGTGTTCGAGACCAGGTTGGACAGAGCTCTCAGTAATTTGGAAGGTGGAACCTGCAGAGGAGGTTGGAACTGGATGATCTTTAAGGTGCCTTTCACCCAAACCATTTTCTGGCTGATTTTATGCCTAGGATGTGCAAACACCAATTTGAAGCAAGAAGTATGGATAAAAAGATTACTTAGATACAAAAATTCAAGTCTTTCTATGGCCACATCTCTGCTTCCTGTATTTGAGCTGCTGAACCAACCATGACAGCCAGTGAACAACACTATTTTCAGTGAAAGAATAACATCCTTATCTCAACAGAAAACCTATAAATTCATTTCCACTTTCACTTGCAAGATGCCAGTGCACAGTAACTCTGCCCTAATATAATCACAAAGTGCTATCCAAGCTATTTCACCTTTCCAGCAAGGATCAGCAGCAATAAAACACAAATGTTGGAGCAAACTGGAAGAAAAACCCCAGCCCACTGTACACCAGGATGGCACCAGCCTGCTGATTCTGTGCAGAACAGAGGAACACAGGCACAGTGAGATCCTGCAGGTCACTATGAACTGTTCCTGTTTGCCATTCTGATTTATAGAAAGCAATTCTGATTACTCATAAAGAGAAGGTGAAGAGAGGCAGGTAAAGAAACACTGCATGAAGCTGGTAACACAAGGATGCTGTAAAAGAAATCAGTTCAGGCTACCAGAGTCATGAGACTGTTTAACCTGGCTCTCAAGAGATCTGAGCCTGGATTAAAAGAAATTCTGTGCATGTGGCAATATCTGGAGGTCTGAGATAACCACATGGCCTTTGACAATACAGGAATAACACCCCCTTGAGCCTTTACCTCTTCTGCACAATCAAGTTGATGTTCCTCAGGGCAACATACTGAACTTCAGGCTCTCCAGACAGCAGGGTGACCAGAGGAGGGGCAAGTTTCTTCAGCAGCATGTTGTAATAGTCAGAGTCCTTGGGAAGGAGCTCCAGGAACTTCATCAGGACCTTCACTGCTGACAGCACCACGGCCGAGTTGGCGTGAGACAGCCGGGGGGTCACCCGCTCACAGATGCTGGGGACACAAGAAAGGGTTCAACTGGATTTCAGGATGCCAAATATTTCAAAATTAAATTTAGGAGATGGCACATAGCTGAAGAGAGCTTCTCAGACACTGCCTGGATTTGGTTTTGTTCACAGTGAATGAGCAAAGTCCTGTTTTCCTGAACACAGCAGGAAGCAAACAGGGACTTCTCTCACAGCTTCAAGTTTCTCTCCTGCCACAGTCAGCTCAGGAACAATTCCACACTTCCTGCTTTTTCCTGGTGGTATTCTCTATTTGTGTGATCTTGTCTGTCACTTACAAACATAACTTTAACAAAAACAGCTACTGGAAAAACACTTTAGCCTCCATATAACCATTCAGAGGCAATACATGCTTCTGGCTTGCTTGGGGGGTTGCTGTCATCTCAACAAAAAAAGATTTCTGTTCCTCTGAACACACAAGGAAACAGTGACCTAAATATCCTCCCAAATCTCAGCTTCACCACTTGCCATAATGGATCCTGTAATCAGACAGCATCCTAAACAGCCCATCCCAAAAAGAAAGGAAGTTTGGGTTCATATGGTCTTTCTTACAGCATCTGTCAAGTTTCTTCCCACTCCCTCCTGCATATTGCTAACCCAGAACAATTTTATTCCCATCTGTGCCTCCTGAAGTTTCTTTCCCTGCAAGATCTGCTTTCAGCCATGCTGGAAGGGAAGCAGCTCAGTGAAGAGCAGAGAAATCCAAGTCATGGCTGCCTCTGCCCAAGGTCACCTGCAGGGTTCCAGCTGCTCCCTCTCTCTGTGCCTCAGTTTCCCCACGCACAGGGGAGTGACACCAGCCTCTCCCAATGCTGTCGAAGTAAGGCAGGCTCCAAGAGATAAACCCCACAAAAAGGAGCAAAAGGAGTTCCTGCCCATGCAGTTGGATAAACCACTCTTCAGAGGAATTGCAGCAGAGGAACTGGGACATGTTCACAGATGTTCAGACCAGTGGTCACTGACAGAGCTGGGATAACACCAACCTCACACCCTGGAGATCTCTGCAGGTTTCTAGCACTCATTAAGAGCTGTTGCTGGCACAGAAACAGAACACAAGGGGAAAAAAAAAACACAGCAAGACTACTGGCAGGCTTCTTAGAAACAGTGCATTTTGTGCCTCAAAAAAAAAAAAAAAAGTCAGTGAAGAAACCCTTCAAATTCCAAATGGCCTGGCCAGGATTTTGCATGTGGGCTGGTGATCCTTCCTCCCCCTCCATCCCCACATCAGCTGCATTAAATACATCATTTCAGAGTCTCCCTGTTCCAAGTTACTTTTCTGGCTGAATCCTTGTTTTCTTAGGAACACAATCTGGCTTTTTGTGATTCTGGAGACAGATAAGGAAGAGGCTTGAAGTGCACAAACTAACGGCCCACTACCCAAACCCTAAAGTCTTTCTATTCAGGTTTAGTCATTGCAGTTAAAGGTAAAATTACAAAGGTGAATTTGGAGCAATAAGAAAAATAATTTCTTACCTTTATTTTCACTTCTGTGATATCACAGACTGGTTTTCAGTTGGAAAATATTCCAGTCTCAGACCTGTAGTACTTTGGAAACCCACAAACCCATAAAGGCTTCTTGCCTCTCAAAGCAGCAAAACCAAACAGGAAAGTTCTGCTTTAAACCAGAAAATCCTCCAAACAGTGCTTTCACTGTTATAGGTTTGGCGTTGGGCTGATCCCTTCTTAGTAGTGCCAGTTCCCACAAGAACCAGTCTTTTGAATAGAAAAAAAAATATTAAAAAAAGATAAACAGAGAAAATGGCTCTGCAGAGGGAAAGGGCAGGTTTCCAGCATCAGCTCCAACTACCAAAAGTAGCTTTGCTTTTAAATCTAGTTTATCAAGTCTTATTTGTGCTGCCACAGTGCCCTGTTACCAGAAATCCTTTCAGAGCTGTAACACCCCCAGCAGCCCCCAAGCGCCACCAAAAAGCCACCGCACCTCTGAGCCTCCCGGTCATCCTTGGGGTTGTAGTTGGACAGACAGTCCAGGATGAAGATCTGCCCCCACTCTGTGCACTCATTTAAAGCTGTCAGGAGCTTGTTGATGTTCTGAGGGTTCAGATCCAGCAGGTTGCTGTTGGGGTGGGACTCACTGATCTCCGACAGGGCGGCCACGGCGTTCGCTACCACCTGGGGGGAGAAGAGTTCCTTGTTAGCAGAGCATGAGGGGCTTGGCAGGGATTGACCCAAGGCTGGGGACACATGGAGAGCAAACTGGAGGTCTGTCAGCTGCCACATCAGTTATCTGATCTTGTATTTTGAGTCCAAGATCCCCCTAATTAGGGTTTTTTTCTTTTTCAAAGCCCTGTCCCAGGGTTTGAAAGAAAAGTGGAACTTGCAGCTTGGTCTTGAATTTCTCACCAGAGGGTCAGTGCACTGCCTAACACCAGGCTTAGCACACTGAAAGAAGCTGCTGCCAAGAGCATGAGACCTGGTGCCCAAGGTCTCTTAAAGATTTCTAATCTAATTAACTCTTAAAACATACCATATTTACAATTTTGTACCAATCATTACTACTAATTCTAGACATGCAATTTTCTACATCACCTACATTCTACCCATGTCTTTGTGCCACCATCACAGCAGAAGATGGAGTAGAAGAAGAACTTAAGACACCAGCCAAAATTCTCCATCTTGCCTCTATCTACTTCCATTCTAAAAACCCAAAACTACAACTTTTCACCCTGTGACAAACTAAACTACTATCTAATTTAAATTTCAGTTGTTCTCATTTCATCCCTAAGTGTTGGCAGTTTTTCCCATGGACTAAGGTCAAAGGCAATGCTTTCCTTCGGTCCCAGCAAGGGTCCCAGACCCCTCAGGGCAATTCCAGGGGTTTTCCCTGTGCCCTGGACTCCAACAATCTGAGCCTTCTGGGATGCAGCACAACCTCACAACCAACCTGCAGAGCCCAAAGTTTCACTGGGAGGAACAGGGACATCACAAGAGGCTTTGCTGTGGAAGGAGCTGGAGATGGCATCCACCACCTTGCCTCCCTGCAGGCTCCACATCCTCCCCCAGCTCCAGGGCAGCTCCAGGGCATGAGCTTTACAGTCAAGGTGCCCAAACCTCCAGCTGCCCTATTTATTCAGGAATGTGTGCCTCTTGCCCAATTTCCCCATGGCACGTGGCTTAACAGTGATCCAGAAATGAGCTGGCAGGTGCCTGGCAGCCTCCAGCTCTGCAGCAGCACTGGCAGGTCACACACAGTTTGAGAGCAAACAAACAATTTCCCTAAAATGGGCAACTCCTGCTAAATTTTTAATAACCCATATTTCAATTTCAGTCTCCAGAACATCCTTTTGCTTTATGGAGCCATGGTAAAGCAAGCACTCCAGCACAATATGCCTGAAAATACCCTTGTTGCATTTAGGACTATATAAGGTCCTCTCTTTCCTAAGTACAGATGAAAGGAGGTCCAGGGCCCAGCTTGACACAAACAGAAGTGGGAGTGCAGCATAAATTTCTAACTTTTAGTTCCATACTCAAATTCAACAGTTATTCCAACAGATTCCACAGGAAGATTTTTTTTTTTAATAGAAGAGTTGCAGAATATAGAGACAAAATACTAAATCTGCAGATGAGACTAAAGTCTTATTTGTTTAACTAGCAGAAAAAGGGATTTAAGCTGAGTTTGACACACAAAACTGAAATCCCTATGAAAAGGCATTTTCAGGACATTTTACAATGGACATCATGTCCAGCCCAACTCCCAGTGAATACCTGCTCAAATGAAGATTTATAGTGTTATTTTCTCTGAGATTAAGGCAAAGAAACCTCTTATCTAAAATCATCTGATTGTCTGGATGACTAAAGATGCTTTTGATGCAGTACAATGAAAACAAGAACAGCACAACCAGAACTTTCCCTGCCTTGTTCCCATCCCTGCTTGTCATTAAACCAATATATTCCAAAGCCATTGCACAGGCACAGTAATGTTGATTGTTCTGCATTTCACACCTAGAGGTCAGAGATAGGATTTTGATCCAAGATTTTATGAATTTCATTAGTTGAATGAGCCTTCTGTCATCAAAATCATTAGTAATCAGTGCTGCTGTCTTCTTGTACTGTTTTAATGAGGAACTTATTAAGATAGGCTACTTATTCTCCTCATTATTTAATTTGCCTAATTCCTGAATGGTTAATGTGACACAGCATAAAACTTAAATAAAAGATTTTTAATATCGCTGTATTTTTGAAGTTTACCAGTGAAGAAAAATCACAAAAGCCACTGGAAAGTTCAAAGCCCCTATGAAAAAGCACTTATAAAATGAAACTACTTTGGGAAAAAAATTTGAATTGAGAAAAAAATTTACAGAGCCAAAGCATCAGAGAAAGGGACCTGTCAGTTGTACTGAGGGACAGGAGCTCTGGCAAATGCACTCACACTGCCAGGCACTTTGTTGCAGTAATTGATAAATTAGTAACTAATAGAGAATTTTAGACTAGAACTGAGACTGGAGATGAACTCCAAAATCACTGAGCCCAACCATTAACCCAAGCACTGCCAAGCCCACCACTAAATGATGTCCCCACGTGCCATATTCAGATGGTTTTGGGCACTCTCAGGATACCCTAAACCCTGGGGCAAGGACAAGTCAAAGCAGCTGTGGTTTTGTTTCCTTGGAGTCTATCCCTGTGTTTGCCACAGGCAAAGGATGCACAGAAATGCTGCTCCCATGGGTGGAGAACAGCAGCCCCAACCCAGAGACCAAACTGTGAATGAGCTTTTGCTCTCAGGAGCTCAGGAAATGCAAGTGTCCAGCTCAAAGCTGAGGATGGGACACCACATGGCAATCCACTCCCAGTTCCATACAAAGCATCCATGAGGAAGTGGCAGAAGGCCAGATGGACTCAGGAACATGGGCTGTGGTCTCCTTGAGTGTTAGAAAAAGGACTGGGAGGGGCTGTCAAATGCCTGGTGGCAGCTCATGCCTCAGAAGAGGTGGGACCTACAATCTACAGTCCCCAGTTAAAGCTGGTCCTCACCTCCCACCTCAGCACCACAGTGATAAGGAGATAAATGAAGCAAAAAGGCATCAGGGAAAGGGTGGGGAATAAATTCAAACTTTAAGCAATATTTATTACAAAAAAAAGACTTGCTGGCGATTTGCACTGAACATATTGACGTGTTATGGTCTTGTGCTATGCCAACAAAAACAATCAGCATCTTCAAGGCTTTTCACACAGCCCCAGCACAGCTGAAAGGCAAGCAGCTCTCAGGAAACAGTTCAACACAAACACTGGCTGGAGCACACACGTTCACCTCTTCCCTGGCACTGCCACTGCCTCAGTCAGGAGCAGGAACACAGAGAGCACAAGCCAGCACTGCACAATTCCAGCACACAACTCCTGCTCTGCCAACTGCTCCCGCCAAGTGAGAGGTCAGCTCAAGGACTGAGGCATCCCCCACTAAGAGTTATCACTCAGGTATGGCAAAATGTCCATGAAGACCCATTCAACACCAATTCCTGTGTTACACCACCTGCTAATCCAGTGTGTGCTTTGGCACTCATGGATGTGCCACTGGGAATATTTAGAAAGATGGTTTTTGGCCAAAAAAATAAAAAAACCTGCAACATCAAAGCTGAACCTTAAGTCTTCAGCTCTGTTGACACTTTCTCCTTAACACAGCAACACAAGATCATGAAGTCCAACTATACTGAACAGCAAGAACAAAGTGATAAGTCACAAGAAGTTATTTTCTCTTTAAAATAAAAGATGATGGAATTGCTGGGGGGCATAAAAGTAAGCTAAAGCTTTACAAATGTTATAGGACCAAGGAAATAGACAAGTTTTTATTTTCTACATCCAAGCTCTATTCAATTCCAAGGAATTAGACAGGCTGATGGAAAAAAAAAATCCCCTAAGTTCCTTTAGCAAACAAAGTATTCTCTGCTTTTTAAAACATGCCCCACATTTATTTTGATGAGAAACCAATCAGTTGTATGATTTATCCCATAGATTGGAAGACGCAGATTTAAAGTACATAAAACTAACAGCTGGTGTAGTCTTGAGTTCTCAAAAATAAAGAAAAAATGGAAGTCAACCCAGCAGCCACAGATCTGTGAGCCTAACCAGCTAATGAACAGGAAAAATAAAGCTTGAAATTCCATGTTAATTCCACTGCAAAATGCCTCATTTGATTCGCAATTAAGAACACCAACTTTAAGCTAAGAGCTACCAAATTATAATCTGCCTAAAAATCCCCCAGAAAATAAAAATGCAGAGCAGATTGAAGAATTAATAATAATTAATAACAATAACAGGTCCCTGGCTTGCTGATGTAAATCAGTTCACCCTGGGAACACGATGACATTATTCAAATGCAGCCACAGCAACATCCCTTTGGAGCAGGGATGAGCCGAATGACAATAAACCTCCTTTTGCCTGGAATTTCCCAATAAAATTTAGGCTCTTGGAGAAGCTCGGGATGAGGATAACTAAAATCTCCCAGGCTCTTATTAAAAAAATAAAAAACAACAAAAACAAGCCCAAACTTCTACACTTAGAGCTACATCAGAGCTTTAACAAGAACCCAACAGTTTTAAATCCACCTCCAGACAAACTCCCTCTGCAGCCACAGAGACCAGACCCGACCTCTCGGGAAGCTGCAGAGGTAGGAGCACTGTGATTTCCAAGTGATTCCTTCTGGCAGCTCAAAACCTTCAGCTCAGAGCAAATGGTATAAAACAGCACCAGGGAGGGAAGGGGGTGGCTGAAAACCTGCGTGTCTGCCTGGCAGCCCACACGGAGAAGCTTTGCAGGGGCTGGGGGGACAGGAGGGAAGCTCGGCACATCCAGAATGCCAACCAGCCAAAGGAATCAGATTATTTCCCTAGCATCCCAAGCTAATTGGAAATTAAACCAAGTGTGTAATGGAGTTAATGAAATACAACGTTCTGCTGCTTGAAACACGAACCTCTGGCTTGCCACGCCATTAAAGTGAAGAGAAAATGAAGAAAAGGAGGAAAATTAAGGGGCTTGGAGAAGATGCTGAGGAAAGGCAGAGTTCCCTCCACAGCTGGAGGCTCCTGCCCTCAAGGGAGCCAGGCTCCAGGAGATGTTTCTGAGAATGGAGAGGTGCTGATGTTTCAAAGAGCACTCTGGGCTTGCAGGGTACATCAGTGTCATTCAGCACACACTCCCAGGTGGGAGATTCAGAGCACCCATGGATGGGTGTTTCACAGGGCCACTCATTTTTATGACCACACTGTATCAGAAGGTCCCTAACAGGTGCTGCTCTCCAGACAACACCACCCCTCATCCTGCTCACACCATAACTTTCATCTTCAAGCCCTCCTTACTTTGCTTCCCCAGAAACAGCTCAGGAATCATTAACATTTCTCACTTTACAAAAGTAAATCATCCCTGTGAGAGTTGTTCAGAGAAGCTGTGGCTGCCCCATCCCTGGAGATGCTGAATGGGGCTTGGAGCAACATGGGGTGGTGGAAGGTGTCCCTGACCATGGCAAGGGATGGAGCAAACTGAGTATTAAGGTCCCTTCCAACCCAAACCCTTCTGTGATTCAGTGATTCTATGAAAAGCCTCAACCATGCAAGTCAGACAGCCCTCATGAGCTTCTCACACTGTCAATGCTTGTTTGTATGTATAGATATAAATTAAAGCTCTGAGAGACTCACACATTCCCAGCTCCTGATCACATCCCAAAAACTGCCTGGGTGGGGAGGACCTCCTGGCTTGCTTTTTGCAAGTGGGCTGAATTTTTATGGAGGTGGCAATGGAAGGGAAGTTAAGTGTTATACTTCCCACAGTGTGCTTGCCCTAACTCGGTTTTGCACTTCCCTGCAGAAAAAATGGCACTTTGTGGCAGACTGGAACATCACTCCTGCTCTCATATCTTTGCAAAAATCAGGATGTGTGAGCTGTGAGGCAGGAAAACAAGCCTCCTCCAACTGTTGAAACTCTTGTGGTAGGTGGGCAAGAAGCTGCTCAGGGATGGCTCCATCACAAGGGGCTTCTCCTTGGCACAGCTGAGCCCTCAGTGCAGGAAATTAAACCCCATGGCAGGACACAGAGGGTCTGCAACTGCCTAATCTCCTTCCAAAAATCACTGTGGTGTGATCCCAGTCTGGATCAGGCACCTATCACACACATCAGAAAGGTTTTGCTTTGTTTTTTTGCTATTTTCCTTGCAGAGGTTCTCGCTGGCACCATCCAGTGGCAAATGGGCTGTCTCCTGATCTGAGCTGAGAAAAAAAGCACCAGCTAAGCACCAAATTCCTGACAGAGCCCTAAAAAGGGGGGTGCAGAGTTACAAAACATCACAACCACAACATTATCTGACAAATGGTACTTGTCAATAGCTACAAGTGTCTGTTCCAGCGAAAAATAACGTGTAGACACATGTCAACAAAATTCCCAGCACACTGATTGATGTTAGAGATCCTGGGATGATCTGTTCAGCAAGACTAATGCTTTGGAAATTAGGCACATACTGGTGGTTGTAATTGGAAGGAGACAAGTCTCTGATGGATGAATTTGTCAATTAAGCTTTATAAATGAGGGGTGTGGGAAGACAAACTCTGGAGCCATGGAATTTCACAAATTATCAAAACTCCTTGCCTCTCTGCCAGTGCTGAAAGCACAGGGAAAAAGCACAGCTTTGAGGGAAGATGCTCAAGACCTGTATCCTTCACACCAAAACCAACCAACCAACAAACCAAGCGCCACATGCATGCTTGAAATTCCCTTGAAGACTCCTTTAGGATGACAAGCTGTAGAAAATACCTGCTCAGCAAGGGAGAATCCTCTGCAGGAGCTCATTCCAAAGCCAAAGCTGGTTTCCCCAGCAGAACGAGGGGTCAGAGTGGGAAACCAGAAGCTGTGCCACCAGTCACAGGTGGCAGCTCTCCCTTTTTCCCTTCTTTAAGTCTTTCCCTGCTGCAACACACACAGCTGGTTTGTGCTCTGCCAGGCAATCTCCCACATTTCCTCTCTCTACCATCCCACCACACATGAACACAGCCACTGTTTAGACAGGCTCCTCCATAGCTTCTCCCCATCTCTTTCCCACAGTTTGTTGCTGCTTTTGGCTGCACAGTTTACCAAAAGTGTTGCTTTTCCTCCTAAGCAGCCTCACGTAAACAGCAGAACCCATTAGAGAGCTCCAAAGTGCCACCACCACTCTTCAACAGCCCCAAGCAACGTTCTCTCATTCACTGCAACATATCCATCACTGGGTAAAAGAAATTCTGCCCACAAATGCCATCAAGTGTCTCCCAGAAGGAAATATTATCTCTACTTGCAGCACAAATATTATTTAAAAACCCCAAACCACACACAGGACCAATTCAGACGTGGTTGGAGGACTTCAAGATCCAGCCTGCATCTGCAGTGGTTGGCTTGGAAAGAAGAGGGGTATTTTTTGCCCACAGGACAGAAAGATTATCCTGGAGCAGCCCCAGGCTGGTGAGATGCTGCAGAGCCCACAGCTCCCAGAAATATTCAGCTCCATACTGGTATGTGGATTTTCAAGTCCTTACAACCTTCATGGGCAGGAATAATGAATTCATCCAGCAGTGACAGCTCACTCCTCCCACCACAAAAAAAAACCAGCTGCAGAGGGAAAAACACAGGGCTGGGAGAGTCCCCACGAGGAACAAGTGATCTCCTGTGCCCAGGGAGAAAGTAGTGCTCCACTCTCTGTTGGATAAAAAATTCCTACATCCCTGACTGCCTCCTTCAAAGTCCTTTTGGGACTCAGGGGATCACCAGTTTCTCAGCAAGGGGTTCTTTTCTCAGCTTTACTACACAGAGAGGGATAAAATTCCTGCAGAGGACAGGCCCAGGAGGGAAAAGCTCTTTTTGTTTCTGAACAGGCTCATTCCTCAGGACATCATCTCGGAGACATTCTGCTTGCCAGCTAGTAGGAAAAATAAAAGGAAGACCATCTTCCTTCATAGGGTCATCCAGGAAGCTCCCACACACTCTCTGAAGTTCTGGAAGAGAAGGAACCCACATCCCTTGCAGGCACAACAGGAGAGACAGGAGAATACTCTGATTTATCTCTACAGGTTTTTAGTCTCTTCTGTGAGCTGTGGAAACTCAGTACTGCTGGAGGGAATTGGGATTAGATCAAGCTGGACCCCACCACCTCCAGCTGTCAGATCTCAGATGCCTTTCTCAGTGTGGTTAATGCTAAAGGCAAAAAAACTCCCAGGTACAAGAGAGTTTAATTACATCCCACACACTTAGAGCATTTACTAATCAGTTCTGTGATCTCAGGTTACTCTGTGCTGAGTCACAACAGTGCTCCTCCTAATAAATTGTGATGTAGAGGGTGTAAAACACAGCACAAAAAGTCTGCACAGTCCACAAAAAACACAGGAGCAGAACAGCCACACCTGAAAAACCTTGGATCCAGCATGAGGAAGGAGAAATGCTACAGGAAGGAATTAAAAATGGAATATAACCTAGAAAATAACAGGGAGAAGGTGACATCAGTTAACTTAAGCCATGTGGATAACAGAAAGACTGGCAAGGAATCTATTCCATGGGTTAAAAGTTACCTTAGAAGGTCAAGGATTGAAAATACTCAGAGAGAAAGGTTGTTCCATTCAAATACTGAAAGACCAGTAAGGCTTTAGATAGATTTCCTCTCATGTTTTTCTGCTAATATTTACATTCCTGAAGAAAACCAAGTGCAGGGATAAAAAACCAGGAGGGAAGCAGTTACAAAATAAAGTGCCTAAAGATAGTCAGCTTTCCTTCTGCTTTCAGCTGCTGCCATCTCGTGGTCTGCTCTCCCTCTCCTGGGCTCAGCACTTCCAGTGCTCCAAGGAGGAGCAATCATTGCATGGGATCCACAAAGGAACAAGACAGCAGCAGGAAAAAAAATACTAAAAGGTTTTTCCATGACTTCAGAGAACCTCTGGCCACTAGGAAGTGTGAAATATTCCCACCTCTGTCCCCTCACTGCTACCTGCTGCTGGGTGTGAACAGTGCTCTGCAGTAACAGAGTGCACAGAAATCTCATTTTAGAGCCATATTTTTGCTAGAACATGAGGATTGTGGGAGAACAGGCTTCTGAGTTGCATTATACCCAGGTCACCAGCAAGAGAGGTGCAGAGGACTGAGCAAGTGCAGCAGCCCAAGGCAGCCAACTTTATATTCCTCCAGTCCTGCTTCTGCTGAGCTTCATGTGCAGAAATGCAGGGTGAAAAAAGGAGGATTTGCCTTAAGACAGCTCTGGGAAGAAATGAGGGCTCCCTCTACAGAAGGATCCTCTTCAGCAGGATCCCAGCTGACAAAGGGCAGCCACAGGCACTTCTGACCCATCTGCAAAATGAGATTAAAGATTCCTTCACTATCAAATTTCTGCAGGGCAACTGAACTGTGCCCCTGGAAAGAGTTTTGGGCCATGGCCTGCACAAGACATGTCAGATAACTCTGCTGCCATGTCAAAAGCCACCAGCCCACCTGGTACCTCACCAGATACATCCATATCAATATATCTGCAATTAGAAATTTGAATTAATTCACCCAGGGGATGCACCTGCACAAAAGATCATTTCATGTGAGCTAAGGCCACAGCCTGACAAACAAAAAACCCAGATAAAGGGGAAAGAACCTTGACTGTGCACCTACAGTACCTCAGTGCCCTGAACATCCCCAAGGGCTGCTGGTTTATTAACACAGAATAACGCCCCTACTCCAAAAATACAAGAAAAAAAGAGAACAAACCCAAAATGTTTCTGACAAGGTCACCTCCACCTCAGTCAGACATCCTTATGAGGAAGGTGATCTGAGCCCAGAGAAATCTGCACCCTGATCTCTGCACAATTATGAGGCAATTAGGGAGCCACAGATGGAGATGTTCCTCTACCAACACCCAGCTAAAATGCTTAGAGCTTGCTCATGTGCTAGAGGCAACCAATTACAAAGCCATAATAAAACCCTTCTTGAAGACTATTTTTCAGCTGCAGCCTTTTTTAGCTCCTGCTCAAAATCCTCATTTCTCAGAAGAGAGAACAAGTGTGGATTTCCCATCTCAAAAATTCTGCTTCATTAAGTGTCTAATGTTGCTCATTTCCACAAGCCATCAAAAGAGGAGAAACATTTATAATATAAATATGAATGAGCCTGGCTAACAGGTTGCAATGATTGAGATGCACCATTTACAGAGGAACAGGCCATCAGAATAGATCCATCTGTACCATTCCTTCCAGCAACCTTTCTTTTGATAGCCAATACTGATACACACATTTTATTTAAAAAGACCTTCCAGGCAGGAACTGCATTCCAAGGAAAAACACCTCAATAAATATCAACTTGCACACAAATATGACTTTTCTGGCAAACAAAATTCAAGGTCATCAGGAAGTCTCACATGGACAAAGCAGCAATGAAATGGATGGTTTGACCAGGAAGATGAACCTTAATTAGAGGTGGATAACTCCTGTGTTTTTGAGGGAACCACTGTGCCACAAAGGCACGAATTTCAAAGAGGATCAACTTAATTAAAAGGAACATCCTTTTCTACTAAAATTGTAACCAGATTAAATATTATATTAAACCAGCAGCTGTTAAGAGCCTAAAGCCTTTGATAAAATCTCTCCCCATGCACCCTTAAAAAGCAACAATATTACACCTCATCTACAGTAAAACTTGGGAAAGCAGCACACAGAACACAGCTACAGGAGCATCTCAAACTCTGCAGATGTGAAAACACACCCCAGGCCTCTCCTCCATCACCACCACTCCCCCAAATTGCATTTTCCTGCTCTGAATGCTCAGTTTGGGAAAGAGCAGGTGAGTACAACATGAGGGAGGTACTGTGACCCTGCACAGCTCAGAAGAGCTGTCCCAGCCCCCCCTCATCACCACCAAGGAGCTCAGGAGTTTTCCTGATGTTTTATGAGGAAGGCCTGTGCTGCTTTAGGAGCTTTATTTAGCAAATGGAGCACACACTGCCCTTTGGTATTTTTCCTCTTCTCACCATTCACTGAAGCCTATATTAAGTTAATGCACTTTTTAAATACATATCTGTGCTCTCCTGTCAGCCAATGGTTCATTTACCAAACCACTGAGCCCCACAGAGACCAACAAACACAAAGGGTAAAGCAAACCCTTGTTATTTCTCCTCAAGTACCACATCTTTTCAGCCAGAGCACTTCACCTCATATCTTTGTGGCTGAAATCAGAACAAAATCAGAGCTGGAACCAAGGCTGGGAGAAGAGGAGGTTCTGTCCCTGACCTTCACTGCTGCTGAAAACCAGGGCCAGCACTGAAGTGGAACTAAAGAAGCCCAAGCAAGTCCCCTCAGAGGCTGCAAGGCACACCCTCCACATTGAATTGGAACAGCAGGTGCTTCTCTACAGGCTGCCTAGACAAAGAAAACATCTTCAAGTAGTCATCAATATTCACACAGAAGCCTGGCATAAGAAAAAAAAAAATCAGGGAGGCAGATAAAAAGAGCAACTTGCAGAAGAGCTGGATATCAGAGAAAAGAGGTGTCTGTATCTCCTGAGAGACACCATCACTCAGACTGCTGCCTGTGACTGTCAGACACCTCGAGTTTCACTGTCTCTGGAAAGTCTTCCAAAGAGCACTCAGCAGCCTTCACTCTCCTGCTAAAGGGGATGGCACTTATCACCTGCACTTGGTTTATCTCTGGTGCCCAAAAATTACAGCAGGACAAAAATTCTGTGGTTTGACTCATGCACCACAGAAAGAGCTGTTAAACCTGCCCTAATAATGTGAAACTATTTCTTTAACTAGACTCCATTCTCTAGAAGAGCTAAAAAAAGCAGGAGTCACATTCCTAAACTCTGAGTTAAACTGAGCTGCAGAAGTTTTCTTCCCTGCTAAGGGTCAGGATGATATTGGTATGCTCCCTGGATTCCAGCAGGAAACAGTATGGAATGAAAGGATGATGCAGTGGGGCACTTCAAATCCTTGGCCAGCACCTTTTAGTCACATAATAATAGCAGGAGACACCTGGCTTGGAAGTGGACCCTTCATCAAGCATAATTAAATGCTGATTTAGTAGGTAATTTACTCCTGTGAAATTCTTGGTCATGATCTCCACCTCTCCTCCGACAACTCATTCAACTTTATTAAAAGCATTAGCATTGATTTTCTCCACTCATTAGAAGCCAGTGGATTTATCTGCATTAGCAAATGAATTCATCCAAACTCTTATTCCAAGAAGAGCCAAAGCCTGCAGAAAGGCAAGAGCTACAAGCTGTCACCAAGGCAGCAGCATCACAGAATCACAGGATGTGTAGGTTGGAAGAGACCTTCAAGATCATCAAGTCCAACCCAGCCCTAACCCTCAACTAGATCATGGCACCAAGTGCCACATCCAGTCTCTTTTTAAACACATCCAGGGGTGGTGACTCCACCACCTCCCCGGGCAAACTATTCCAGTATTTAATCACTCTTTCTGTGAAAAGCTTCTTCCTAATATCCAACCTGTATTTCCCCTGACACAGCTTAAGACTGTGTCCTCTCGTTCTGTCAGCTGCTGCCTGGAGAAAGAGACCAACCCCCAGCTGTCTACAACCACCCTTCAGGAAGTTATAGACAGTGATTAGGTCACCTCTGAGTCTCCTTATCTCCAGGCTAAACAACCCCAGGATTTCACATATTTCTTGTTCTTCTGGAAGTTACAAGAACAAGGAAGCTACACTTTCGCAGCATCCAAGACGGGCAAAAACCCAAACAGATCAAACAACAAAGAAGTTTTCTGAGGCAACAAGTGTTCTACAAACAACAAAACCACCCCAGTGCAGCAGCTGCAGCGAAGAACTGGGGAAGAAATGACACAAACTCAAGCAACATGCTGGGGATACCTTACCATGGGATTGGAGTCTGCAATCAGGTCCCGCAGAGAATCCAGGAACCCTTGGTCCTCCACCATCTGGGCGTTGATGTCGTGCAGCTTGGCCACGCAGACAGCAGCAGTTTTCCTGACGTAGGGGTCCTCATCCTTGAGGCACTTGCGCAGGGGCTCGCACAGGTACTCGGTGATCTTGTCCACGCGGATGCAGCCCATGGTGCGCACGGCCAGGGCGCGGATCAGGGGGTTGGGGTCCTCGCAGTCCTGCACCAAAACACAGACACATCAGCACCAGCAGACAGAGCCAGGCTGCTCGGGGAGTCTCTCATGCTATTAAAGGAATTTCTAACTGCCCTTCCCTGGAAAAAGTGAAGATTAAAGATAGGCCAGGTGTAAAGAAGGCTTCTCCCCCATGGACCCTCGCAGACATTGTGCAATCTTCTCTCTGGGTTTGGCAAGTCCATCACCCACCCCACAGCATCCCCTTTCCCTGTTTCCCCATTGGCTCTGGGGCTTGGTGTCCTGTTCCTCTCTTCCCTACTGCTGCCCTCACAGCTTTCTTGCTTGCGAGTGTTTGAAATCTTGCAGTGCTGTTCTCATGCAGCTTCAAGAAAACAATGTATATTTTTAACATTTATCTATTGTTTACATTTTTCTCCTCTGGGAGGAGAAATGTGATGGATGGTGATGTTCACCATCCAGGTCGAAGAGGTGACAACCTGTGTAGCCAATCTCTTGACCTCTGTACAAATGTATATAAGTATTGGAGTCAGATAATTAAAAAAAGGAGAGAAGTTTTCCCTTGACCTGCTGCATCTGCCTCGTTCTTCGGGTCGCTCTGAAACTGGCATCACCCTATGGCCACCTGCCCCCTGTGCCAACCACAAACCTGAGCCCCTATATAACTGAGAAAAACCACATGTTCTCTCTCTCTAGCTCCAGATTCACCTTCAGCACACTGGAATAAACGCTTGCTGGGAACTGCTTTGGGCTGGGAGCCTTCTGCCTCCCTTGCTGAGCCAGCCTTGTAACGTGTGGGGCTGTGTGAGCTTGGATTGCTGCCTGAGCAGCTCTCAAGCAGTTTCTCTACTGGAGAAGCTGACTGGGATCTAGAAGGGCCATGGCTGTACTCTGAAAAGACACTGTTACAGCTGCTCTCCCTGCAGCAGCATCTCTCTGATTACATGCTAAGAGCCAGGCAGTTAGTTCAGATCAAGGATAAAAGGGCATGTTGCTAGTGTTGGGAAAGATGGGACAGGAAAAGCTTAAAAATATGATTGCCTAGCAAAAGATACTGAGAATATAAAACATATGAATGAAATAGAAATGAAAGCTAGCTTTGAGATGTGATCATGGCAGACAGGAAGACGGTGATTGTAACAAACAATGGCACACTAAGGGACCCAAGGGTGTAGCCCCACTCCACCTTGCCAAGGTATCAGGGAAAAAATAGATAAGAAAATAGTCTTTAGAGTTTAGAATGCAGAGTGATATGGTAATACAGCAGTTCTTATAGGCTGTGTGCAAAGTCTGCGTGTTTTGTATCTCGGGCGGGTTGGTCACTGTAAATTAGAATATGCAACACATAAGGAGATAAAATGTATTGTAACAAGGTTCTCACCACTTTCTTACTTTACCTCTCTTACCTGGCCCACCTCTTATCTCTGACCTCACTGCTCTTACCTCACCTCACTTATCCCTACTCTCTCTCTCTCTCACTAAAACTTCCCCTCAGCCCAGGCTGGTGGCTGAAGGCAAAAGGCCCTTCTTACCCACCACCCTTGCACTAAAAGCCCGTGTTCTCTCAAAAGTGTCTCAGGTTTGCAGAGTTCCCTCTCCCTGCCATCCTCGGATGCTCCCACAGCTAGACAGACACAAAATGAAGGACACTTACGCAGTCAGTTGTCAGAGCAAAAAAAGAGAGAGATTTATTTTTTACTTGGGTTTATATAGATTTTGGACAATGACCAGGGATTGGACAAATGAGGTTGACACTGCTCCAACCACACTGGTCAAACTAGAAGTCTATCAACTGTTCCTCCTCCAGAGAGGAATGTAAACAGAAAGATCAGTTTCTAAAACATCGCTTTTGTTTACATAAAATCCATGAGAAACTCCACTACAAAAATGCAAACATCAGAAGGCTGAAAAAGATCAAGGTGACAAGGGCACTTGCTGCTTCACAGAAACATTTCACACTGTTTCCATCTTATAAAATTTTCATCTGGGTATCCCTTCGTTCTCCCAGCAAAGCTGCTTTCAACCTAATCCAACTGCTAAGCTAGAGCTCTCAGCGCCCAAAACCTCACCACAGACCAAGTATTTACTGATTTCCAACCTTCCTGGTTTAAAGGAGCAAGAAATAAAATGGGAAAAATCAACAACTAAACACAACGCAACAGCCATCAAGGCCTATTTCTTAAAACACAAACACACCTTTAAGTTACAACACATGAAGCACTAAGCAAAGGCTACTCTAGAGGTGGTTTTCTAAAGAGGAAAAAGAAAAGGCAGACAGGAATACAATATTTTCTGCTCCAAGCCTACACAGTTTTCCATGCATCCATCTACACCCCTGAGCTCCTCCAGAATGAGCCTGTAGGATGGCTACAGAATGACCTACAAAAACATTTACCTTTCACTGCTCAAATTTCCTGCAGCTGAAAAACCACTTTTAAAGCCTGTAAGAGAAGTGACACATCCTACCAGTGCACTCCACACCTTCAGCTGGGAGTGCTGAGTTAGTGCAGACCAGAGTCAACATTTGCTCTTCACTAACACCTGTCCCTCAACTTGCCAAAAGGGACACCAGGCTTTCCTCTGCAGGGCGTGAGATGGAAAATATCATTTTGTTAGTTCATTCTAACAGAATTGCACTTTAAAGACAGACAATATCCTTTCCAGACAGGAAGACAGGGACATCCTCTCTGGCCAGAAGAGCAGAGCTCTCAGCTTAGGTTTTCTCATCTCTTTCTGCCTCAAGAACCACAACAGAAATTTGAAATTCAATCCCATTCTCCACTGTCCCAGATTTTATAACACTCTACAAGGAGTCTCAAACTTCTTCTAGGCACTGGGTTTTATCTTGCACAACACGGGACTGAAATAACATTCCCTAGATAAGGAGAGGCAACCTGACAACAGAACTAAAGGCAGCCCAGCAATCAGGCTGTTGTTTTTCCAGTGAACTGTCTCTCAGTTTCACCAGAGATAAAGGTCTTCCACACAGAGCATGGCTGGAACATTCAAACAGGAAGTTTGATGTCCATGTCTCAGATACTACAAAGGCTGGAAGCTGAAACAGATAAAATCTGTTTTGCAATACCAGAAGTTGGCAAAACAGAAGCATCTTTCCCTGGAGCAGGCTCTCTCACAGCCACTCACAGGACTGAAGTCATCTCCTCTGCAGTAACCACCAGGAACAAGTGAGAGAAAGGACCCAGATGTAGTGGATTCAGCACCTCCTCTATGAGCCCAGCCCCAAAGCAGAGATAAAGCTCCCAAAGGCTGATGGACAAAGAGATGTGCTGGCAGTCACTGTGCTGGACCCTTTCCTGATGTGCCAGGGGAGCAGGTTACCTTCACAAAGCTGTTGACAGCCATGATGGCCATGTCTGGCTGGCTTTTGGCATAGTTCATCAGGTACAGGTAGACCAGCTTCTTCAGCTCCAGGTTGTCAGTCTGCATGCAGTTGACAACGTCAGGGAACAGAGAGCTGGAGACACAACACAAGGATGGAATCAAAGAATTGTTTAGGTTAGGAAATGCCAGCAGTTCCCCCAGCACTGCCACAACCTTGTCCCCAGGCGCCACATCTAAACACCTTCTAAAACTCTTCCAGGGATGGTGATTCCACCACCACCCTGGGCAGCCTGTTTCAATCCCATCTGAACCTCCCTGGCACAACTGGAGGTTACTTCCTCTTATCCTGGAACTTGTCACCTGGGAGAAGGGATTGACCCCCAACTACACCCTCCTGTCAGGGAGTTTAGAGAGTGAGAAGGTCCCCCCTGAGCTTCCTTTTCTCCAGACTCAGCCCCTCCAGCTGCTCCTCATCACTTGTGCTCCAGCCCATTCCCTCCTCAGGATGTGCTCCAGCCCCTCAAAGCTTTTCTCATCATGAGGGGCCCCAAACTGACCCAGGATTTGAGGTGTGGCCTCAGCAGTGGCCAGCACAGAGGGACAATCACTGCCCTGTTCCTGCTGGCCACACTGCTCCTGACACAGGTCAGGTGCTTTGGCTGTCTTGGCCACCTGGGCACACAGCAGCTCGTGTTCAGCCACAGCTGAGCAGCACCCCAGGCCCTTTTCCATCTTTCCAGCTGCTCTTCCCCATGCCTGGAGTGTTCCATGGGTTGTGACCTGAGTGCAGACCTCATATCACTGAGCCTCACACCACTGGCCTCAGCCCATGGCCTCAGCCTGTCCAGATCCCTCTGCTGAGCATTCCTGTCCTTCAACTCCCACACACAAAATAAAAAACAGAGGTGGCATGGCAAAGGGGATAGTAAAAATATCAAGGAATCCAGAAAAACTGGAGTTCCACTTTAAGCATTGTGCTGTTTAATGAAAGGTCACCTTCCCTTTCAAAGCAGTTTGCAATGGCTTTTATAATAATAATTTAATCTCTTCTATGGCTTTAACACATTAAATGTGTTAAATGTGTTAAACTAATGCTATTTCCTAAATGTGTTTTAACTGGGTGGTTCACCAAACAAGAAAATTCTACCATGCCAGGCCTGGAAATGAACCCACAAGAGGAAAAATGTTGCTTTAAAATGTTTTAGTCATTCAGGACACTTATGAAGAACCTGCCAAATTTCAGACTAGCAAAGTCCAGAGTGATTAGAAGCTTAAGCACTGACAAGCTGGGTTTCACTCAAATGTCAAGCAGCCATCTGTAAACAGCACTGCAGAATAACACAGGAAGTTACACAAAGATTCTGCAGCTCCCAGGTTTGCTGTGGGGATCTAAAGGTGAAGGGTAAATGCTGCTGGCAGAAAAGATTAGGGGTTGTTTTTTTTTTCCTTTCAGTTTATATGTTCCTTCATTCTATGATGAAGTCATGATGCTGAATTTGCAGGCTTATATTGATTTCCGTGGCAACAGACCACGCTGCTGTGAATCCAGAATTACTGACTCTCTGCTAGGCTCTGGGAACAGAAGCTGGAAGGGAGAAAGCATTCACTCCAGCAGGTTTTTCTGCTTCTCTCAGAAAACAGTACTGGGGACAGTAAATACCAGTGTCCTTTAGCTGCAGTAAAACACAGGTTCAATTTTAAAACCACCCATTTTAAAACGTAGCTTGAATTTATGCTGTGCCAGATGAGGCTAAGAAAAACTTGCAATTACCTGTGTAACACTAACACCCAAGCAGCAAGAAAACATCACCTAAAGTGACATACAAAATGGCTGAATTTTGGGTGTGTTTTAAATAAAAAGGGCTCTTGGCACTGAGTTAAACCCACCCTGAAAACAGTTGTTTCTCTTGCTTCCAGTGACAGCAAGGAGTTTGAGAAAGCTGTGACTCAGGCACAGCACAGGCATCCTCACCAAGGTGCCAAAGAGCTGTTCCATGGACATGTGCCACCACACCTGAGCCCCAGGACAACCTGAGCTGCCACAGGTAGGAATTGCTTTTACCTGACATCCTTTCCCACAGTCATGGCTGCAATAACCTTCTTTACAGCTTCTTTCCTCTTCTCCTTCTTTTCATTGTTGAGTTCAGCCTTCAGCTCAAAAATCTCTCCTGGAAGAAGACAAAAAAAAAAAAAAAAAACAGATTGAACCTCTCAGGAGAAGAAAAGGGTCTTGCTTTAGGGATAATTCAAGAGTGAATTTTTGCTTTCTCGGCCTGTTATTCCCATAAAACTGGTCCAGCAGCACTTGGAAGCTGTCAGACCTTGTGTGGTTCACTGAGAAGCAAAGCTGCAACACTCAAGGGACTGCTATGACTACACCTTGCAGAGGAAAATGCCACGAACAAGAACCACGCTGCGTGTGGCAGCTCTCCCACTTCCAGGACACCAAACCACATCCCTGGAGCATCTGTTTCTCTGAGGCAACCATTACATAACCAGCATGAAAAGATACTTGGAGATGCCAGATTCGTGCCTGAAAGAAACAAACTAAAGCTAGGAATTTTGCCCAGACTTTTTAAGTTTTGCTCATCGTTGCCTGTTTCCTGAGAGAGCTGGAGTGGAGCCCAAATGCTGTGGTTCCTGAAACAGGGCAGCATGTGTTTAGTCCAGTGGAAAAAAGCTAAAAAGACAGAGCTACCACTAACAAAAGCTGCATGTAACTCAGCTTGTCTGGATTCCAAGGTTCCCAAAGCAGCCTTTTCCACAGCATTAATGAATTCCAGATATGACTGTGTAGAAAGTCAGTTCACGCTGGGTCACCAGACTGGCAATCAAGTTTATAAAACAAAGCAACATGTGCAAAGGGCTGTTTATCCGTCTGTTCCAGACACAACCAGTGGTATGAGAAGGATAATGCTCCCAACACAGACAGACAGCTTTCCTCAGGAAGGACAGCCAGCAGCATTCCCACAGGGAGCCACAGTCTGAGCACACGTTACAAATATCAAAATATCCCCGACAAAACTCCAACACCAACTTCCCATTCCTACACTTGCTCAGAGCAGAGCACTAATTAAAGTCTGACACAGAGAGACTGCCAGGGACTCCAAAAAAGAAGAGAAGCTGCTGCAGTGCAGAGATCACTCGTCATCCCTCCTGCCTGAGGAAGAGCCTGGCATTACTCACCCAGAGCTCGTGGCCTGTGGAGCGGAGCTGAGACAGCTCCAGCTCTCAGCCAGCCCAAAAACCTGCCTTCAGCTCTGAACTTTCAGAGCTGCTCCTTCCACAGATATCAACTGCATTAGCTTCATTTATGAGCTCATTGTGAAGCTTAATGACAGATAAATACATCAACACTGTGGGGTTTTTTTCACTGGCAGGCACTCAGAGGGAGCACTCAGCCATTTTGCAAAGGAGAGGTTAATGCAAACCATTTTCCACATCTGCTGGAGAATGATCAGGCTTAAATTGCACTCAGCAACAGTGTTTTGTTCAAGAACAGGTTAGAAAATCTGCTTGGGACAGTCTCAGCAGAACAAGCCCTGCTCTGAAATAGCTGAATGAGTAAAATAATCCCAAAGAGCCTTTGCAGGCTTCCCATTTTTAAGGGCAGCAGTTTGTCCTGAGGTGAACCACCACACCTGCAGTAAAAGCAGAGGAAAGTCAAACAGAGCACCTGCAACTTTGGAGAAAAGGGCAGCAGGAAAACCCATTACGTTTGCTTCATGTATATATCCAAAATATTAAATTCCTCACATCAACTTAATCCTGTGATGCCCAAATTAACAACCATCCTTAGTCTGGCACTTGTTAACCCATAACCAAAACTTTGTCTCTGGCCAGATCTGCACTCAAATCCCACTGTTTTTCTTTCTGATCCTTGAAAGAGCAGGAATTTGGGTCATTTTGTGCATCATAAAAATGTATAATACCCCAGTTTTGTCTTTTGTCACCATGTGACCTACTTCGGAAGTTTCTCCCTGGATGATTAAGAAGAGAGAAACAGGGACAGAGCTACCAGAAAAGCACAAGTTCTCCTGCATGCAGTTGAAAAAGCTGGGTAAAAATAGCCACCCACCACCTCCAATCCACTGCACCAGCTCAACACCAACCTTTTTTATTGGTCGTGAAGTATTTGGAGTCCGTCATGGTTCCAGTTCCTTAAAAACACCTGAGAATGTGAAGAATAAAAAAAAAGAACAAGTCAGCTCCAAATGCTGTGTGGTGGCAACAGCCAGTTTGTGAGGCAGGAACTCAGAGCAAGGACAGTTGGTGAGTAAAGGAGGAAGCAAAAGCTCCACCACAGGCACGAGTTCCCCAATCTTCATCCTGCACCTGCTGCTGGTTTTACTTGGGATTTAAAGGGCTTGGTAAAAACACAACAGTGGTGCTCAGCCCAGCTCCCTAAACTCTCAGTCTTAGCAGGCAAAAAGCATTTTTTGAACTCCTTATAACCAGCAGATGCTGGTGTGCTCTGCAGCTGCCTTTCCTGGGTACACAGATTCATTTTTCCAAGGAAAAACACATCCAGTGTCTCGCCTGGCAGTGAGAAGTCCATGCTTCAGACAAAGGAAACTGTCATCTCCCCCTAACGACATCTGCCTGTGCTGCATCTTGATGGAAGGCACAATTAACCCCACTTGCAACACCCACCCCCGGGCCTTTCATTCCTTTCCCTCCTTTTGTTCCCAGCAGATGCAAAACAGTGGTTTCTTTTGAAAAGGAAAAGCCATTACTTTTCAGTTCTCTCAAGCTTGAAATTGAAATATTTCTCTGCCAAGATCTGACATCCCACCTCTGAGACACACACACACACACAAAGCTCATTATTTCAGTGCTGCTCTGCGTTTTTGGTTGTTTTTTTTTTGTGGACAGGATAGAAAAATGCTGTTGGAGCAGCAAGTGCTCAGCAGAGCCACGAGAGTGGTCTCACAGCACTTCTCTTGCTCCACAGAACTAAATTAATGCCTTGGAATACAGGGATTGCCCAAATACACGTGGATATCCATCATTTTATTCTTACAATTGCTAGCTCTGTGACAAATATGAAACAATTTTCAAAGCAAGCAGAGGAGTGGCCAGTTTTACTGCTTTTGATAAAAGTCTCTATCAATGCTACGAACTATGGCCCTAAAACCATCTCAAAAAGGATTTTTTAATTTCTTTCCTCCTTTTTCTCTATTTTTTTGCCCCAATTCCCCTTTTCTTACACATCCTTCCATGACCTCAAATGCTGCCAGCAAAGCAGTAAATCATCTGTTCCCTAAATGCTGCCTGTCTTGCCTCTAAACCCTGCAGGTCCTGCTGGCTCAGCAGCAAAAGGACCAGCACAGCTTTGAACTCCAGGAGTGCCCAGCAGTGCAATCAAATCATTGTTCCTTAACCCCTTCCTTCCTCACCCCTTCACCAACCCCAATGCCATCACCATTCCATTTTCCCCCACCCACCTGGATCAGTTTAACACCCCAGCAGCTGGCTGAGGGGCAATGCCCAAATTTCCACCCCTTTTTGGTGGGGTTATCCTGTGCAATTGCCAAACATCTGGACGAGGATCAACCTGTTGCTTTTCCCAGTTTCCTGGAGCTGCTGCCTGCCTGGTTTCCACCTCATCCAATTAGGCTGAATTACTGGGTTTGGTTTGATTTCTCTCCCTTTCTGCTCCTGCCAGCCCTGGAGAGAGCTCTGGAAACACATTCCTCGTGCAGAGGAGGTTTAACCTCCTTCCAAAACAGAGGCTGGGCTGGGAAAGCCACATGAGCCACAATGAGTGCAATTTTTCCAGCAAAAATCTCCCAGCCCCCCCACCTCCCTGAAAGCAGAGGTTGCTGTGGAGCTTGTTTTGTAATTAAAATCAGAGTCTGTGTTCAGCTGCAATGTTATTGCTGACAGAGTCCTTCGGGTTTGAGCTCAGCTTAAAAGGAAGACTTAAAACGTTTTTTCTCTGCCAGAGTATTTGGCACAGTGCCATACAAAAAGCACTGAACGTGGCCTCGATGTTCTTTGCTTGCATTATGTGGGGATTTGTCATCCAGGGTCACATCTCAGCTGAGCTACTCTAATACAGCTTTAGCTGGGGCCAGAGCAGCAGATTAGAGAGAAAATCGAGTGGGGAATAAAAAAAAACTCAACCCAAACACCATAAACATCAGCCCAGCTGCATAAAGCTACCCAGGAAGGAGGAAGCCTGCTGAAATTCAGAGATGGTCATTAAACCCCAAGTGCAGCACATTTTGTTGTTTAACTCCTTTCAGATATTGCTGTTTTTCTCCTTTCATATACTTGGAAACATGAAGAATCCTAGAAACACTCAGACAGGGCCAAGCAGAGCTCATGCCTTTCCAACCTCCTTTGACAGATGTGAATGAGAGCTGACTGAGGTCAATAACCAAACTGCCCTGCTCCAAGTGCAGCACAGGATAAAGCTCCTTTTCTCACGAGCACACAGACTTGCTGCTTCACGTGTCAGAGCTTGCTTTGCACACTGCTCAGGGACAGCCTGCCAGCAGCACTGGGCATTATCTCATCACTAACAATCTCAGCATGCTTTACAGCAAATGGAACCAAAACAGATATTTAAAACACTGCTGTTTGTGTGACTGCAGAAAATGCCAGCTCCTTGTACACAAATCTAAACCGAGGAGGGCCAGGGTAAATTAGAACATCATGAACAGCCTCGTGTTTTCAGAAGAAAAATCTGCTTTAGACTGCCCCTTCCTCGCTATTGTTCTGTGCCCAGCACTTGGTGAAATGGAAACAGGTAAGAGGTGCACAAAGCTGACAGCAGAAAGCTCCTCCAGATCCAACCCCAGCAAACAACAAGAGATGGAAAAGAGGAATGGCTCCAGAAAGCTCCAGCAATGCTTAATGCTACAGTGGCTTGACATTTCAATGTAGATTGAACCAAGCAAGATATGCCTCCTCAGCCCACAACCACACAGCAAACCTGACCCTGTGTCTGACCAACACCTGCCTGACCCCACACATGGCTCCAGTCAGCCTGACCCACTCTCCAGCACTGATCCCACACAGGAGGGTGGCAGGTTTAAAGGTCTTGGGATAGAGCCAAGCTCCTGGACATTGAAACCATCAATCCCTAAATCTCTCCAGCGATCCCTGGTTTAACTCCAGTGTAAGTGATGCCACCCATTTTTCCTGGAAAGCCTCTCAAGAAGCTGCATGACAGCCCAGGTGTGGCCCAGGGCCACTGGAGAACCAGGAAAATCACCAGAACAATGGATGGCAGAGGGAGAGCTGTGCCTGCAGCCCTGAACTTGTGCTGGCACAGGGATTTTGTTTCCATCCTGGGGACCAAACACCCCTTTGATGGTCCCCATTCCACCTGCTCCTCCTATCACCTCCCCATTCCGTGGAAGCCCCATCCCAGCTTTGCTGCCAGCCCCTCCCACACCTCCAGCAGGACTCCCAGCACCCAGCCACACTCCAGACTAGCATCCCAGTACCCCCCCTCAAGCCCCCTGCCCACCAGCCCTTCCCCCTCAGCACCATTCCCCAGATCTCTCCCAGTACCCCCCAGCCACAGGAGCATTCCCCACAAATCCCAGATCCCCATCCCAGCACTCCCAGTCCCACTCAGCACCCAGCCCTTATCCCTGCCTGCTCCCACCAGTATCCCAGTAGCTCGCTGGGCTCATTCCCATCCCACCAAGCCCCACTCCAGTCCATCACCCAGCACCTCCACCTCACCCCAGAGCAGTGTCCCCTCCCCAGGGCCCATTGACCCTACTCCTCACCCTCGCCCCTCCAGTTCCTCTGCAACCACCCGCCCACTCCTCCCAGTGGCCCCCCATCCTCTTCTCCAGTACATCACCAGAGCAACTCCCAGTGCCCCACCCCATCCCAGTTCCCCCTCCCAGGACGGCTCACCTACTCCCAGTACCCCCTGAAGTGTCCATTCCCACCCTATCCCGGGTGTCCCTCCCAGTATCCCTCACCTCTCCCAGTATCCCCTTCCCACCCTAT